>JAVRXN010000011.1:66371075-66821075 GCA_033556935.1 Timema podura | reverse complement strand
AATTTTAACATTACACTTCTCATATAGTAAATAGTAATTAGTTTATTTTTATGAAAAAATTATTTGTTTTCTAAATCTTTAGAGGGCCAAATAATTTCATTAGGGGGACCAGATATGGCCCACAGTCTCTAGTTTGTCAACCATTGGTTTAAGGCGTGACTTTCATGCTAGACTGGCCTTTTGATGACGGGGGAATCTGGGTTGGAGTCCTGGTCGGGTCTATTGAAGGTGTTTTTTCCTTAGTGGTTTCCCACTCACCTTCCAAGCAGATTAGGATAAATTACCTCTAAAATACTTCCTTTCTCATCCCCACCTCATTAGAGTGTCTATCATATAAATGGGTATAGACTGAACAGTTAGTAAAACTCAATGATTTCAAACCATATATATCTACAATTTGGTGATATTAAAATGAAACGTCCAAAAAATTGTAATATAACTACTAAAAAAATAACAAATTCTGAATTTGGTCATTCCATTTGAATACCATAACGTTCACTCTTTAGAATTTGATGATTAAGAATCAAATTACCTTCAATCGTGATTATTATGATAGCGTATTTATATACTAGTAAAAATTCACGGTATTGAGGAATCGAGTTTGATCGGTCTAGCACTGCATCTACTACCTGTTTGGGCTATACGTATATATACTAATTAAACTAATGCGTTATAGATAAGGAAAGTTGAATTTATAGGATGTGTACTTGCATTTGCGTGGAGGCGGAATGGAAAACCATATATAAGAAAACAATCTTTGGTACACCCGACTGGGATTTGAACACCGATCTCTCCTTGTCATGGGCAGTCCAGTCTATTGCGAGAGTGATGCCTTAGGGCCTAGACCACGCGGTCACCGAAGTGGCTAGGTAAATTATTATTTTAGAAATATCTACACGTGTATTAAGTTCTATACTGAGTGATACTTTACACGTAATGATAGCGATGGCCACTAATTTTCAAGTGTGTCCAGCAAATTCAGTTGAGTGATTTTGCTAAATAAATTAAACTGTAATTGGTGAAACTGTCACCATGTGGCGTTAAAGCTGCTTATATTATGTATATACCTCGGTATTCATCCCGCAAATCCTTGCGGTTTATTTGGTTCTTCCAGATAAACTGCTGTAGAATACACTACTACGAGACGTAGCCTTAAATGGAGTAACTGCAATTTAAATTTTAAGGACTCTAAAAACTAGAAACAGAATTTTTAAGATGTTTTTAAATCTTTTAAAAAAGTGGTCCAAAAATTGATGCTAGTAATTACGTCATATATTTAATATATACAGTTGGATTTTATTAAGAAGAAACTTTTAGAAAATATAAAATTAATTTGTATGTAATCAATAGTGATAAATTTTAATACATTATTATTATTTTATAAATATTGATTTTATCTTTTAAAAGTAAGGACAGAAGATAACGTGAATTGAGGTATGAATATGTGAAAGTAGATCTAGTAATTTTATAAATGTCAGGTAAGGTTCTTTCTATGAAAATTGTATTGTAAAATTAATAATAAAATTGAAGTTTAATTTGTGTTAGCATAGCTAGTAAATCCTTAGAGGTTTTTATTTATGTAAAGTAATTTAATAACTTTAGATTTTGTTTGCAATTCTTTATAACATATTTTGGCAAATTGTCATGTGTAAAATGCCAAATTTAGAAAGTTTAGACTATTACTGAAAATAAGTTATATATTTGTCCAGTAAATGATTCAAAATATAAATTTTATGTGTTTTTATAGTTTAAAATGTTTGATACAATTCAGACCTAAAGTCTTGAGCACACACATTTAATAAAATGTTTAAATTTAATGTCTATAAATTTAAACAATCTCCAGATAATTTTACAACAAAGCATTTTGGAAGCTATGACTCATTTACGAAATAAAACTAATAAATATTCAAATATAAAACCAAAAGCACTCACCGTTAATAAATGAAACCATCTGTAAAGTAATATATAATTTACTGGCGCATGAGATGTTTGGTATCAGTAAAGATTCATTTTAATGAAATCATAACAATTGAAACTATAACACATATAGTTCTAATAAAACATTTACAGGAACTTGATTCAAGTGTTTTATTCTTATAATTTATTATATTAGACCTTTTTGACATTTGTAGAACTCTACTATATCTACGTCATGTCATGTGAGTTTGAACAGGTTGTTTCAACTTTGACAGATAGAACATTATCACGCAAATTGTTTCACTAGAGAATGTCAACATATTTTGTTCAGAAAAGTTTAATATGAGGAGAAAAAAAATTAAAGCCAGAGAAAATTATTTATTTATTTAATTAGTTTGTAATGTTTGTATATAATATTTTGATACAATATACATTATAAAACTTACCATAGTCTAAGTTTGTCTATTTTGTATTTTTATTGAAATAATAGTTCAAATAATATTATTGTTTTTGTAGTATGTTTATCACAATGGAAATCCATAGCTTAAATTTTGTTGTGCCACGTCTTACTACTTGTATGGTCTATCCACATAATTACACTAATGGGTATTGAGTCTGATTTGTGGTAGCTAAATTATTATATTTCGTTAAAAATAAACTTGGATTTTGGTATTAAAAACCGTAAATAAAGTATTTATTTTGGGTTGAAAATGGTAACCAATTAAAAAGATTATGGTTAAAAATAATAAATACCAAACAAACCAAAATATGAAGTTAAAAATAGATCTTTTTATTCTTATTTTTATATATTTAAATATTTGTCTTTGACCACAATATGGCCGGTTTATTAACATATTTTACCAATGTTCTTTGGTCGAGGGAAATATATTTCTTAGAATGGACAAACATTTTTTGTCTATTGATAAGTTGTTATGGTTAATTTACATTTAAATCGACCAAATTAAGCAGAACTCGCATTTTAAGGTCAAGTTTCAAACTTCACGAAAATATTTTTTTTTTGTTTTATTCCATGCAAAAATCCAAACTTTTACAATTAACTTTAAATATGTTTTGATATCCATTTTTAAGTTTTAAGTAAAAATTAGAAAAAACATATATCGCCAAATGTCGGTGTTTCTACTAATCGGTAGTGAGGAGTAAGGTAGATTTCACAGGAAATGTACCCTCATGTTCGTGTAGGGAAAGTGGAAAAACGCATTTGATAAAACCAATCTTATGACACGTAGCCAGGGTTCGAACTATAGCCTCTCCATATCCATCTAATACTCCAGTCCGAGAGTAACGCCTTGAGACCATGCAACCAGCTATGCGGCTGAGGACTTAGGTTGTAGTGATGAGGAAGGTAGTTTTTGGGGAAACGCGCCTTCATTAGATTGTAGAGGGATTTGGAAAAGCGCATGTAGGAAATCCCACTGAGAACATCAGCAGAGACATGAACTTTAACCTCCTCATCAGTCATCAATGTCAAACAAGTGCAATGGGAGTCTAACGACTTAGACCATTAGAGCATTACGTCTAAACTAGCACGAGTTTCGATTTTGACAGATGTAAGTGAAGATTTTAACTCGCTCTTTAACTTCTAGAAGAAAATACGTCGTATATTGTTTGAATAAAATTAGGGTCTTCTTGGCGTCTGAAAATTTTCAGGAGGAAATATGTGCTAATCCTCACCAAAAATTATTAAGAATTATGTACTTTTTATTGGAAAGTGAATTTAGTATATCTAAAGTGAGATAAAAGCCTTATACTCAACCTGTATGTTTTTATTGAGTGAAATACAATATTTCGAATAGAAAGGAGAACCTAATCTTAAACCAATATCTTAAAATGAATCATCATAGACATTGTTCTTTTTACTGGTGAGAGCTGACAAACATATATATATATATATTATATATATATAGTTACATAAATTCATCTCCATGATCCATCATCAGAAACTATTAAAACTTTTAGAAGTAACATCTATAAAAGTAATTATATATTTTAATATTCCCCAGACGATTCGTATTTAACTTAACGAGCTTAAATCATTTAATAGACATTGAAAATTATTTTACACTGGTCAGAGACTGTTTATATTTTGGCCCATGGCATAAAACATAATATGATAAAGTGTAACTTTGAAATAAACTATCCTGTATTATATGACATATATACCAAATACATATATATTATTTTTTATTTCTCAGTTGTAATCTTAGTAGTGTATGTACTCGGACGTCCTTAAGTAGAATTAGGATGTGGAAACATTGGCGTGATAGCCCACAGAAAGTTGGAATGATTGTGTTATTTTTATTATTATAGTTTCACCTAGTACGATTCATTCAATGATTAATTTTATTTAGATTGGTAAATGTTGCATTCTACGTATTTTCTCCGATTCTTGTAGGGATTTCGATCATACCATTGTTGTAGATGGTTTAATATATTTTAATGAATAGAGCATCGGCCAGAAAGCATTCCCGAGCACACCTAATGGTCTTGAGTTTTAAAGGTCATCATGCCAACGTCAAAGCTAGCCGAGGAAAAAGTATTTTCTTTATTTCTCCTTAGTGTAATCCCTAGGAGTCCCACCAAATATAGTTCAAAACCCCATACACACACACCAATTTTACTAAATATTATATTATACATAGGTAGTTTTAAGAGTTTTTTTTAAATACTTCTCTAGAAACGTGTTCTGAGGGGGTTTGGGGCATGACCCATAATGTGCAGGGATACTCAACTGAAAGAGAGGATTTATTTTACAATATTCGTACTTCCCGAAAGTATTTTTTTAAAGAGCTTATCAGCTTACATTCTATGCAGTATTTCATACTATATTTTAATGGATTAAAGACTTTTTAAAGCTATATGAACTCATTAAAATATTTTAGTGAACAAAAAATGAAGCCCAATATAACTTGCGTATTTTTAATATTTTGTTCCTAGATTAAATAATAAATAATCTTTGTGTTGAATTACATACAAATATAAGACGTATTATATGTAGGTACTATGAATAGATCCATTGAGCCTCGAAAAAAGCTAGTACGTTCAGATATTCTTTTTACTTTTTCTTGACACCTCAGAGAGAAAGTATTGTAATAGTCAAAAATAATCCAACTCAAGATTTTAATAAATGTCAACATTTCATGACCCCCTGAAACCAAACAGTGGTTTTCGCAATACCGCCCGTCTGTCTGTCTGACCGTCTGTTCTTCGGGTTAAAGCAGAACCTATTTTACCAATTGTGCTAAAACTTTATATCTGGGGTTTTCATAAGGACTCACGAGGGATTATTTGAATTAGATATCTAGCCCTAAATTTAAGGGTCGTTTACTGAAGGGAAAAAATATAAAAAATAGATTATCTTGAAATTCGGTCTAACAATTTTGAATAAATTTTATATCTAGACATTGTTTATTATTATAAACAAGATGGTGATTCTCATTTTCTCGTAAGCATGACTTTAAGGGTAATTTATATTGGGGAAATTTTCCTATATCCATAATTTTTCTGCAACTATTTGAGATATTAAATAACTTATCATTGTATAATTGTATTAATCTTAAAGATAAAAATTTTTATTTTGAAATATATTTTAATAATTTCTTAGCTATAAGCATATATATAAATACTTTTAATCCAGGTCTTTGAAAAATAATAATTTGATTCTTATGATCTTTGGTGGACAAATAAGTTCTCTTTTCTCAATTTTTCTATAACAGTGTCCCTAGTTCCAAATGCCATAGTGTAAGTAAGTAACAGTGTATATTATTTCATTTATAATATTTTGTGTGGTGTTTCTACAAAAATGTATAGACCTACTTTTCGTTTCACAAATCTTACGAGTTTTTAGTAAATGTATATTTTAAGATAAAAGCGGGAGAAAGTCTGTGTGGTGCACCGTACCATTTATTTGTGTGTGTGACTTTTGAACTTGTTAACTTACTTCAACCTAATTCGTTCTAATAAAAACACTTGTTATAAATATGTATTCGTTTACTATATTTAATCACCATGGTAATTATTTAAGTTTTCAGGATGAGAGATGTAGTTTATATAAGGTGACCTGGTGCTCTAGGGGTAAGGTGTCAGACTTCTGTGCTGGGGGTCCGGGGTTCAATCCTCAGTCCCGGCACAGATTTATCTGATTGCCAAACCCTTCCTTCACCTCTGACAAGATGTGTATTAATCACAACTTGTGAATGTGAAGAATGCCAGGCCTCCACCGTGGTTCGGATTCCACGTTAAACTGTAGGTCCTCCATTTCATCTCACAATCACCCTACCATTGCACATTAGCGTAAGTGCGTATAACCCGGACGGGTAGTAAGACGCGGTGCTAATAATAATAATAATAATAATAATAATAATAATAATAATAAATAGTTTATATAAAATGCATAGAGGGGAATAGGAAACCCAAATGATGGATCTGTGAAAATCATCCACAGTGAACACTATGAGATTCAAACTTCGATCCTCTCATCAACGTCTATTCAGACCCGTGAGAGACTGTAGCTTTAGGTCATGTGACTACTAGTGTGGTTTACTAAACTTCCAGTCGTTTCTTCAATTTGCGTGGTATTTAAAACCTTAAAAAAATAAAATTATAAATGCCAAGATGAATTTTTTAATACACAAAATGTTTAAAAATTGGCGAAATATTTATCAAATAATTCAATTTCAACCGAATTAATTAGATCTTTTTTTAACGACGTCTCAGGTCCAGTCTGTCAGAATTTAGTTGTATATTTGGGGTAAGGATTAGAAAGGTAAGATTGAGAGGTTATTGACATGTATGATGTATTTGGTGCGGGAGGAGGGGGGTTGTGAGTGGTAAACCATGAAAGAAAAATCACCCTCTCTACACCCTGCAGGTATTATAACCCTGTCCTCTCCGTTTCCTGGAAAACCAGACTCATCTTATAAAGCATTAATAAAAGTTAAGGTAGGAAATGAAAAGTCAATCTTAGCTTATTTTAAATGTAATCTTCAAATACTCAAACTGTACATTTTTACTTTGTGGTTTTTTTAACACGTTTTTGTAATGTTTCAATCGTACGTCTCATAACAAAATTAAATTGTTTTTAACAAAAAATTCTCCTTGACTTTTTTTATTTTTGCTTCATATAATTTTTTATGAGATTCAATAAAAATAAATTTTATTTTTTCTCAAATATCTTTCTCTTTTTTTTTTTCATTTTGACTGATATATAAATGACTAAATACTTAATAATTTAAAAATTTCTAAAGACAAAACTTCATTTACTTAAATTTTCAAACATCATATATTCTAATTATATATTTATGTCTATTTTTAAAATGTTTAACATTATTTTAACTGTATCCAATATTTTAATTTACATACATTTAAGAACATTTTTCAACTTATTATTTTCAATCTACCACATTTTTAAATCCTTACACTATTGTCTGACTATTCTTTAATCGTCTCATTTTTTTTTATGATCCAATAAATTACCAATTTCTTTTCAAGTACTATCCTACTCAATCCCCGGTCCCAGCACAGATTTATCTGATAGCCAAACCCTTCCTTCACCTCTGACAAGACGTGTATTAATCACAACTTGTGAATATGAGGAATGCCAGGCCTCCACCGTGGTTCGGATTCCACGTTAAACTGTAGGTCCTCCATTTCATCTCACAATCACCCTACCTTTACACATTAGCGTAAGTGCGTACAACCCGAATGGGTAGTAAGACGCGGTGATAATAATAATAATAATACTATCCTACCAGACTAGCCGAGCTTTACGTTTAGCACACGTGACCACAAATGTAGATGCACTTTTATTTATAGTTATCCTCGTCTATAGACATGAATGCATTATATGTGTTCCTATAGCTCATATTCACGCTTCCAGGAGAGTTCAAAATGTATTTTTAAAATACAGTTTCCCTCATGTGTGCCTTTCAAAAAGTAATCTCAAACATTGAGCTAAGCTTATCATTGTTTCAGCACTTCTCAAATATGTACGCATGTTTCTCGTATCGTATCCGCTAAAATCTTCTTTTTTCATTTACCATTCTGTCTTATCGTGTTTCTACCAACATTTATTTATAAGATGTTGTAATATCTCGCATCGTTTCTTATACGATGTGAAAGGTGCGTAAATAGATTTTTTTAAAAGGTGTTTAAATGAACTGTAAAAAAAACCCATAACGTATCGATTGGTTGAACGAAACAGTCCCTTTGTCTGTGGAGAGGATGGCCTATTTTATGGCACTTAAAAGGTGGGTTTCAAGGCGTTGCTTGCTTGGATCTGACTCGAAATACCAGAGTTCAATACGCCTGAAAGCCCATACCGATGGGTACGTGGGCTGGGTCGTTAGTAACGTTTGGTATAGTTTACCGATGAAGGGATGTCGGTGATAGAATAACAGCCAGGAGTATTAAAAGTATTTTTCCTAAATTATTTTATACTATTTTTATTTTTTACATTTCCTAGACTATTTATCTCTCTATCTATATATGCAAATAGAGCTGTATCTACATATTCTATTTATAATTACTTTACTTTTCCTTGTTTCTAATTTTATATACTAACTAATCTGGAATTTACACCTAATCTTCTTTTACTTTTGAATATATTCCAGATGGACCACCCCAGGTATATTAATTGCCTGGCACTCTCCACCGCTAGATCACTGAACAACCGCCTGGGACCATGTTTTCAGAGTTGCTAAGGGCTCCAGTGGCGACGAGCATCCCCCTATCTGCCACCAGGGGAGGCGCCCTATGAAAGATGGTGATCCGCTTACTGCTAGAAACCACGTCCTTGGACCTAATATTTTCCCTAATACTAACCTACTCTAGTAAACTACAAAATTACTCCCTACTCTAACCTAAACTAATTAATTTTAGCTCCTGTCTCTTACACAAATTTTACACTAGAGTATTCATCCAAGAAAATGTGAGTACAGTCCCTTTAAATTCGACCGGCCTCAACCTTATCCCGATTAGTAACAATATGCGGATAGCCCGGACAGATCACAAATCATCACTGCTTTACTTACTCACTTTGATGACCACATGGTTTAAGGCGTCACGCTCACAATAGACTAGACTGTCGATAACAGGGAGATCGGGTTTCGAATCCCGGTCGGGTGTACTGAAGGTGTATTTCCCTAACTATGTTTTACACTTTCACTCTACACAATCGTAGGAACATTTCCTCTAAAATACAACCTTTCGCATCCTTAGCCCATTAATGTAATTACTACATATGTGTATAGCTTGACGTGGTGCTAAAAATAAATAAATACTACCTAGCTTAGAGTTCGTTGTGTCCTTATTCATAACTTTTTCAACCCTCTCTCCGGCGAATTCTGATTCAATTCCTCTTATCTTACTCACACACACATTTATAATCACGAGTAAGGGAAGAATTTCAAAGAAAATTGACAGAATTCTACTAGAGATGGAATAGAACGATTGGCGCACAACTGTCCGTAACACATCGGATTGGCTATTCGATATATTAAATAGTATGGAAAAGGTGTTGTATGGGAGAAAACTTGGGTCGAAAATATTTATATAGCTATACGCCATAGTGTGCGCTAATTTGTTGGATAAACATTGTGGCTGGCTGAGATTGAGTCCCGTCTTCAGAGTCAGACGTTCTAAACTCTTCCCTGCTCTTAATGTGCCGACTGTGGTAACATTTTTTACATATTATATCATTAATAATAATTGTTGAATAAATGGTAATTTTTTTTAGCACCACGTATTCTACTCGCTTGATTTATGTACTTATTACGCTAATAGTTTTCAGGGATTAGAAAGTTTATATTTAGACGAAGTGTACCCTTATTTGCGTGTAGTGAGAGTGGAAAACATTTTGAAAAATCACCCTCAGTACAGCCGACCAGGACTCGAACCTGATCTCTTCGTCACTGGCAGGCCAGTCTATTGAGAGATGACGCCATTAGACCATGCAACCACCGAAACGGATAACGTTTTATTTAAAAGAAAGATGAATCGTGCGTCAGATGAAAGAGACCACCTAGTGGAGAGCTAGAGAAGTGAGGGGATGAAAGGAGATAAGGTCAGGTGGTGCTTCTTGGATGCAAGGGCAAGAAGCGGACGAGAGCGCACCAAATTATGTTCCGAGGGTAACTCGCCCAACGACTCCCGGGGCCTAGCTAGCCCACGATAGCGACCGTTCTTTGTCTCCATTCATCTTCCCCCTAGAGAACCCGCGAAGACGAGGAAAAATGCCATCCCCTTCAGGATTTAATTAAAAGCTGACTCCAAGGATGGAACTCTGATCGAGGGTGTCTAGCCAAGATATATTTCACCCCCCTCCCCCTCACAGTCCTTTTTCTTAAAGAGTCTTTCAAACAGAATAAGCCCTTGTGAAGCTTCGAAATTTCAAATCGAATTACATAGGCCTACCAGATTTGGATTATAGTGAATTTAATTTGAAATTAGAACTTTTGAATAACTGATTTTTTAATAGAAACTAACATTAAGTGTATAGGACGAACGGTCAGTAATACGTGGTGTTAAAAACAAACTAACATTGATATATAGTTAAAATATAACCAAAAATATAATCGTAATATTCTAGGTAATAGAAAGGCGTAACTTACTTAAAATTAATTTTAACTTCAAAATATTTCATTCGAAATATTTATCATTAATGTTCGATTCGTATCGATCCGAAAATGTTTCAACACATGAGTTCGATATGAAATCGATTCGAGTTAGTAAACCAAGATTCGAAATCCATTTGAGTTGGAAAGCCAAGATTTATATTGTAGTTATAGCTACAAAGTAGCAAGATTGATCATTTGAGTTAGTAAGCCAAGATATGGATTCTATTGATTTGGTAAGCCAGGATTCTGTTTATAGCTAGTAATCCGAGATTTGTATTCAAGTCTAGTTTGTAAAATAAATTAGGATTCAATTCTAGTTAGTAAGCCGTGATTCGGATTCTATTCGAGTTGGTAAGCCAAGATTCTTTTAAAGTTTATAATCCAAGATTTGGGATCAATTCGAGCTTGTAAAATAAGATTTGATTCGATTCAGTTAGTAAACCAAGATTTGGATACAATTAGAGTTAGTAAACTAAGATTAGGATGATTTGATTCGAGTTAGTAAGCCAGATTCAAATTCGATTAGAGTTTAATAAGGCAATATTCGGGTTGTATTCGAGTTACTAAGCCAAGATTAGCAATTGATTAAAAAAATCTTAAATTCACACTGGTTTAAAATATATGGTTTTATTTTGTTCTTTGCAGAAAGTGTCTGAATCTTATGAACAAATAAAACATGAATAATATATTTGGTGAATCTTGATGAAGTTCCTCTTAAATATCCTCACAATAATTTACTCTTTAAATTAAAGCCTAATACCCGAGATTAATATTACTACACATTAATTGACACCACAACTTTTATTTCCTTGTTCTTGCAAGTTAATGGTTAAAACTATTTGGATTGGCCAGGTTTAAGTAAAGAACTTAAAAACTATAGTGCTCTAAAGTATTTATTGGTAATTAAATCTAGATATATTTCCTTTGTATTATTTGAATAGGCAGTAAAAAATTTGTCTGAACTAAGTGTTTTTGGATCAAATACATACATAACATAAATTATAATATTTTCATTTCAGAGAAAATATTGCATTCATAACCTACATAATAACAAAAAGAATAATATATTTATTTTTCAGTTATTTCACAAAAATAGAACTTATTATTTTAAAATAATTTGATAAAATATATTTTAGGAATAGCTTTAGGCCCATACCTGATTACACAAATATACTTATTTTGTTTAAATCAAATACATACATTGCTTATGAAATTAAAGTCTGTTGACATTATGTACGGTAGCTTGACCCAAACAAACATCCCTAATTTTAATAATATTATCCATAGCCATAAATACCACTTTAAATTATAGTAGGCCTATATGTTGTTCTTATAACGCTTCAAATTAATTATCAGTTAAAATTGAATCGTAGATAGTTTACGATTTACAATCATTATTAACATTCATCGATATTAAGAGCCCATATAACCCCACGTAATTTAGGTTGGCAATACAGCTTAAACCACGTGTCGTGTGGAGTGCGGAAAGCCTGTACGGAGTCTTCATTAGAAGACATGAGAATAAAATACAATATAAATTTTAAAAATAATTTTAAAACTAAAAATATCTCCCAAATTCGCTGTTATTAAGAGTATACTAGAGAAAAACCGCACTTATATGCGCTTTCTGGTAGAAGAATAATCGTGTATAATTCTTAGTAGGCCATGATATGGTATAATTTAAAGTCATATGTGGAATTTTTAATCTAGTAAAGTGGAAATAATGACCTAAAAATTTACTATCTTAGCTTTGATGGCATTGCACTTTTATATACAACCACCTCCCCTCAAAAAAAAAGTGTTACTACTGTAATAATCAGCCAAAATTGGTGCACCAATTTTATCGTAAAAAATATAATACAATAATCATTAAATTTATTTCTAAAAATAATCTCCCTCCCTATGTAGACGAAGCCATTGTTTTAAAGTGTCTTAATCAAATAAGAAAAATCAAATTAGTCAAAATTGCATTTTAAAATTCACTTTATTGGTTACGCGTGACAAACTATCTAGCTTTAGGAACATTTATATAATATGAACTTTAATATAGTTTGTAAAGATTTTATTGAATTTAGGGCGAGTGATTATATAGTTTTATAAAAAAAACAATTTTTTTTAAACTTTATATTGGACTGTACATATGGTAAATGGCTTGGGTGACATTCGTCTAGGAGTTTCCAGTCAGTTCCGATATTTGGTACATTGCATCGTATCAGTAAATGTTCCGGATATTAAAATTCATCCCATTTTATAAGCGCATTTTTTTAATTACCATGTGGAATTGGTTATGTGGACTCCAATTAGCAGCATAGTTCGAAATGCATGAGATTATTTTAATAATCCTTCCATTCGGTTTAAACTCCCGAGCTACTTCTTTGTGATTTAACAAATAGCCAGGAAAGCGTCACTAGTGGCATCTAGCAGCTATTGTTTCAAATATGACGCACGAGTTTCAAATTGTCTGATCCATACCTATGGATAAAATATTAAATTTAACGAAATCTTATTATTAATAACTATCAAATTTTATTTGAAATTAGAAATACAGTAAATTTATAGAACAAAATTATTAACTGTTATTGTTTCAGGAACATGAAAATAAAACTAAATGTATTTAAATAGTAGGGCGCGGGTGCTAAGTATTATTATATATTATTATTATTTAAATAGTTATTAATTTTTTAGTTCCTAAATTTATTTCAATTAAATTAATTTAACATAAATTAAACTTTTTATATCTTGTCAAATTGAAACTACAAATTTGATTATTATTATTAATTATGATTATAAACTTAATTAAAAAATCTATATTATATTTCTTTGCTTTCTTTTTTATGGCTCGGACTGGCGTGAGTAGGAAATTGTCAGCCTATAAATGACGCAAATGCTGCTCGTCCATTTTTATCCATCAGTTAAAAACCCATAGCCTGTTTCAGTTCGATCAACCCCATGGCTTTTAACAATTTAAATTAAAATTCCCACTTTTATATAATAGAGTAAGTGATCATCTAGAAAACTATCTAAATAATATTCAAAAATATGATTCTAAACAAATTTTTGTAATAAGATATTTGTTTTTAATATTCCTCTAGCGGAATTCAATCCTTACCTTTAAAAATAAATTTTTAGTCTAAATAAAAATATAATAAATATAATTTCATCCAATATTTGAACACAACATAACGTAAACAAATTTTTTTTTTTTCGTAAAGACGTTTGATGTTCCGAGATAAGTGTCGTTGCTTAAGCATCAGTTTGACTGAGTTGTAAAAGTTGGACGGGTCTGTCTCTTGGAGACCTGTACGAAGAATGTACCCCATATCTTTCGTTCTGTTAGCAAGACAAGCTCCTTCACTACCCCACGCATCACCTCTCATAGCCCCTTTTATTTCCTCACCCTCTCTTCTCTTCTCTCTCTCTCTCTCCTGATGGCAGAAATTCTTTGGCTCATCACAAAAGCTAGAGCTAATCTCGTGTTGAGGGCGGACCACTATACGATAGGGGTGGAATAGGGGGATGGGAAGGCTACGGTTCAAGTAGACTACTAAACTGCCTGCCTGCTTGGCAGAATTGGAAAATTGGAACACAGGAAAAAGGGGTTGGGAGAGTTTGATATATATATATATATATATATATATATATATATATATATATATATATATATATATATATATATATATATATATGTGTGTGTGTTTCAGAAATGATGGCGATCAAATAGAGAATGAGACGTTGACATTAAAATGCATTAGAGATGATTTTTATAGAAGGAGCAATACACTCCAATAGCATACCCTTGAAATATAGAAAAAGGAGGTTAAGAAGAAAAAAAAGAGTATTGAATGATTTATTTTTTTGTAAGACTTGAAATATTTTTATACATAAATATTTATAATAAATATATTAAATATTAATAAATGCATTAACAGATAAAACACGAAAATGTATAAAATAATTTAAATTAAATAAATTCTTAAAACTTCTAAATAATATTACAAGTTATTATGATTTATTTAATTTTTTTAAATAAAAATACAAGCTTAAGTGAGATAATATGGATTTAAAAAGTACTCACACTCTTCAGTGGGTGTTAATTTAGAATATTTTGGGTTTACAAAGAGACTTGGGTTTGATTTCTGACCTAGTGTACAGTGTACTGAGATAGTTTTCGATTCTACCTTCTTGTAAATGCGGATATACTTCCTCTAAATTCTACCTTACTCATCCTTAAGCTACTAGTTTGAATATGTGGGTTATAACGGATGGGTAGTAAGGCGTGGTGCACGCACCCAAAATAAGTATTCATGCTACATATATTAGGATTCTAGTAGGAATAAAACCTAAGATAATAGAAACATATATTGTTTTAGAAATATTGATAAAGTTTTTCTTTATCATAATTATTATTTTATTGGGTGTGATATTATCTACTTAAGATTTGTCACCGCGTATTAATACCTGTTCAGGTTATACGCATATTATGTTAATTACCCTAATGGGGTAGGGATAAGTAAGGAAGTCTTTTATAGGTAATATTCCCGCATTTGCGTGGAAAGAGAGTGAGAAACCATTTAGGAAAAACCACCCTCAATAGAGTGAGATTCTAACCTATATCTTTCCGTCGTCAACAGGTCAGTATAAACGAGAATGCTGACTTTTATGCCATTTGACTATTGAAGCGGATAGCAATGACAGTTGAATAACATATTAATTGACGTTTGAATATTTGAAAATAATTTTAGTGACTTTTGTAACTATCATAATAGTTCCTTGAATTTGACTGTAACTTTTCGTCTTTTGGAATCCACAGTCAATGGTTATGTCCATTGAATAAATGTAGCACCACACGTTAAACGATGCCACATTAATTCTAATTGCCTTTTGTTTTAATTTGTACGTGCGTTTAAAATAGGGATGGAAAAACACCAGATGAATGCACACAAATTAAAAAAGAAATTATGAAGCTAACAGCTAACTACCTACAGTTTTCAATAGCTTTTATGGCAAAGGTTTACTATAATTATCTCCGGAGAACCCCCCTAGTTTATGGTCAGTGTGAACTGTTTTAGTCGTTCGTGTTTTTACAACCCTACACTCCTAGTCATCTATTTCTAAATTGTATTACAAATTGCTTGTTTTATAGGCACCTAAGTTTTTAATGTTATTAAAGCCCTAAACCTACCATTTGGTCAAATCACTTAACGCAAGCAATTATAGAGGAATCAGTATTTTAACACATAGCAATGTATCTGAACGCCAGTCTATTCATTGGACCACGCTGTATATGTATTTTATTTACCTTTACACTTTATTCAGGGTATTTAAAACGATTTTTTTTTTGTTCTACTGAGTATATCAACACACTAATTTACAAACCAACTTAATTCTAGAATAAGCACAACACCCATTCCTCCGAACGAAAATGCATCAATGATAAAGGAGAAGCCTCAATTTCAACACTGATACATTTTTCGGCCACGCCAGTAGTCGAACCTGGTACCTTTAGTTAATTAGACATACACGCTATCGACTGAGTTAAGGGGTCGGACAGCATTTTGTTAACATTTTGTTCAAATTTAAACATTCCAGATTACAGATTTTGTTCCCGTCCTTAACAAAAAATATGATGTCATATTCTGAAAATTTAAAAATGACACCTGGACACGGGAATCGAACCCGTTTTCAGAATATGATATCTAGGTGGAATAATTCCCACTAAAAGCATAAATAATAGCTTTGGCTATTTAATTCTAAAAAATATGACGGTTTAAGGCGTCACTCTATTGTTAGACAGGAATATCGGGTTTCGAATCCCGGTCAGGTCTACTGAGAGTGGTTTCTCCTAAATTGTATCCCACTCTCCTTTCACGCAAATACGGGTAGATTAACTCTAATGGGGTAAGGAAGCAACTTAGAGTACTTATCATATATAAGTAAAACCTGAACCGGTAGTAAAACGCGGCGATAAGAAAAAGCAGAAAATAATTTAATAATTATTATATGATTTTTTTTTTCAATAAGACGTTTTGTAAACCCTGAAATGCCCATGTTCTGTGTTCTTGGTAGGACAAAGTTTTTATTTGTGTATGTGTATGTGTATGTGAGAGAAATAGGTTCAAGTTGCGATTGTTGAAACAGTTGAAAGATTGGAAGCGTGATGGTTTAGACATGAGAGGAGGGTGAGTGCTTCTACTCTAGAGGAGCAGTAAAATGGGGCTGGTGAAGGACTAGGGGTCTTGAGAGCAAGTCCTTCTGATAAAGTTTCCGACGCAGCGGTGTGATGGATTACACAGGAACACTGAGGTTGTTTTCAACACGGCATCTTACAAGGGAAATATTCTCTCAGTTATTTTTGTTAGGCTTTACAGAGCTTTATTTTATAAGTAGATTTATAAATAATACCATCTCACTGATTAAGGATCAAGTAGATCTACTTTTAGGTTAAAATTAGAATATAAGATAGGCCTATAACACTAAGACATATATACATTTTTCATAAAAGTCTTCCTCGCTTCGGTGGCCGCGTGGTCTAACGCGTTTACTCTCGCAGTAGATTATTATTATTAGCACCGCGTCTTACTACCCGTTCGGGTTATACGCACTTACGCTAATGTCAAGGGTAGGGTGATTGTGAGATGAAATGGAGGACCTACAGTTTAACGTGGAATCCGAACCACGGTAGAGGCTGGCATTCCTCACATTCACAAGTTTCTCGCAGTAGACTTGACCGCCGAACACGGGGTGATCGAGGTTCGAATCTTGGTAGGTTATACCAAGGATTTTTCAAAATGGTTTTCCAATCTTCCACCACGTAAAGTATATCCTTCATCATCCCTAAATCCATTCACGTAATTAGTGCATAAACATATAATTCAAAGTGTTAGTTAAGACGTGATTATAAAAAGTATTGATTTATTTGATCATCAGTAACAAATTATCATCATTAAGTAAACAATCTTGCGATTGGTTTGCCGCAACTCTCTAATTTTGTCTATTTTGGGGACTTCTGCAAACACCGTTCGCCATCTGATTCCTGTACTGCAATCCTGGTCTCCCTCTTGAATTTCTCCCTCCCACATCTCCTTCTGACTATCTTCGTAACAAATGTTTGCTCACTTTGTTATAATGTGTTTTATTAAGGCAGCTGTTCCCAAACTTTTCAAATCGTGGAGCAATTTTCAGGAGAGAAATTCGTCACGGAGCACTATCGTTGCCCTGATGCCAAAGTCACGTATATGTGTATTCTTTGCTGTTTTTACCTGACTGCATTTTTAAGGTTGTTTGTCGAGATTTTATCGTATAGCAAAAGCACGAATTATTTTTCTAAATAGCTTAAATTCGAATCCAAGATTAATTTTTCCCATTGGAAGTAATTGAAAATTGGGACTCTAAATACAGTTTTCTTAAAACTCCAATTTTGTACATATGTTTTTGGCATAAGGGCTACAATATTTTCACATAGCACCTATATAGTTACTAAACCGAATGACAGCAGTATTCACGGCTGAAACAATTTTTTAAGAATTTGGGCATGTTAAACATCAAGTTTTATTTCATTCGAAATGTTATTAAACTAGATAAATGAAAAACAACCACAAAAAACATAAAGTAACGCAACACATTTGAGAACGAATTCAAAGCAGTTATTGTAAATCCACAATATGTTACCCACATATATATGGTATTTAAAATAATTTGTATAGCTGTAAAAAAGGTATCTTGGCATAAAAAAAAGAACGATAAAGTATAGACAGCAAACTTAGATTTAACGAGAGAGATGGTACTGATTTGATTTGGACAATGTAGCTATATCTGGTTAAATTTGGAACGGCTGCAGCCAAATATCTGGCTCTGTATTGAGACGGGATCTGTATTTTGTTTTAGTACCCACATAGGCAGAGAATCCTTATTTAATTAATTAAGTTGTTGCAAAGGATAGAACGCTGATTTTTTATTTATCTGACAAAACTTCAAATTCGTCTCTTAGCTGACACTAAAATTCTGAAAATGACTTCTTCGTTGCAAAATTATCTTTTATTGCATAATTTGGTGTCAAATTAATAAAGCACTCATACTGCTGTGATGTCAACGATGCTTTTCCAATACAACATAGCATGGTTTTACAACCCAAAAGTTTTATTTTATTTTTTCTTGGAGTTCTTTCGGAAAATAACAGTTGAAACTATCAAGCAAACTTAGCAGGTGAACGTGAAACTTATTTAAGATATCTCCAAGTATGTCGGAGTATAGATAGTTCTCTAAATTATTTTACAATTGGCAAGCTGTCTAAATTTCAATTTTTCATTGATTATGCCTTAAACTTGTTTTTCTTTTAAATGCTTCTACTTTAGCGCCGGCCACTGGAGGTATTGTCACTGAGGGCTTGAGATTTTTTCTTTTAAGGATCTTGATTTCAACCAGCTCTATTGAAAGGAAATCGATGATATTTTCTGAATCCCTAAATAGGCGCTACAAAAAATCTGCAAAGGTCACGTGCTTCGTTCTCAAAAGAGAAGATTCGAAAAGTTATATCGGCGTAATTGTTTTAAAAAAAACCTTAACTTGAAAGCACATACCACAAGCATAAATAAATAACCCTTCAACGCGACTTGATTAGTTTCGACTTTCGACTGAATACTGATTGAACTGACACTGATTGGAGGCTGGAGGTGCGAAGAATACGAGGTTTTAATATGGAATCAAAACTTCCCAGAAAATTCTGGAAATGTGTCGAAGCTAACAATCGTATCTGAAAGCACGGCAAAGTTCTCAAAGAGACGGGGTTAGTAGGCACCATCGAGTCTCTGTGTCTGGTTGGTTTCGCCGCGTGCAGTCTGAGTGCTTCATCGACGTTCTCGATGTTTTGCATGGTTCCAAGAAGGTTCGAGCGGGCAAAGCTGACTGAAGTGACGCATTGCATGCACTTCGCCTTGATAAGACTTTCTACCTACTCTGCTTCACATCACGCTGCAGAAGCTAAATAATTTCTACCCAATACTTAGCTATGCACAGTTCATGGCCACACAAATTCACAGTTTTGAGATCTTTTCACATTTATTTTAATTATTTTTCTTTCCGATCTCTTCGCGGGGCACCTAGTGCTCCACGGATCAAACTTTGGAAATCGTTGCTTTATGGCATTGGAGAATTATTGCATTAAAACTTAAGTAGTATCTCGTAACAACTAAAGCTCACAAAATTGTATTAATACATTTGCCAATATCTCAGAAACTGTTGGTTTTATAAAAATATATTTCATATAAAAGTTTTTAATTTTTAATGGTACTACAATTTTGCAATGATAAGTTGTTTAGTTTCTCAAATAGTTGTGGAGATACGGAAATTTACGCTTCTGTAAATTACCCTAAAAGTCATTTTCATGGGAAAATAAAAATATCCAGTTTATTTATAATCTTGATCAACGCCTAGATACAAATTTTAATCAAATTAAAGGGCCAATTTCGAGAAAATCTATTTTTTCCCTTTTCGCCCTTTACTAAACTACTATTAATTTTAAGTTTAAACAGACGCACAGGCAGACGGAATTGCTTAGACCACTTTTTAGGGCTCGGGGGTTCATGATACGTCGACATCCATCAACATTTCAGATTATATTTTTTTTACGGTCGCAATACTTTTAATTTCATTCTCAAATAGTTTAGGAGATATGATAAAAAAAAAATATTAAGAGTAGCCATTTTGTTTGTAATATTTATAAATGTTTTGAAATGAAATTTAACCTAATCGTTAGAGCCGATTTTGAAAAATCGACTCCTACTCTTTTTGCCCTTACGTAAACTACCCTTAATTTTAGGGTCAGATATCAAATTCCAAAAACCCTTGGGGCAACCTTATAAAAACCCTAGATATCCAAGTTTTAGCTCGATCGGTATAGTAGTTTAGGCTTTAGTTGGAGGTACAGACAGACAGACAAACGGAAATTCAAAAACCACTTTTTGGGATTCTTGGGGGTCATGAAACGTCGAAATTCATCAAAATCTCAAATTCTATTTTTTTTTGCTATCCCAATACTTTCTCTACCTGTAAGATAGCTGAAAAGTAAAAGGTCTCATTTTAGATTTCACCTAGATTATTGTCCAATAAATAATAGTTGGTTACCTAAAATTTCTGTTTGCTCAAATAAACTAAACTACAAAGTGTATATTTCTATCTGCACAGACCACAGTGCTTGTCATATCTTATAGTTATAATATTAAACAAACAAGTGAACATCTTCTCTTGTGACATGAAAACTCCTGTTTTAAATTAATTCCAGATAATTATTCTATGTAGAGCGAGCGATAAACAAACCGCGCATAAAATGAATAGAGACTGGCGCGCGCATACAAAACACAGTGTGTGTAACACTTGCATACATGACTCATTGTTTACGTGGACCTTTGTGTCACAACTTTAGAGCTTTGTTAATCAAACCGACATACATTGGCCAGGATTAGCATAGCCCATGTTTCTATCAGCTTTCAAATAATATTTTGTAAATTACCTCTATGGCGTGGTTCATATTTAAAATGCCCTCAAAATAAAGTTTATCATACATATTATTATGATAATTATCATTATTTATATTGTTTTAGATATTAAATGTATGATGCTAATATAGTATTTATCTTTACATATATAAATAGTACTTAAAAAAATGTTATCAACGCATATGCATTAAATTTGCTATGTGCTAAGAATGAAGAAGGTTGATTTTTGAGAAAATGTACCCGAATTTTCGTGGGAGAAGAGCTTAAAACAAATTTAGGGAAAACTACCCTCAGTACACCCGTCCGGGATCGAACATCGCTATCCCCATCATCGGAAGTCCAATCTACTGCGAGAGTGACACCTTGGACCAGGGGTCGGCAACCGGTCAATAGTGCGTCAATTTTCAGTCAATCACGTAAGAAAGTAGATCGTCATTAAAAGTCGCAAATAAATCAATTAAATTCAAATAATATTTGAGACCTGGTTCTAGAACGCTTGTGGAAATAAACTACTGTTTAATTTCTTCCAGCTATATCATCTTTAAAAATTAATTTATGTCAAGTTTCGAGGGTAATTTTGTGATAGTTTTGTTTACCCTCCGAGATCTACCACTGATAATTTGGATAGCATTTCCTGCGATCCCCGGGAAACCTCAAAGTTTGTTCCGCGCCACAATTCATTTATTGATACACATTTCTGTCGTGTTCTCGTCGAAACTAATTGTAATGTAGCAAAGCAGTGCCATCTGCATCTAACGCAAGTTTGGTAGGAACTGTTTGTGTTCATAAATCATGAAAAGGGGGGGGTAACTGTCACAAACTATGTGCCTTGTCCATGTTTCCACGATATAAATTACAACACGTGTGCCACGATGTCACCAAATGTTACAGTTGAACACGCCACCTGAACGGCGTTCATTACGTTCAAAATGTTTCCCGTCTACTCGATAAATACTTCTCATTTTGTTGATTTTTAGACGGCTGATACATTTGTATAGTAAAACAATTAAATTTTAATGTTAAATGTACTTATTCTTCTTCTTTTTATCACTCCAATCGTAACCACCTCCAAAGCCCACTATATTTCCTTCACCGATAAAAATATATTGATTTTAAATTTAAGGGTATTGTGTTATGTTCTAGACTGCTAAGAGGATATAAATTTATAGCGTCTGAGAAAATTTGTTAATTCAAAACTAGGTGTGGTTAGTTGATAAAGCATCTGCTCTTGAGAATAGGATCCCAGATTCGATCCCCAACACTGCATAAAATAAGTCATTGGTGACATTAGAGATTACCTCTTTACAGGTGGTCAAGAGGTTGAGTGTTTTAATCATTCTATAGCTACACGAGTGTGTAATTCGTGTGTTGATAAAACTAATGGGTTAAAAAAAATAGGCATTAAATACAATAAAAAAGATTTTTGGGGTATATATGCTTGTTTACAAATTTGATTATATTATATTAAGGTGAGGATGTAGGGAAATCAAGAAAATACTTTTTATTTACAGTTTTTATATCAAAATATTTTTTTGCCAAAATAAATAAAATGTTGCTTTAATATAAACAGAGTATAATTTTATTTACATGGCGATATCAACAGTTGTTGAATATATAATTAGCATAGTGGAATTAGATGACAGAATTTTAAATTAAAATAAAAGTTTTCATTAAATTTCAAGACACCCTTGACAGATATTCAAGGATAGTTCAGGTCACAATTTAAGAAAATTAAACTATAGCTTGTGCTGAAGAATTTGGCTTCCTTTGAGAAAAAAATGGGAGGGGGGGGTGTTTTTTCTATAAAAACTTCAAAAATACTCACTTTTCTCACGTCCCCTACAGCTCCACCTACCCAATCAAAAGTTTAAAAGGGACATAGGCACACGTTCTTCGTGTTTTGTTTTTTAATTATTACATAGCAAGGGGCTAAAATATTAACTAATCAGCGATTAGTTGTAATATTTATTTAATATTTTAACTAATCAGCGATTAGTTGTAATATTATTTAATATTCAACTAAACGGCATACTTTTTAGCTCAACGAATCAAAAAATATAGCATTTAAATGTATAGAGTTATGTTGGTCTCAATATATACGTAACTTTATAAGAATTATGTATTCATTATAATATGACAAAAGTATTATTATAGTTATAAATAGTTACAATTCATCTTTATTTAAATATATTTTTAAAACACATATTAAATATAATTTTTACATTTATTTTTCTAATGGTTAGTAAATATACGTGTTTCTATTAGTTTATTTCACTGGATTGTTAACATATTAGTCCTAATTATATTATATTTTCATTAAATTTGCACATATATTTTATAACTATACATTTCGCGTCGCATCTCACTTAAAAACAAGTTGAATTAGTGGTCAAAATAATCAGTATGGCCAAGCATAAAAAAAAACTCCTAGCTAACTAAATGGTAAGAACATTAGTGTACTAAGCCAAAGGCTCCGGGTTAGATTCCCATGACCAGGTGTACATTTCAATTTAAAGTATATAAAAAAGTTTAAACTATTTTGTGTTAGAAATTCAAAAGGTATAAGTTAGATTTTATCTATTTTATGAATTCAATGTTAGCTGGAGTGATGTTTAAATACAACACAAAATTTGTATTTGTATTTCCTTAAAATATTGAACACACTCTACTTTAAATTGTAATTTATTTTCTTCCCCCCTCCCCCTTCCCTTATGCCTGGTTGGGTTATCCGTATTTAATTATACTAATGGTGTATCGATGAGGAAGATAGGATTTAGGGGGAAAATACCCATACTTCCACGGGGGCAGAGGGGAGAACATTTAGAAAAAGCCATTCTCGGTGCATCCAGTTGAGATTTGCACCTCAATCTCACCGTCAAGGCAAACGACGTACCCATCAATACGGGTTTTTTTTATATATAAATTAATCTGAGGAAATAATTTGATTTGAGGCATCCAATATGGATGAATAATTATTAAAACAAAAATAACAACTAAGTTATATTTATATGTAAATAGGTGTGAAATAAACTTAATTTGAAAACAATAAATCAAACAGATGAAATTACATTGCAGTGCAAATAACTAATCAGCTACGATTAAATATGAATACTCTAAGGGACAAGTGATTATTCTTCATTTTTGAGACCTCCCTTGCCTCATGGGTACAAAAGCACATTTCAGCTCAAATTGGATACATAGAGCTTAATTAAGTTTTATCGCTTTAATTTCATCCGTGTACAAATTAGACAATTTAGTCAATTCATACAAGATTACCCTCGTAATGTTTAATATAGTATCAGCGCATATTATATCTTCCAATTTAGTTAATTACTTTATTTTATATTTAAATAACGTTGTTAATACCAGGATATTTTATCTGAGTTGAAACTAATGCGACGTTTATAATATTAAAAAACATCATTATTTGCTAAGAATAATCAACTTAGGCAATTGCTGAATTTTTTTTAGAGATATTTCATTTGATAACACATTGTAAAGTGGTTTATTAAAATGATAGGACGCACCTTTGTAAAACTATGGATAATTCATGGATAATTGTGCTCAATTATTGGATATAGTGCGCTCAAATATTAGCCTAATGCAGATAATTTTTGTAGTAATGATGGACACTTAATGAATGTAACATTCCGCAGTCATTGGTTAAAAGTAATTAAACCACATATTTACAAGAATATAGCTGAAAAATTATAAAAGCTATCATTTTAAGACACAAAGTGGGGGTAGCTTTTGGACTAGTGATGTGACTTTGTGAAAATAAAAAATAAATCTTAAATCACCACCGTGACGTTTTCACAAGTGTGTCAAACAAGATTAAAAAAAGGCCAAACATCCCAGTCTTTTGCACCAATTTGTTGTCAACTTCAGAACTTAAGGCGATCCTCGTGTTTTTATCTTTCATGCTTATATTATATACTGTGTAACCTCCCTTTGTCATGTTTCTGAAACTATCATCTGCACCGACATAAATACATACAGAGTGAAAATAACCAGGTAATCTTTTTCCAAGTTAAATATTTCTTCAACAAAGTGATACAAAAATCTCTGAGTTTTTATAGGTTTGTGGGGCTACTTTGTAGTTATTTATTTCCCTATGTTATTCACATGGTAAAACATAATCTCACAAAGTCACCCCACACTTAGGGGTGACAAATTCGAATGCTATTTAACAAACTTCCTTATTTTCCTCATCTTGGGGCTATTTGGGGTTTATGGGCTACATTCTGAGATATTCGAAAAAAAGCTGTAGCTCCTAAATATTGGAAATTGTTTCGAAATCCACAGAGAAAGATTGTGAATGGTATTGTTTAGTTTGCCTAGCAAAGGGATAAATAAACAAAATAAAAGTAAACAATTCCTTGTTCCGGACATATGTTTAGTAAGATCTTCGAAGTAAGAAATTCATATAAAATACAAACTTTTTTGCGGCCAAAATTGATAATATTTTACTATATTTTTAGTGTAATCATATTTGATAGCCTATCAAAAGTGAGATCTATATATAACATAAATTGATGCATGAATACGTGAAAGTAGATCTAAAAATTTTATAACTTTAAAATAAGGTTATTTCTATGAAAATTGGATTGTAGCTATGTGAAATTAATAAAATGGAATATATCAGCTAATTTCCACGACAAATATATAAACACAAATAATAGGCCTATATATAGATAATTTACGTTGGCTGATGAACGCATGGATGCTATTAAGACAGGGTTCATGATGTCATGTAGTTGAGATCCTAAAAAAAAAAAATCTTGAACTCCAGATTTTCACGAAAATCACAAAGCTTCAGACGGAGCCACTTAACAGCGCCACTTTCTGTGCGCCCTTCAGCGGCGAAAACGACTACTAACACCGGGGGCAGCACCTCTGTTCTATGGCTGTGTGTGAAAGTGAAACCCACATTTTATCTCTAGTATTTGCAAACGGAAGCGCTTCTTAGAAGCGCTCCTAAGTGACCTCATCTGAGGGTGCCCTAAGGCACTCAAGTGCTTGGTATTATTACCAACATTAAGGTATTGACAACTATTGACTTATTTGAGATAATTTAAGAATGTTGTTATAAATGTGCGTATTATTAATGGAACATACTCTAAGATAATTGTGATTCTAAGATAAGATATATACTTTTTTTTCTATGAAAAGTATAGAGAGAGGTAGAAAGAACCTACCTTTAAAAAAACTATTTTGCGGTCAACATTGATAAAAATTTTACTTTATTATTTATATTATTTCACAGGTATTGATAATACTTATCAAAATTACTTATGCAGATCAGTTGACTTGATGTATGAATATAATGAAATGCATCAGATTTTTTTAAAGTGTTATAAATAAAGTTTCAGTAACTTTTGTAGCTGTCAGAATCCAGAATTTTACAATATTTATTTTGACAGGATTTTATAAAAATCGACTTCGGTCATTTTTGAACAGCAAAGTTTTGAATAAAATAAAAAATATTTATGGGGTTGAAAAGTTCTGATATTTTCTTCTGTCCTTATCAAGATTAACTAAAGACAAACAAAATATGTAACAAAATCTTTGCTTTAAGTAAATTTAATTTATTGTGATAGCATTATTTACTTATTCAAATAATATATTTAACATTGAGCTTTTAAAAGTTAATTTTGTTGGGAAAAAAAACTGATGTCGGTGCTTTAAGAAGAACAATATTTGTTTAATTTTGGGGCTTATACAGAACTAAATACGGTCGTGATGAGTACTGACAAAGGTCAAGTTAGTTATTGTGTTGATATGATCGGTGTGTCTAGAAATTAAAAGTTAAATACATTCCCCTGCCGCCTTCACCACCCCCACCCCGCACCCCCAAAAGGCGTTAACTTATCAGTCACAATAAAATAAATTTAAATAAAAAATACTATAAAGCGATTTAAAGTTCCAGAAATCGTGGTGAAAGGCTTTATTGGTAATCTTGATTATATATCACATCCAAATAATTTAACATTTCTTATTTTAATGACTAAATGTTTTCTTTCCTGAAAGCTTTTCCTACAAACACTTATCACACTCCTTTATATTCCCCCTCCCTCCTCCCTCTTTCTTCCTCCATGCCTTAGAAATTATGGCGTGCTACTTTAAAAAATAATTCAGTCTTGTCAAAAGCATTCATCTGGGGTAGAGGGGGGTAGCTTTGAGTTATAAAATCTTTCTATAAATCAGTGTCAACGCAAGAGGGGGAATAGAGGGGTGGAGAGGGTTTGGGGGGAGGGGTTTCGGCAGCGTTCTGCTGCTTGTGAGTTGTTTGATCTCAGAGGAGGGCCGCTACAGAGCAAAGAGGCATGTATTCATTACTGCACACTTCTACCAACAGGAGCAGTTGAGCGAGTAAAAGACGGAGCGATTTCTGATTTTTAATGAAAAGGAAGCATAAATCAGTCGGTCAACGATCGCTTTGAAAAGAGGAGAGCTATGGTTTTGACGGCTCCGACAATTTTTTATTGTTATTATCTTTAGTATGGGTATATAAAGAGAGATATTCCACGTCTACAAACTAACTTTACCCTACATAGCACATTAGATACTAAACAGCCTTGTCCATTGAAAGATTTTTATTATTATTATTATTATTATTATTATTATTATTATTATTATTATTATTATTATTATTATTATTATTATTATTATTATTATTACCATATCCAAGGCCGTAGCCAGCCAATAATTTCAGGGGGGGTTTGGTGGGCATATCCCCCAATTGCCGGAAGATAGAAAAAATTCTAAAGGATAAAGAGTTTTAGAAGCTATCTGATGTGTTTTTTTATGGCAACATTACCCCCTAACTGCTGAAAGCTTGAACAATCTCTAAATATTAAACACTTCTAGAAGCTCTCTTAAGTGCTTTTTATGGTAACACAACCCCCTAATTTGTAGTTGTATCTTAATTTTGATATTTTTTGAACCATAAATAGAGCCATATATATTTTGTTCATAGAATTTCGGAGGGGGTTTGAACACCCAAAATCCTCCCCTGGCTACGGCCTTGACCACATCTTAATAACCGTTCGGGCTATACACACTTACGCTAATGTGTAATGGTATGGTGATTGTGAGATGAAATGGAGGACCTACAGTGTAACGTGGGATCCGAACCACGGTGGAGACCTGGCATTCCACACATTCCCAAGTTGTGAATAATACAGGTCTTGTCAGAGGTGAAGGAAGGGTTTGGCAATCAGAAAATCCGTGCTGGTACCGGGGATTGAACCCCGAACCCCCAGCACCGAAGTCTGACACATTACCCCTAGACCGCCAGGTCATACATTGAAAGTTAACGCAGTATGTCGAAGATAGAACAAGCTCATTACATGAATATTAATTTATTGTAAAAAGTTCCTGGAACCTAACCAAGGCTGATAATCATGCCTTGGTACAACGGCTCATGGTCCCTTTCACCAAACAAATATTGGCTGTGGATCCGGACTTTGACACCAAACCCTCAGCCTTACGGGTGGTTCACTGCGCTCCTTGAAACAGGTTGAGTCCTTGGGCAATAGGGAGTGCTAGTTGCATTCCTCAGTGATAAACACCATTTCCAAGGGATTCAAATTGTTAGGTGGAAAAAGGGGTGGCTGCTGTACGAACAATAGCGCCACTTCAACTCACCCCCTAAGCCCATTCCAACAAAAAGACCCTTTTCATATCGGTAACTAGTCAACGGTATTACAATATTGTTTAAAATATTCGTTTGAATTGATTGTATTCTGCTTTTTCTCTGTAATTTGTGGGCTGATATTGGCTCGTCTGGGGGGGGGGGGGGAGGCTGGTTTATAAGAATGATTGGGACCGCTACCTGAAACTAGATTTGTGAAAGCCGGTTTATTTACGATAGAAGGCGGTTTTAGTTTGTTCTCTAGTGAAAACCATCTTTAAAGTTAACTTTTTTTTAAATGCCTGCTTGATAGAGATGTTGACACTTGGGACCGCACGTAGCGATCCTCGTGTTGAAGGAAGTAGGCTCTTCAAATAACCTGAAGGATGTGGATCTGATGTAGTATGCCTTGTATGTGTACTTATATAATATTATTGACAAGTTAAAAAATAGTACCTTTCAGCGAGCCGTTGATATTTTAATTTATAATGTATGTTTTTCAAAGAATAATGTTGTAAAATAAAACATTGGTTCCTTCTTGATTTCAATTTATTGTAAGTGTTAAAAAATCATTCGAACAAATTCTCAGGTGGGGGAGGGGGGGTTTGTGTTGATCCTGCCTCCTTCGTCTTCCAATCGGCACCCCCATCTGCGTCAATCTGTGCAAGCCTATTCTGACAACTCGACCAAATAGGATTTCAGCAAGATTAAACTAAAAATTTTCAATTCAATCCTTTCAGTGAAAAATGCGTTTTATTTATTCTGCTTTTCAAGCATATAGCCCGAAAAAAGTAGTAAGGTGCGGTGCAAAGAAAAAAAAGTCACCACATTTCACTGGAATTTTAAAGGAAACTAGTTATACAATTGCGTAGATGGAAAGTGGTAAATCATTTAGGGAAAAAAACACCCCCTATATACTCGGCTGGGATTCAAACACCAACGTCCCCGTCATCGGTACAAACATTATTAACGAGTTCGACGATTTGCAGTGTGCTTAACAATGCGATATATAAAATATATTTGTTCAAGTAGTTAACCTAAATTAAAGGTTATTAGCTCCTTATACCATTATTATAGTTAACTTTAAATCAATTATAGGTTCCTTGATTTTGCACTACAGGAAAATAGTGTAACAACGAACTCACGGGGATTTGAACCAATATATATGAATAACGCGTTAGTGATCTTACCCGAAACTGGTCCTCTCTCTCTCTCTCCTCTGTATATATATATTTTAGAAATGTACCGACTCAAGATCGAGCGAGAAAGGTTTTCAAACTTATCTTTTCAATATAAACTGATACCTGAATTGAGGGTAAATATCTCATAAAACTAAGATAAGTAGCACTAACAATTTTGATGAAATTACACGCAATTAAAATATATATTGGCTTACTTTGAAGACTACAAATAGCTAGGGGCGTTCAAGTATTACGTAAGCACATTTTTGGCCATTTTGGATCCACTCCTCACTTTGTACGATAGATAAGCCCCCGTCATTCTTCCGCAATATTGGTAGGTTTTGATTTTTTCACACAGGTATAACCATTATATTTTATGCAATTTTAAATTGCTGGTAGTTACTAAAGTAAATGTAGCAAATAAGCCACAAAAAATACCGTTGTGAAATGAACTTAAATGTATTGTACTAAAAAGGTAAAATTAATAAGTTATAAAAATTTTAAAATATTAAATTTCAATTTAAACTTGATATAAATTTAATATAAAAAAGTATTATTAGTGAATCCATGAATTATTATATTCATTAAAAAAAATCTAAACTAATTTTCTTCTGATGACCAAGGTCCTTGAATCCACGTCTTAACACTTTTAATTATTATATGTCCATTTGGGGGAGCTGCACTGCACCATTCTTGCTCTTCTTTCTTTGTCTTACGTAATCACTGTTCTGACACCCACTAACCGCTTGTCATCAAAAATAAACAAAGCTCAAACACCCACTCATCCCTGAGGAGCTTACGTAATATTTGAACAAACCCTAACTACTGACCCAGCAAATATTTATAACGTATTTAGAAGAATTTATTTTAAAAGTGTAGACCGACGTGTGGGCTTCTAAAAACAATGTTTCAAAGTTATTATATGCCCGGCTGTTATCAATCATTTAAATGTGATTTTGATGATTTGAAAAATTGTCAAGATATGATAAATGTAATTACACTAAAAATGGAAAGAATTTGCCTTCAAATTTTCAAAAAAGAACCAAAAAATATTATCGTAAACTCTGAAATAATGCGCATGAATAGATCAAACAAGCCTTTTACAAATTGTATCTGAAATATTCATTGGAAAACCTTTAGTAAATAAACTCTGGTATTTCGCTAAACATCAATAGCGATTTGCAAATACCTGTTTCAGAAGCAATTTATAGCCCTTACCACAGAAATCTGCCTAGCTTAGTTGCAATGCTTCACCGGGAATTCTTGATTTTCCTACACAAAAGGTAAAGAGTGTATAAGGTTCATTTGAAACTTACATTATCTTCTCTGTCTGACAATTGTAAGGTGAAAAATCTTATGTTTGAGCATTCAAGAATTTACAAAAAAAAAAAATATTAAATATACACGCCTAAAAATGCCTCAAAAATTACGCAAAGCCTCAAAATATTAGCTAAAATCCAAAATGAGTAACAAATTAACTATAAATGACACATGTATTTAACCAGGGATCATGAACATAGCTTATGTGCACATGAGTAAAGAATGTAATGTATCAAAAAATTTGACATATCAAAATACGGGCCCTGCTGAATTACGTTCAAATGCACTGTGATCCCATAAACTGTATTTTAAAAATGTAGATAATGTCTCCAAAGAAAGGTGATTTTGAATTCGAATATAGATCTAGATAATCCTAGCTAGATTGTACGTGATGCCTAAAATAATAATTTATAATTTGAAACTACGTTCGTAATTTTAACTAACTATTCAAATTTCTGAGGCTGAAATAGCATTATTATTTTAAAATGCCAGTTAAATCTCTTAGATTTCGATTAAGTGAATACAAGCTGTATGTTTACTACCCGTTTGAGTTATACGCTTATATACTAACTACGCTAATGTTTTAGGGATTAGGTAGGTTATATTTAGAGGAAGTGTACCCGCATTTGCATGAAGGAAGAGTTGAAAACCATTTGGGAAAAACACCTGACCAGAATCGAACCTCGATCTTTCCGTCGTTGGCAGTATAGTGTGGATGTTTTAGCCATCCTTTTCCCCAACGATCTATCTTACAAATGTAAGTTTTAAACTGAGGACCCAATATAGGCTTAGCCACACATACCAGGGCCGTGTCCGGGCCGGACGCCGTCCGGGCGAAGTACGTCACCCGGTTCGCGATTAGTACAACAAAAATGAATGCGCCTGTGCACAACTCACCGTCACGTGTCATGACTGTCCCCGGGCGCCACCTCCGGAAACGTGCAGGAGTAATTTTCTTTACTCTTTACTGGACCCGGCTCTGATTCGGATCGGTTATTGAGCCGATTCCAGAGTGGAAGGAAGGTTGCTGAATTTCATCCTACATCCATTAAATGAGGAAACAAAGCTACAAAATCCCCTTTCAATGGCCTACTTTTCCAGGCCTTGTGAGCCCGCATTCCTCTTTTCAATCTTTTAGCTCTCCTAACAACTCGCTTCAGTGACTGTATGGTCTAAGGCGTAGCCCTCACGATAAACTAGGCTGCCGATGGTGGGGTATCGGCGTTCTATCCCAGTTAGTTGTAATAAAGGGTTTTCCTAAATGCTTTCGACTCTCCTTGCATGCAAATGTGGGTACACTTCCTCTAAATACAACCTTATTAAACGCCTGAGTGGTAGTAAGATTAGGCGTTAAAAACTTTCATATTCTTCTCTTCTGACGCTAGTTCTATCACTCCTAAATCAACCAATCTAAATAGTCCCGCTTCGGTGGGCACTCGGGCAGAGTCACGAGTCTCGTCCTGTCTGGTTGGGAGGTCGAGACTAGAATTCCTGACCGGTGTACTCAAATGAGTTGTTTCTAAATGGATTCCTTTTCTCCTTTCACCTAAATGTGGGTACACTTCCTCTTAGCTATAATCCTTAACATCCTTAGCCCACTAGCGTAGTTTAAATGCGTTTATAGCGTATAACCCGAACGGGTAGTAATACGCGGTGCTAAATATTATTAAATGCGTTTAGTCCGGACGGGTAGTAAGACGTCGTTGAAAAAATCAATATACATATACTTGTTTTATTATTATTATTATTATTATTATTAGCACCGCGTCTTACTACCCGTTCGGGTTATACGCACTTACGCTAATGTGCAATGGTAGGGTGATTGTGAGATGAAATGGAGGACCTACAGTTTAACGTGGAATCCGAACCACGGTGGAGGCCTGGCATTCCTCACATTCACAAGTTGTGATTAATACACGTCTTGTCAGAGGTGAAGGAAGGTTTGGCTACTTGTTTTACTAATTAATTTCGCTTATCACAAGCCAAGAGTGGGTCCCTAAAGGTTTTCACATGTATTTAAATTGATGAAAAATCACCCTCACTGCACCTGATCAGGATTTAAAACCCCAACCTTCCACCACCGTAAAATCGAACCAAAAGATGGTTGATGACTTAACTTAGTCCGCTTGCCCACCGATGCAGATAAACGACTATTTTTTTTAGCACTACGTTTTAATACTAGTTTGGGTACTACGTCTATATACTAATTACTCTAAAGTCCTAGGTTTCAGGAAGGTTTAATTTTAAGGAAGTGTACCCGCATTGGCGTGGAGCGAGAGGGGAAATTCATTTAGGAAAAATCTCCCTCAGAACATCCGACTGGAATCCAACACCGATCTCCCCTTCATTAGCAGACTATTATATTGCGATGGCGACGCCTTAGACCATACGGCCATCGAAGCGGGTGAAAATATAGTTACACGACACATTTCCTAGGTGCGAATAGATTTAGAGATCAGTTGATTAATTGGAGATATAATTGCGAGCGGAAATTAACAGTGTCTAGTCGGTGTGCACGCCTTCACACAATAGTCCAGGCTCGAACCCTTGTTGCGCTGATGTATCGCCACAACCAGTGCGGTTATTGTCATTGTTTTGTCACTGCCTGCGGGCTTGCTGACCGGATAACTCCTGCATTGATACCGTAATCACATGTTCACTAACAGGAACCCGTTCAACCGGTCATTAGCGGCCGTTAGTCATCAGGGGTATTTTAGTTGATAATAATGTTTAGGAATTATCGGAGAGCATATTTCCTGTGGTGTAACCAAACATTTTCTTTCAGATTTAAACGGCTGTTTTATTATTGGAAAACAAATTAGTACGATTTTAATAAATAGTACAAATACGATCTGCATCGGTGGCCTAAATGTAAATTTAATATATTCTGGCATACCTGAAAAGGAAGGTCGGGATTCGAAACCTATACGGGTGATTTTTCTTAAATGATAATCTCTCTTTCCTTTAATTATTAAATTCGGGTAAATTTTCTCTAAATTTTACCTTCCTCCTTTAAGACTATTATTTTAGTGAAATTGCTTAGCCCAAGTAAATAATTGGGCAAGATTAAAAAAAAACTTGTGAAAAAGATTGTAAGCGATATTACACAGCTAAACGAATAAAACTATAAATTAAATTTTATTTAAGACCTTAATAAAATTTGGCATAGCTTTAGGTTGGACTATTTCAAAAAATTAATAAAAACATTATAAATCTGCATTGACTAATATTTATTATAAAATAATTATTTATACATGAATCTTAAATAATGTCAACTAGTCATGCACACATTTGAAAAAATAATATTTAAACCTTATGTTCCGTTTGGTAACTGAACCGGAAAAGTGGACCCTAAGAATTTATTGTATTCGTTGAATTTCTCAATAAACTAAAAAATGTCCATAGCTCAATTTTGGAATACTTTAACTGATGTTATAAGACCATTTATCAAGATATTTAAAAAAAACTACTTTGTTACAAGAGTGAATAAATTTATCGTAATAAAATCAATAAAACATAATGGTGATTTTAGTAATATATATAAAATATATGGAACATAAGCTCTAATAACGATAGTTTGTTTCTTAAAACACTACATTTTGAACTTTTTACTACCCAAATGTATAACATAGTATTTTAGAACTAGTAGATTTGCTATCTGTTTTCTGAATTTTTATCTAAATTTACATTATCGATCGGTTGATTTATAGAGGCTAGTTTTATTCTTACTGCATGTTAAACTATTTGGAAGTGTGCCCAAATAATTGTTCGCTTCTAATACAGTTGTAGCTTCAATAGTAATGTGTTTTTGTTCAAAATGGTAAAGAGTGAATAATATAAAGGGAGATAAGTTATTTTAAAGTGGTCAATATATTAAGAAGATTAATTTATTCTTTCCCATTTTAGTCGTTCACTGGCGGCATGTGTAAGATTTTCTATGCGAGTTTTATAGACACGTTTGAATTTTATAAAGGAATTTAGTTTACATGTTATATTATTTCCTGAAATAACGATTTCGATAATAATTTTACAAATATGAAAAATCTATTATAAAATGTTAAGCTATTTAGGATTCAGTTTAAAAAATGTGTTAGTGATTAAATCGTTTTTAATCAATTTTAATCAAAATCCACGCAAACTTTGTGTAACATTGTAAAAAAAAAAATCCCCTCCCCATTTCCCTCTATTTGAAATGGAATACTGGTGGATTATTACAAATATACTTCAATATCTTGGTTTATGTACCAAATTTGATTAAAATCGGTTTATTAATTTAAAATCGCTCATACGAATATCTACATAACATGGTTTTTTTCCCCTTGCTACACAAGAAAAACCGTAAAATTAAATTATAATTTTAGAGTAAGAATATTAACGACTTAGTTTAAGAATAAAGAGGAATTTAATCGGCATTTACCTTGAATTAAGTTAGAACACCAATATGAAAAAACAACCTATTGTACCCAGTCATGATCGAAAACCTACCTCCCATTTGCGCAGCCGAACCATCCCTATCTGTCACTTGAGGTGTTATAAAATCATCACTCATGAAAAACCCTCGATTTTCTAGTTCGCTTTGAACATTTCCAAACCTGTCCGCCAGAGTGCATCCTCAAACATCCACCCAAGCCCGTTCTTCATACGTCAACACAGGTGCTTTTGGAATATGATATATAGTACGTGACTGGGAGCCCCATTTTTTGGCCCATGACGTCATGCAACACTAGCTCCATCGTGTTAGCATTGGAATATGATACTTGGGCAGAAAGTAGCTTCTACTTGTGACGTCAGCATTGCTGGCCAGCTTTCCTGATCACCGCCTTTTTCGGAGCGACAAACCTACAAATGTCGACTGACATAATATATTTTTACTTTACTACTCTACTACACAAAGGAGAAAGGAGTGTACATGTAAAAGATAAGAAAGAATAGACATTTTCAAAAAAAAAAAACTTTGTAAAATTAAAATAATACATTTAAATCCCTTACACAGCAACGTTTTAATACATTTCAACGATATTGGATTTTATAAGCATGTTCTTACGTGTGACTCAAAAAATTTCGTTATAATTAAACTCATACATTTAAACAAGTTTAATTTTATTATTTATTTATTTAAAATTTATATTAGCATATAACCTGAACGGTTAGTAAGACGTGGTATTAAAAAAGCCACTTTATATTACTATAGTAAGATTTATCGTTCATAATATTTGATCAATCTAGCCTCAATTTTTCAATTTCAATGTACCGTACACATATTTTAACTTTGTTCATAAAATTTTGTTCTCTACTAAATAATTAAATTCCCCTTGGTGGCCGAATGTCTAAGGCGTCATTCTCATGTTAGACTGGCCTGCTTATGATGGGGATATCAGGGTTCGAATCCTAGTTAGGTATACAAGGGTGGTTTTTCCTAAATGTTTTATACTCTCCTTCCAGTGAATGTGGGTAGACTACCTCTATTATGCTTCCTTCCTCACTCCTATTCCACTAGAGTAAATATCACATTTGCGTATAACCTGAAAAGGTAGTAAGAACGCGGTGATAAAAAAAATTCAATCAGTTTAATAATGTTAAAATGAAATTTTAAATATTTTAAGTATTATATTATATTAATAGTTTATTAATATTATTATGTATAGATACTGTTCTATCACATTAGGCCTACCTAAATGACTAATTAATGCGGAGCAAGAATGATTGCAATGCAAGAGATTAGTCAACCATCTTGAAACATTCTTTCTTATTAATAATAATTTACTACTTTTTTAAAAAAAGCTGTAATATCTGATAATTATTTAAAAACATAGTATATTTTCTTTTATTGAGCACCATATTTTACTGCCCGTCCGTACTACCCTCATAACCTCTAATTGGGTAGGGTGTGGAAGGTAGATTTTCGAGGAAATATACCCACATTTGTATGGAGAGACAGAGAGAGAAAGAGTGAGAAAACGTTTAGGAAAAACAACCCTCAATACACCCGGCAAGTATTCGATTCCCGATCTCACCATCACTAGCAAACGAGACGAGTACTGACACCTTTGGTCACATGCCCACCGATGCAAGTAGGTTTTTTTTAAATTTATTACTGTTTTAATCCCCTTTGACGCCTGTAAATTGTCGTGCTTTATTAAACAAAAGCAATCCGGTGTTGTAAGTTTGTCCCACCTTATTTTTGTCTTTACATCAACAAACATAAACAGTAAAAATATTTAAATATCTGAATAGCAAATTTTGTTAAACAAATTTGAGCATTAACTGAGCGTATGGCACTAAGCGTTATAACAGTGAAAAAGGACTTTTATCATTTGTACAATTGATTCAAAAAGTTTTCAATATCTACGCTAAAATGAAAAATAATAATTTGATCTGTTTGATAAACGTTTAGTATTATACAAAATATATTCTATATCAAAAGTAAATATTAAAAAAAATTAAACTTTTTAATCTTTTAATGATATTTTAATCTATTTATTAGTACCCTTTATCTTGTTTTCTTTTGAAGCGATCCTTGCTAACTGCCTGCATGTTTTACTAGCGTTGACGTTTTCGTCTCTCTTGGTACGATAAACTCTTTATAAATATATTAATATTTATAAAAGTTGCTGGGATATATATACTCTGCTTACAGATTTCTTTATGAGCTACTTTAACTCGTCTATCTGCTCCTAATGTATGCACGTCCACACAATATAAAGGAAACACTTCAGTCAGGATTCACGCTTTCTTTCATTGTACGCTACACGTACTTTCACATAAAAGGAAAGAGCTTTTCATATAAAAATATATAAATAGCACTTTTTTTATTCAAAAAAATAAAAATGGGGTCTAAACCGAAAGATAGGGAAAAGCATCAATCAAAGTAAAAGAAGAAGGTTTTTCAATATTTAAATAGTTACGCTTTTAAAAAATATATATATATATAGATTAAAATTATATTTTATAAATTATAAAATTTATTTTAAATATGTAAAATGCTAAGCTAACTTTCTTTTGAAGTAAAGGGGGTATTGTATGCCTCTTTTTTTTTTAAATCGAAATGAAATATTACCAATATATCCGCTTAAAATTTTTCTTGTGTTATTTTTTTCTTATATTACTAACTATACACTCAAGAATGGGAATCTGAAACTATCTTTGTAAAGTTATAATAGCTATATAATATTTTAATAAACGAAACAAAACGTATCACTGCTCTTTGAATGCTGCTAACATGCTTTTTCTTATTTCTGTAAAATCACTCTAATTATAATTGCATGTAAAACATTTTTCTTTCTAAATTAGATTTGATGAAAATAATTTACATCCGAGCTTAAACAACAAAAACTATCGCGGTTTCAAACGAGATAATATTTATTTCATAGGTATTTAAATTTGAATGTGTATTGTTTGGGTTGGAAACATGAATTGTATTCAACATTTTATTCATTTATTTGTTCACGTGGCTTATCCAACAAATACATGGAATGGATAAGAAATAATAGATAACCTTCCTGGTTGAGTCAAAAGGACTTCACCTCAATGCGATTTAATTCTACTTACACACAGGGGGTACAGCTATTAAAAAATGTAGCCTAATTAATACTTTCGTTAGCTTAAATTATTTATAACAAATGCTGCTGGCTAAACATATGAAATAAAAATAGATTTACAACAGGCTTTACGGAATTTAGAGAAGCATCTTATATATATATGGTGTTTCCCTACTCTACTTGCATCCATGGCCACGCGATCTAAGGTGTCAGGTTCGCAATAGATTGGATCGCCCATGACGCTGAGACAGGTTAAAATCTCAGCTGGGTACACTGGAGGAGATTTTCCAAATGTTATATCACCGTGGTTTTCCCATTCATTCTCACCCCACTAATGTGAGTGCACTTCCTATAAAATACTATCCTCTTCATCCCTCCCCTTTATACTAATACTTTGATAGTAACGTAGTTAGTTTCTCTATTGAATTCTCCTGAATTTAATATATATTTTTATTCTTTTGTTTTTTATATGAATTACGAAATAAGAAGCAGTAACTAAAGTCGGGTTTTGGTAATAAGAAGGATTAATAGAATATAAACAAAATTATCATCAACATTGATATTACTTTAGTATATTGTTGATTTGATTTTATAGGGGTTGGTAATATCTATTTTTAAAAAAAATCTTTATATCATTACTTGGCGTATTATTATACGAATATTGTTTTGGTAACTTTTGTAACAGTCAAAAAAAGGGTATCCCTATCTGAAACAGAACGTGGTGTAGTGTCGATCCGGATCTTACGAAACTAATTGGTATTATTGCTCTTCTTGGACATGTGTGTTGTGTGTGTGTGTGTGGTGTGTGTCTTTGTGTGTGTGTGTGTGTGTGTCTCTGTGTGTGTGTTGGTCGACGCGAACCCTACGAATCTGATGATATAATAGCGGATATACTGTTGATCTCCACAGTACTAAAGTTTGAGGTATCCTTCCAGCTACGGTTCAGGTCACTTCTTACCTGAAGGGCTTCTAACCACTGAAAGGGATAACTTATAACGAGATAACGTTGGTGAGATTACATTAGTTCGTCGTAACGGATGTAAGCAATCAGTTTGTAACTTATTCCAAGAGAGGAACGGGGGATATTTGAATCCATATTATTATTATCATGAAGTGGTTTGCAACTTTATTAATTTAAACGTAATGATGATTCATTTATATCTTAAAATAGGTGTCCAGAAAGAAAATGAATCTTTAAACAGGTTGTATTTGAAATTTATTTGTGATTTTAATTTAGTTGGTATATTTTTAAACAAGGGTCGTTCGATGGCTTAATGTAGAGGATAAATGTTATGAAGTGATGGGTTAAAATATTCAGTAGGAAAAGGGAATACTAAATAATATATAAAAGGTGTTCGGAAACTCATAGCCAAAGCTGTATATGTAGTTTGTTTGAACTAAAAATAATACAAAATCCCTATAAACTTACATCTGTAAAACTATGCTAATGCCATTAAATTGTTTCAAGGTTTCGGCGTACAGCGCCGGCAGTGCAAAGCTGTTCAAGCATACGTGTACAACAGGTTGCATAGGCGTGTGCGAAGTGACTGCCAAGCCTTCATTGCTTCAACTTTGACTTCGACAGCTACATAAGCCTTCGCGTCTTTGAAACAACTCGAGGGAAGAATAAAACTTAGCTATATTATGAACAGATTTGAAATATACCACTAAATATAACATATTTCAACATAACTTATACTTATTTTTAGTACATCTAGTAAAGAGTGTTTAGTGCTCAGTCTACAACCAGTCTCACCCATTTGTCGGACTCATACTCGTTATATTGTCTGTCTACATTAGCACACGCAAGCACAGTCGAATGTCGGAATCGCTTCTATCGTTAAGAAGATGAACACTACCCATCTCTTGTGTTTTTGTAGTTACGTTGGCTTGCGTTCGGCCAATCAGAAACAAATAGAGGTGAACTACTGTAACCAACTAAAGTAATTAGTCAAGGATAAAAGTTCGTAAACATATATAGTAGAATAGATTGCATTTAATTGTTGATAATACGAGTAATGATTTATTAACCTTTTCATATATTAATTTGAAACTGGTGTTTGTAAACTTTAATACAACTTTCATGACAGAGTAATATTGGTTGAAATTACGTTTGCAGACTTTTTTTTTTTTTACATAAAACAATCACAAAACATCTTGTGAGTGCGTTTTACGAGTGTGCGTCCGACAGGCGGGTGCAACTTAATGTAGACGAGCCACTAACATCTATGACGTAAGCGATGATAAATTTATATGTGCTAAAATTAAATAATATAATGTGCTATGGTATTTTTTCTCCAACACTTTCTCTTTACCTAGATGAACTTTATGAATAGATTTAAAATTGAAAATGTCACTACTTGACAACAACAGAAATCTTATCTTCCACTTTGGCTTCGACTTTGCTTTGCAAAATACAAACTTCTAATTTAATTTTTAAAAATTCACCTTCACACAGCCCCGTGGGATACCACACAATGAAAAACCCCGCCGAGCTTAGCCGAAAGAGATTCGAACCTCAACCTCCCTGTAATCGGAAATTCAGTGTGCTCCAAGTGTAATGCCCTAAACCTCAAGACCAAGAATCACCGTATCTGTGTAGTAGGAATTGCCTCTATTTGGAATTGAACCAGGTTCCCCGAAACCTCACAGTTGTCCTTCTTAAGCATTCAGTCCTCCACTGAGCCCCCATTACGATGATAATTTTCAATTTAATCAGAGCCATCAATAATGCTTGCAAAATTGATTTCTCATTACCCGGCCAGGGCGATTATATGAAATCAGGCCAAGGCGTGGTAATCAAGACGTCCCTTCCTTTCTGATCGTTTCCCTTAATGGCCCCCTCATCCATCTTGAATTAAGGGTAAAATATACCTTCTCACTAACGAATTTCTCTCTCATAGCTTCTTCATCACATCTTCTTTTGTCAAATGTATCTTGATTGAACAGTGCGTTTTCCAGTAGTTATTACTACCAAACCCCTTAGTAATTATATATTATTAAACGTAAAACCTCTCAGTTGTCTTTAAAGTAAATTTAATTAGAATTTTAAGTTTGGTTTTTAATTCATAACGAATGCATCTTTCATAATAAGTATACATAAGGTATATATCATTTGGTACCTGTTACACTCTAATAATGTATTAAATAGTAGTCCAAAAGTGCACCCTCATTTGGTTGATTTTTTCTGTATATATATTTATGATTTTTACAAAAATTATGTAATTTTTTTTTATTTGAGAAGGTGGATGATGTGAATGTTGATCCAAAAAAACATAGCTACAGATATCTATTGACTACAAATTAATGAAACTAGTTTCCTACTTGACGAGAAATGACATTTTTGTTTGAATCAAATCAGAAAAGAGGTCAAAATAAGATATATGTCTTTTAAATGATCGGTCATACATAAACAGTTAAATAGTTATATAATCGTAATCATAAAACGAGAAGTTGATGTTATGTAGACTTCACATTATGTCATTTAGGATTTACAAGATATATAAACACTTCACATTAATTTAAACGAGTTTGTGTTAGTTGGGGGCTTTGCAACAATTTTCAAAGCAACAAGCTTGGATGGTAGCGACCGAAACAAAAAGTAAACTCTGAAAACAAAATTATTGTTTTGACAAATTTCTCAAATTGTATATGCTGCCCGAATTGTTTAGTTAGTTTTCCATTATATTTTTTGTGAGAGCTCATTGGTTTCATATACTGTAAATCTTAATATATATAATTCTTCTGTACGTGTGTATGTCACTGAACTCCTCCTAAACGGCTGGACCGATTTTGATGAAAATTTTTGTGTGGGTTTGAGTGGGTCCGTGGATGGTTTAGATTCACAATTGGATTTGGTATAGGTGGCGCTGCAATCGGGTTCTAGGAATTTTTTATTTTTTAGGGATTTTTTTGGGGGGGGGGGGGTTAGATTTTTTGCATATCAGAACATGTAACCTCAAAATTTCACTCCCCCTCCCCCCCAATATTTATAATAATGAATATAATATTAATAATTGACCGTCAAAACCTTCTGAAAAGTTCATGAATAATTGAACTTCTAGAATAATTCATAGTTATGTTTGTTTCTCGATACAGCTGATATTGGTGGAGTTGTGGGCGAAATGCCAAAAATGAAAAGATGTTTTATTTTATATGTTGTTTTGACAAACACTGAATTTGTAATATTTGTGTTACTCACTAATTGGAGTTTATTGTGAATTTGTAATTGTGATGATCACATAGTATTTGTTTTATTATCGAAATCAATTATGCCACCCAAATGAAAAGCCAACGTTCAGGCAGGACAACGTCTGTCGGGTCCGCTAGTATTCTTATATGAACTTATCTCACACCAAAAATATATGCCTAATTTTGCCTAAATTTTTTTTTAAGTACTTTCAAGTCAAAATTGAAAATAAATTTAAAGTTTAGATTATATAATTTATGTTTTATTAAAGAAAGAATTATAAAGAGATTTGTTTAGCAACATCTTTAGTTTTTACACACTAAGAATATTTATAAACAATTTTTTTTATCTCATTTTTCAATTTTATTTTAAATTTAAATTGATTTATAAAATTCAGGCGAAAAATAGTTTTGGGTCTTTAATCTTGATAAAGTACATTAATTGCGAAAATTATCGACCTCAAGGTTAGGGTGGATCCTGACTTTTATATACCCCCTAACTAAAAAAGTGGGCCTATGTCGACCCCTTGTCTGTTTGTTTCTGGGGCTACAGCCAGAATGGTTTGATGCAGCACAGCCTAACTTGATAATTTAGACATTTAATGGTCATACCTCAAGTTAAAATTATTATTATTTTAGTTTTAGTTCTAAGCTTAAGGGTAGTTCACTGAGAATTAATTTTTGAAAATTCTAAATTTTTGCTAAAACCACGTTAAAAATGGAAATCTAGGGAGTGTTTAACATTAAATAACAATTTATACTTTTATTTGAAAATTGATTTTGAAAATTTTATTTTTAATTTGGTTTAAAAGGGGGAGTTTATTACATAATCAATAAGAATTCATGCTAATTTTTTTAAACAAAATCATTTCAGGGTAGTCTAAAAAACTGACTTCTAAAGCTCTAATTTTTTTAACTCCATTAATTATTTAAAATGTATATATAGTGTGCTGTAGATAATAAACTAAATAATATATTTTTAAAACCTTTTTAAGGGGCGGTTTACTTCAAAATCACTTTGTTTATTCTAAGCTATAATATACATACGATAAAGTATATTACGATTGTATCGTACTAGTTATTTTTCTCATTTTTATGTTGGAGGAATTTTAAATTAAATAAATACATTGAAATTATTGAATTAATTATATCCGAAATATACGTGCACGTGTTACATTCAAACTTCAACAGAAATATACGCCAAAAAATACAATTTATCTTCCAATATCAAAATGACAGATGGTATTTCCTTTTTTAATCCGACCTCTTGTTTGAACCATAAAAAGCACAGATTCCTCTGCATTCTTTATTTATGGAACTTCCCTATATAAATAGACTGGTGTCAGTAGACGTGGTGCATGGGAAAAGGCCTGCCACCAAATAACATATATATACAGATCAAAGTGAATTGACGCGAGGGATCTGTAAGAATGAGTGCTTTCTTCCACTATAAGGTTGTGTCGTTTTTGTGGCTGTTCTTGTGACAAAGCTACACCACGAACCCCATAAGATCAACATATACAGGATGAATACTAACTATATTAGCAAGTTTTGTGGGATTATAGGATATGTAAAAACACACATTTTTTCTAGAGTAATCCTGGATCAAAAGTGCTTCCCTAAAACATCACGATTATCGACGTTTCTAGTGGAGTGAATAATTCGTGTGCTCATACCCGACCAGTGTGGTACTGTTAGTATGACTGAGGCAATAATTAGGATTGTGTTAGTGTGTTTAAGCACACAGAGTAATCGTGTGCTCAGACCCGACCAGTGTGGTACTGTTAGTATGACTGAGGCAATAATTAGGGATTACGTTGGTGTGTTTAAGCACACGTAGTATTTCGTGTGCTCAGACTCGACCAGTGTGGTACTGTTAGTATGACTGAGGCAATAATTAGGGATTGTGTTAGTGTGTTAAGCACACAGAGTAATTCGTGTGCTCAGACCGACCAGTGTGGTACTGTTAGTATGACTGAGGCAATAATTAGGGATTACGTTGGTGTGTTTAAGCACACGAGTATTTCGTGTGTCAGACTCGACAGTGTGGTACTGTTAGTATGACTGAGGCAATAATTAGGGATTGTGTTAGTGTGTTTAAGCACACAGAGTAATTCGTGTGCTCAGACCGACCAGTGTGGTACTGTTAGTATGACTGAGGCAATAATTAGGGATTGTATTGGTGTGTTTAAGCACACAGAGTAATTCATGTGCTCAGACCCAACTAATGTGGTAATGTCCGTATGACTGAGGCAATAATCAGGGATCATGCTGCTGTGTTTGAACACATACGGTAGAAATTGCGGCGTCGGTTAGGGATTTGTATCGAGGTTGATGGCTTAGAGTTTGAACTCTGTGTACACTATATCAACAACAAAACATTCAATTTGTTGATTTATTTAATTCCTTAAGAAATAAAAACATTTTGATAGGAATAGGCCTACTAACTAGAAGTTACGAAAGGAACCTTTTCCGATCCGTGGATATTTTGATAAAAAATCGTTTCGAGATTTCTATAGTCCCACAAAAGTTTGGTAAGAGCGTTCGTAAACATCCTGTATAGGCCCATTTAAAATCCATCTACCAAGACCAGGATTGAGCTGATATATTCAATGGAAATAATATGTAAGACGATTATAAGACATCGCTAACAAAACCGTTAATACCATCATAAAGAAACTATTGACTTCAACTCCCCACAATACCTTTCTTCACGTATACGCTCACTACTACAATAAAATTCACCATCGTTCCAATAAAATCTAATTTATTTATTCCTTTCCATAATTCCAATCACTACTCAAATCCTTTCACTGTTACAGCTTCGAGTCCACGGAATACCTTAACCAAACATCTAAATATATTAAAATTGAATGGTTTCAAGGTAAGACTTGCAAATAATCTGCATGAGATTGAGGAATTGAGACGCGATGGCACCTTCTGGTGTGTGTGTGTGTGTGTGTGTGTGTGTGTGTGTGTGTGTGTGTGTGTGTGTGTGTGTGTGTGTGTGTGTGTGTGTGTGTGTGTGTGTGTGTGTGTGTGTGTGTGAGGAGAGAGAGAGAGAGAAAGAGAGAGATAGGTAGGGTAGCCTTAGACTATTAGCTCGCTATAGCTCTTTCCTTATAACCATTAACAATATTTTTACAGCGTTTCATGTTATGAAAAAATCTATATTCAGCTATAGTTTTTCTATGTCATTATTTGAGTGTTTTTACGTTTATTATTTGTTTAGCTTGAATTTGGATTGTGAGTTTTGGTTGAATGTAAGAAAAGTAGATAGCCTTAATTTCACCATTCAAGTCGATTATTATTATTATTATATTATTATTGTGTTACCATATGGCTATGTAAAGGTGCAATTGAAATTGTTATTTTACCTATTAAAAATATAGGAAACAGAAAACTTTTTATGAAAAACCCGTTCTTGTATTTATTTTTTTGTACTTTCTCAGGAGCTTGTAAACGCTACTGTAGAGCTACTGAATGTTCTTCGCGAGTTTTAATATAATTATATTTTAAGAGTTTTTGAGACAAGATATGAAAAGGATATATGTAAAAAAATATGAGCTAATATACAGCCTATTTATATTTTTCTTTAACTATTCCTATCCCCTACCTCTCCCCATTTTCCCCCACTGATCTTGTGAATAGGCGTGGTAAGCGCAGGTTTTTTGTAAAAATGTTGTTCCACGCGTAGCTTCTCCCCTTTCTCTTCTAGTTTATTAGAAAACTGTGTTTTATTTATATAGTCAATCATTCAAGAAAAAAAAAGAATTATATATTTTCATTTTTATTTATTTAAGGTATTTAACGTGCACTTTCTGAACCAACTTATTATACTAACAAACTACTTATAAACTAACTTAAATCTAGAACAGTCACAACATCCAGCCTCAAGGTCATTAATTCATCCCTGTGAAAGAGGAAATCCACTTTTCTCCAATGGCAAATTTTTAGGCCATGACAGAAATCGAACCAAGGAACCTTAGTTCGCAAGACAAACAAGCTACCGATTGAGTTAAGCTTTTGGAATGATTGTAATATAAAATTAACCCTATTTTCCCAAAGAAAAAAGGAGATCATCATATTTTACAACTAATTTTAATACATAGTGGGCCAAAACTAATATTATTCCTTTTCCTTTTCAATTTATCAAAATGTGTTTTTGTAATCTTAAGTTTACGTGGTTTTAAGGTATATTCTTTATTTTACTTGAAGGGTTATATCATCTCTTTGCCCCTGGCATAGACGTTGTGGTTCTCGGGGTTATCCCTAACATTTTAGTCATGAATCAAAACATTAATATACGTTGGAATCACATTGCACACATAAAATACAAGGAATTTTCCACTCGACGACAGAATCTTTTCCTGCGGGGGAACTTTTTTTTTTTACTTCAAAACCATCTTGAATGTTTGGGGAAGAAACTTTCCGTTTGTTTTTTTATTATTATTACATTTTCATCTCGCTCTTTTTTTACTTTGTTCGAGAGAATAAAGAACCCTATGTTGAATGAATTATGCAACTTTTACGTGCATACTTAAAAAGACCGCCAGAATTCTTTGCGACTAGTAGGAATATCGAGTTTCTCGATCTGAAGGTTAACTTTTTTTTTCGTTCGTGTGAAAAAAAGGGGTTCATTGGAACTTTTTCCTTGGTGTATTTTAGCTTGATTGGAAACTTGGCGCGTACAAAGAAGGGGAAAAAAAATATTGTTAAAGCGTGCTTGGACTAGACCCTAATACAAAAATTGCAGTCTCAGTGTTTCTTCTTTTTTTTTTCACTTTTATTCTGTTTTTTTTTTTACATCCTATTTCTTAAGATGTATCTCAAGTAACATAACTTACTAGCATGAGCGTGTCAGAGAAAGCATAAAACGAGGGGGTGGTTGGACGGGAAGGGTTGTCAGGGGGAGGGGGGCTTGGTTAGGCTATAAGCCGTGAAACTTGCGGACCAGCCCAAGATATTGTTATTGATAATCGATAAGTTATTTCCACTGAAAGAACACCCATTTTCTGAAATGGAAGGTGAGACTAAAATAAAACAAGCACAGTACATAGCTATACGTGTGAATTACAAAGGGAAAGTAGTCTGTAGTTTACATTTAAAGTTTTATCAGGCTTAATTAATCTTTCTAAAGGATGTAGTATATATATTTCATATCACTTGTTAGTTTCCATTTTAATTTACTGTACATAGATATTATATATTTTCTTAAAACATCACCTTATATTTTAAAAAAATTAGCATTTGATGATTTAAAATATTTTGTAGTCACGTTGAGATAGCTATAGTATTATATTTAAGACATAATTGTTTGAATTTCAAACAAATTGATAATAAAATTATGAATAAAAAATCATCGCTCGCTGAAACGTATACATTAATCACAATGATGGAATAAATATGAGGAATATATCATTTTTGAGGAAATTTACCCGAAATGGCGTGGAGAGAGTGAGAGAGTAAAAACCTCCCCTAGTTAAACCCAGTTGGGATTTGAGCCCTGATATCCCCGTCACAGGCAATCTAGTCCAACATCAGAGTGACGCGTAAGACCATGCAACCACCTATGCGGGTTTTACTCTATCGGTTATTAATTAAACATACAACTGTAATATTGATAAATTGAGATGTGTTAGTTAGTACCATTAATGAAAACGTTATTTTAATTATGTATTGGATCATTTAGCGTGTACACTATACATGTATAGAGTATATCATCACGACTTACAAACTAACTTATCTTATAATAGTATGCTAAGTACTTAACCTAGAGCCTGAATATTTACTAATTGGTTAGTGGGACGAACTAGTATACATATAGTATATATATTGGTTAGTAAAACCCGGAATCAAGCCAGGTTCCACTATATTTCGGGTTGATGACATCAACAGCATTTAAAGTTCTATAATTTTTTTTTTTATTTCATCGCATCTCACTACTTGCCTTGGTACATAAAATACATTAAATTCGCTGATGGAGTAGGAATAAATAAGATACAATTTCAGAAGAAATGTGCTCACATTTGTGTGCAGGGAGGGTGTAAAAATGTCTAGGCAAGACCCTCCCAGCATATATAACAAGGATTTAAACCCCAACCTACCCATCATCGGCGATTATAATCATGAGGTTGACATTTATATCACGTACCCGCCTCCGCTGGTAATAACGTATTATTTTAACAAATTTTAATGCTTTTAAATATAATTTTATGAAATAGATTTTACCTTAGGGTTTACATTTCAAACAACCCCTTCCATACGAACTCAACTTTTTTTTGTAATATTGTGTAAACACAAGCTGTTTATTGAGTGCGGGGATACAGTTTATCTCTACACTTGAATACAAATTCAAGAGTAAACAAGAATACATTAGATATGTAAAGATTGCATAAGCTGTGAATATACTAAGTGCATCGATGAAGAAATAGCTCAGTGACCTCCATTTGGGAGTTACAGCCCCATTCGGGGTTGAAGCATGTTTTGGATGGGGTCACTATATTTGTTGACGTTATAGCTTTATATTTATTTTGAAAGTGATTATAATGATTGTAGTAAGATGCAGAATTCAAATAGAAATATAAGCGGTTAAAATTATAAAAACTTTTAAGTTTCCTTTTGGTTACTCAACTATTGACAGTTGCTTACTGAATAATTTAATGTAATAACTTTGTGTTCAGGCGAGTGGCGCTGTTTGCATAGCTTGTAAAATACCCACTGGGCTCGTCGATTCTCTTATGAGACAACTTATTCGAATTTGTATAATTATTTGATAGGCAATTTATAATAATTAAATCAAACACGCTGTCTTAACGTCACGCTCGTTTGGTTTGTCAGTGGAGATGTCCGGATTCAAATCCCAACCGGGGGTGATTTTTCCTAAATGGGTTCCCCCTTCTCCTTCAAAACAAATATAGGCACATTTCCTCTCAATTCATACTAACTCGCAATTAAAATTAAATGTGGATAGCTTGGATGAGTAGAAAGATTCAATGGAAATAATAATTTTAAAATGTTGATAACAACACCTGTAAGTAGTCAAGGTGTCGCGATGGTCTCAAAGACCCAAATTGGGTTAAAACCCAGCAAAAGGTTGGAAACTACTGTCTATGTATCAAAAGTTCTTAATGAACCTAGATATTTAAATGATTTGAACAATTATTCACTAGGTTAAAGGCTACGATCTCAAGATCAGTTGTCTTATTTAAATGACTCATTTAATTAGATTACTACTCACATCTTTGGTCTCACGGTCTAAAGAGTTACTTTAGCAATAAACTAGACCATGAGAAGGGAAGTAGGGTTGGAATCCCAAACGGGTATAAATCACCACTGGATGTAGGCCTAAAGGTGTTTTATCCTAATTGACTTTTCAATTTTTATCAACGAAAATTCAAATATATTTTAATTTAAGTTTTATCTTCCTCAACCTTACCCCTCTATTATAAATATTACTACAACCCGTATGGTCTATTTACACAAATATATCGATATATTTATAATTTTACGTATTGCAAGGAACATATTGTAGGCCAAATCTATGATAAATCAGTCAAATTATATCAATACATCCGGTTGGTTCCGATATATTGAGTTTCATCTGTCTGGGTGAACTAGAGCAGATATTAAGTTGACCGCTGTTCTGTTATTATATTTGCCACCGTTTTTCAATATTTAATGTTTTATTTAGATGTTGAAAATTAGCAGGCAAATTTAATAAAAAAATAGAAAAAATAATCAAATAAGTATCGAGAAAAAAAAATTATATTTATTTTGCTTCACAAATATTGACGGTCAAGTTCACTGACATAAGGAATTGATTCTGTTAGACAGAACGACTAATATACATTCATACCTAATCAGGCCATTCCCTTACGGGGTAGGCAAGAAATTATGCATATATCTCATAAAACAACTCCGTACTTAATCCATCCTCACTAACTTTATCCACCCTTCCCTATCCTTGCATACGCCCTTCGCTTCAACAACATATATACACCGAGTCACACATATTCTTTTATTTTTAAAACTCCTAAAGTTTTTTTGTCACAAATTAATTTACATTCTACAACATTCAGCCACGTCTTGCATGGCCTACTCCTTCCTTTTGATCCACACACTGTACCTTCATACATTTTTTTGTCACTCGATCCATACTCATCATCTCAACATGCCCAAACCAACTTAAGATGCCTCTTTCACACTAACCTATTGAATTCCCTTTCAAACTGCACTTCTTCAGCACCCATTCATTACTGACTCTGTCAACACGAGTTTTTCCACATACATTTCTTATATATGTATAATTCCAACTGCATTCACTTTACTCTTATGTTTCTCCTGACAAACCCACGCTTCACATCCATAAAACAATGTTGGCGTTAGCACAATTTCATATACTGCCATCGTTGCCTCTTTCGATATATTCATTCTTTGAAATAGTCCACCTACAACCAAATACTCTCCAAGATACATTCACCCGTCTCTTGATTTCACCATCTATTCTTACATTTTTACCAAACATTCTGCCCAGACATACAAAATCATTCACGTATTCTAACAATTTTACATTTATACTAATTTGACAATCATTTCATAATCTGTCACTATCTTTACCCGCCCTTAAATTTAAAGACATTCATATGAAGATACCTTCTGCTGGTCACCACATTCAAACGATTTAATGCATTCTGCAAGTCCCTTTCATTCTCAGCATTAATAAGAGCATCTGAATAAACAGCACTCTCACAATTAAAATTGTTCATTTGTACGCCAACCGCGTCCTCACAAGAATCCCTCACACACTTATCCATGAAAACATTAAACAAACATGGGGAGATAACACAGCCTTGTCTAACACCTGTTCGATTTCAAATCATTAGCTCAAAGTTCCATTCACCCTAACGCAAGCTTTACTTCCATCACACACCATAATAATTGCATTTACTAACCATGCACCCACACTATATTCTCTAAGAACATTCCGTAACATACTACTATTCACCCGATCGTACGCTTTCTCCTGTCGTCCTTACTGTCATACATTTCTCAATCATTGTTGCAATGCAAATATCTGTTCAATGCAAACTCTACCTGGCATGAGACCACATTGCACACCTAAATCTTGTCCGTAGTTTTTTTTTCACGCGCCCTCTCAATTAAAACTTTCCCGAAAATTTGCTTGAAATACTCAACACACTAATTGCCCTTTAATAATACATTCACTCCTACTTCCTTTACCTTTTTTACAAAGGAAAATGAAAGCATTCTTCCGTCATTAGGAACGTTTGAAATCCCAGCACACACATTGAACAACTCACACAGTTGGCTGGCCAGCCCCACACTTATGCATTTCACTTGACAACCTAATAATAATATTAATGATATTCAATATACCTATGAAATCTATCTATATATCAGATCGTAAATAGTGATATAATACATCAATTTATTTGCAATAAATCGATATATTATATTGACATATAGTGGACATCCGTACTGAGTAACGAGACGCTATGCACTTAATTAAGAAAAATCAACGCATATAAAACGCAAGGACTTGGACCAAATTGCATCCTGAAATCATATTATCAATGATGTTCTCATTTGTTGACATTCTAAATGAAATGTTATTCAAATCGATGGTCATTAAGTCACTTAAAACGTCTCAAAACCACGTCAGCCCGCCCCCGTGTGACTAAATGTCAACAATGGATGAAAGTTGTACCTCGAAAATTCTGTCCTCCCTTAAGTACTTTTTTATACAGGTCCCCCACCCCCCTTGTATTGAAGGCACATAGCGGCAGAGCGTTATTGTTGCAGGCGCGGGTATTGTCTGGGATTTTCCTCACGTGAGGGAAACGCGTCAACATCACTTCACCTCTTCCATTGTGAGCTCCTACACACACATGCTTCCTTTCTACACGTCCTCATAGCTGTCGCGACACACACACTTTGCAGATGCAAGCTTTTTGACAGTTTTACTACTCACAGTAACAATAACAAACAATGAAGAAAATAAGAGTTTTTTGTTAAAAAAAATCCTTGCGTTTCTCTACCCTTTCGGGTTATACGCATATGAATATATTACACTAATGTGTTGAGAATTAGGAAGATTGAATTTAGAGAAAATGCACCCGCATTTAAGTGGAAATATGAAGAGGTGAAAACCATTTAAAAAAGAGTATCCCCAATACCCCCAAGAACGGGATTCGAGCCCCGATCTCCCTGTAATTGACAGTTGAATCTATTGTGAGCTTGACAGCATAGACCATGCGGCCACTGAGCGGGTGGAATTTATTTTCAACTAAACCAATAGTAAATTTTGGTTTTCGTACCTTAACAATTAAATTTAACAAATTAAACACATTTTTTAAGATTTACTGATATTTTTCACACCTATTGAACCTGTGGGTGGTTTTAGACAAATTTGGTTAACACATAGTGTTTCTTTAATATAACATATTCTGAATTGTTGTATCATTATGTAACACTATTTTGTTGCTAAGATTGCGTAAACTTACCAAAAAATTACAATTCCTTCGTTTTTCTATCAAAACGTAATATAAAGCGGAAGACTACTATCTTTCATTCGGCCAATTTATTGTTTATATAGTTTTGAATATATACATCATACATCATTTTGGAAGGATATTTTTTACTTATCTATCTATTTTTTAGTACAATGCATCTGATAGCCAGTTTGTAAAATCCACTGCAAACACTAATTTAAGGACACAGGGTGAGGAAAGTGAAATGTATGTATATTATGTATTAGCATTCTCTTGAGATGAGATTGACAGTATGTAAAATTACACACACCCACCCTCCTCCCTTTAATCCAAGTGCACCCATCAGAGAATCGAACCTAATACCTTCCTCCAGAGTCAGAGCTGAGCACGCCGGTCAAGCTCGTAGGGACTAGTCCTTGCCTCGCGGTTATTCAAGTCACTGATTGCTTTTTTTCCCCATGGCTTGTTGATTAAACCTCTAGTTTTACCGTCAAGAGGACCTAGTTTGGTTTAGGATTCAGCCTAAGCAAGCACTATTACAAATAATAATTATATTTACCAGTTTTCATCTACATATAGTGTTTATTTCGAGTGTTATGCTACATTGAGTTTATAAAATATATTATTAAATTGACTGTGTGTCCGAAATACTATTTAAATCTCGCCTCTGTTGCTTCGGTGGTCACATGGTCAAAGGTATCACTCGTGTAATAGACTGTACTGCCAATGACTGGGAATCAAAGTTCTAATCTCGGTCAAGTGTACGGAGAGGGTACTTATCCCTAAATAATTTTCCACGCAAATTTGGGTACACTCCCTCTAAATACAGACTTCCTCATCCCTATCCCATTAGCATAATTAGTAAATATGCGTATAGCCCTAACGTGTAGTAAGACGCGACACTAAAAATAAAAATTTCCCTTCCCTTACTTTTTCAGCAAATAATGACTGTTGTAAAAATTTAATTGAACATATTTTATGAACACGTCTTCCCTCTCTTTTTCTCTCTTGACCTCTTTAAATAACCTGCAGACAGCTATATCAGCTGGCTAGCTGCGCCGGTATAATCTAGAGACCATCTCGTTATTAAATGTAGGAGGTAATCCGCGTCACGATATTAGGCTATTACTATTTGGTTAGAAAATAATAATTTAGAACTCTAGATAATCTACCCTTATAAAAGGATTAAATTGGAAAGCTCAGTTTTAAAGCAATGGTAGGCTACACTTAGTACAAGAACCCGAATTTAACTCCATTATACATGGCTGATATTACATCTATATTAGTAAGGTTAGAAGACTTTTGGCAAAAAAAAAAACTGTTTCTAGTGTCGTAAACACAGATACTAACTTTAAAACTATCTAAATATATATATATATATATATATATATATATATATATATATAGCACCGCGTCTTACTAACCGTTCGGCTTATATGCTTAAGTACTAATTACGCTAATGGTTTAGGAATTGGGAAGGTTTAATTTAGAGGAAGCGAACCCGCATTTACGTGGAGGGAAAGTGGAAAACAATTTAAGGAAAAGCACCCTCAGTTCACCCAACCGAGATTCGAACCTCGATCCCCTCCCACCCGTCCTCGGCAGTCTAGCTCAACACTAAAGAAGCGCTTTAGCTAACTACGCTACCGAGGCGAGTTAAGTAAAAGTAGAAGTATAAAAGATAGTTAAGGCAATTGAGAGGGCATGGCTTAGTGAGGGTGAGGAAGAAATCATGACTGAAAGATTCAATGATATGGATTATTACGAGAACTGACAGCCTCTGTAGTTAACGCGTGTGTCTATAGTGATCAGGTTGCATGTTCGATTACCAGCAAGTCCTAATAGTTAGATACTTACATAATTAGCTAGGATTTGTAAACTACATTGATATACACACAAACGATTACCTATATTAATAAAATGAAGAGTTTGTGTGTCTGTCATAAGCGCCACGTGATATCTTCCGCACATAGAGGGCTGAACATTAAAAAATTAATAGCATGAACATGTGCACCTCAAAGCCGGAATTTTAAAATTTGGATTATTTTTTTAATTAATTAAAAACTGAGTCGAAACAAATCAAATCAAGATATATTTTTTTCTGTCTGTTTGAAGCAAAGAAAAGCGTTGCCCGGGGTAACCACGCAATGGGTGGGTACTTCTGCTAATATCTCATATACCAGATATGTTATCACACAATACCCACACACACTCGTGTGAACAGACCATTCCATTCATTTTATTTTTGTTTTAATATGTATTATTTCCTACAAAGAAAACAGTTGCGTCTGCACAAGATGTAAACACATAGTTTCACATAATGACCCATATTAAATGAAGAGTGGCATATGCCATGACACCTTTACTACACAGCTATACCTTGATTTTCTTATGAATTTACATTTGGAGTACCGTTTAGAAAATCTAAAAGAAAAAAAAAAAAAAAAATTTCACTTAACGTCGATAACATTTTCTTAATTATTTAAAAAGCGGCATTTGCGGATCACATAAGTTTATGTTTAAATAAATGAAAATTGTTTTACTAACTGTCAAAAAAGTTCCTTTCTATTAAAATCGTACTGTACATTCAACGCTCATATCTCTAAAAAAACTATCATGGTTAGATATATATATTTTAATTGTACACTAACCGTTTCTCTTTTGGGGGCTTTTCGAGAAATGCGACGAAATATGTGTCTTAGTATATACAGTAAAAAATCATGGTGTGCCCTAAAGTGTCGGTACATGATTTTAATTTGTTCTCTTGTTCTCTTCAGGAAGTATCAGAACATGCACAGGGAACGTAAGAACGAACTTCTGGCACTTCATGAACTTCTTAGTCGTCGCACCCCCTCCAACAAAGGAAAACATCAAGACACCCCCTCTCACGGCCCCCCTGCCCCCTCCAACGTGACAAGTTGATAAAGTTACTAAGGTTGAGGAGAGGGGGGTTAATCTATGTACAGTGGAACCTTGATAATCTGAATTAATTGGGACCGGGGGTGGTTCGGATTATCAATTCGTTCAGATTAGCAAGTATGTATTTTATTTTATAAACCAGACAAATAGAATAATATAATAAGGGTCAGTACAATTATTGTTTATTAACTATAATTTTTTTTTACCACTAGGGGTGATTAAGAAGCAAAAAAAGATAGGTTGTTTAATATTTGATAAAAAAATCTAATTACTAATTGATAATTATGAAAAAAAACTTTAAAAAAATCACTAATTAAAATAATCGTCGCAGTGTGCTCAGACGCTTTTCTCGCTAAAACGTTCATTTTAAAAATCGCTACTTCCTGTTTCCTACATTTAATACATCTGTATTTTGGCCTATTTTACTTAAAGTGTGTCCGGACTATCCAACATTTGTACTATAAAGGTTCTACTGTATATAAAATAATATTTAAAAGTATGATGTATAAAAATAACTTGATATTGGTGCTAAAAAATCTGTTACCAATAAAAACTACTTCATTTACCACTACGGGTGTCTGACGGCATGTGGCCTTATCCATCCAGGTGTCCTTGGTTTGTATCCTGACTGGGTTAGTATACGGCCTGATTGTCCTGGATCCTTCAATTTATATCTCAACGCTAGATTTAAATATTTAAACTGTTTGGGTGCCCCATGTAGTTTCACGTTCCCTACCAACGATTAGACTGGGTTTGACTTAAATGAAAGATAACATAAATTTAAAGATCACTAATTATTATTTAGGATTAATTTATTCCCCACTATATATTTTATGTTTATAAGAGACTGAGACATTATTAATCATGTAGTAAGTTGATTTGGAGTGAATATTTCATCTCCAACTCTTGGCTGCGCTTGTCCCTGATTGCTGGTGTTACCGCGGGTGGTTTTTTCCAATAGCTGCCACGGGGGCTTCTTTCAACCCTCACTCCGTCCCCTTGGACGATTTCCCCTCTTATGAAGAAATCGGCCAAGGTCGCTTTCACTATCACTCAAAATAAACTGAAAGTCAGTTCGGGGAGAGCTTTTATAATTTGTCCTGTTCTTTACTGCTAGATTTAAGTATTATAAATGCTTAAAAAAAGTATAATGCCCTTACTATAGAAAGTGAGACCAAGTAACACTTCAGAGCGTCCATCGCGTTATTGAAGAAGGGGCTTGTTATTTAAAAATTTGGTTCAAGCCAAAATGGATGCAAAAGGTATTAACATGTCTCTATAGTACTAAAAACCTTGCATTTTAAGATTCATATTTTTCAAAAAATTATCTAAAATTGAAATTACCTTATTTTAAACAACTTTAGCCTCTAAGTGTCTTAGATCTGCGATAAGAGTAAATGGTTACAAATTTCTTCAAACAAATAAAGCCATTTTTAGTAGGGTCACAATAAAACATTCTAAGATAATTTATCTTAGAAGCTTCAAAACTGTCATTCTCATAAGAACTATTGCAGTGTGTGGATATACCTTCAAGAAGGCAGTATTATTTATAAAAAAGGTATTTATAGCTTTTTTATATCAACCACATCTTACTACCCGTCCGGGCAATCTGCATTTAACTACACTAATTGGATATGGGTTCGGAAAGTAGAATTTTGAGGGAATAAAACCTCATCTGAGTGTTTTGACAGATTTATAAACAATTTAAAAAATACCTTGGTACACCCAAACAGGTATTTGAACCGCGACCTACCCGTTCCTGGAAAACCAGGCTGGAAATAGCCAGCATCTTGGTCTGCGTGTCCACTGATGAGTGTGGGGGATAACTTCATAATTCTTGTTATCTCTTCAGATGATTGTATCGCCATGTCAATATAACATCTCTTGCATGTTTGGCATATAATATAAATATATAGATACATAGAATATTTCAGGGAATGAGAGAGGAACGTTTTATATTTTATAACATAGACAACGACTCAAAGCAGTTTTATCATCATCGAATGTTACTATATTTAACAGTACGAGTGTTGAAAAATAAACATATCGTTTTGGAACGAAATAACTTTTTATGAGGACGTTTCATAGTCCAGTCAAATCGTGTAATGTTTGAACTGTACACTCTTATCTAACTAAAAATCTGCCCGTTTATATTTGAGAGATGGGACGTGGCCGTAACTCGTAGAAAACAATTTAAAGATTAACCTAACGTGGTACTTAATATTTAATAACTAAGGAGGTGACCGGGTCTTTAACCGTTTGTGTGCCTTAAGTTTTCAAGGGCTAGATGTTATTAGAGCAGAGCTTATTTTAATGGAAACTGCTCCTTTTTAGGTTTGATGGCTAAACGAGCTTGGACATAACAAGCCACAATGTAAAACTCACAAATAAAAATACCATTTTTATGTATGAACAGTTATGAAATAAGACCATTGTTTTATAATCTGTAGAGAAAAAAAGTAATAATAACATTAACTTCATTAAAAAAATTGTTCCAGGAATTTAATAAAAAAATTTGGTCACAAGATATATAATTTTGTTATGGTTATAATGGAAATAGTGTATAATATATTCATATTCACTACTAGCAAAAGTATCCAGCCGGTTTGTTGTTGCATTGCGTGGTTACCCCGGACAACGCTTTTCTTTGATTCAAACAGACATGGAAAAAAGTATCTTCATTTTATTTCTTCTAATCCAGTTTTTAATAAATTTAAAAATAATCAAATACAAAATTTAAAATTCTGGCCTCAAGATGCACATGTTCGTGCACAGAGGGCTACAAATTTTTAAATTTCAGAAATCTTCGTGCGGTAGATATCACAATACCTCATGACAAACACATAAGCTCTTCATTTTATTAATATAGATTCATATTAGTTAAAAAGTTATCTTAGTGTTAGAGTGATCATATTTGATTCAAGAAATCGCGTGTTTGAATTCAGTTGAGCGTTATAGTATCTATCATTAATGACTGACTATCCTATTTAAAAATAATGTTTCCTTTCTTTCAAATTAATTTGTTGTTTAATTTAAATCAGTGATGTTGTAAATGAACCGAATGGGCGGGGAGATGTATTGCAGAAAATTAATGGAGAGAAAGTGAAGTGAGAAGAATGTATTTGAATAAATTTCACGAGATTTATTATGAAGATATTATGGTAATACATTTAAGTGGAATAAACACACTCATTGCATACCACTAGGGATAGAACCCAAACCTCCAGAGTTAGAGTTAAAAAGTAAAATCACATATGTCGATTCGGTAATTAGCAGGTACCTATTTTAGATAGTAAAAATAAAATAAATATGTCTGGGTAGGTATAATTAAGAATTCTTAAGAATGATGAAAACAAACTAGAGATAATGTCATATATTATTAATGGCAATGATAATTTTTTAACATTATAACAATAATAGCGCCACGCATTACCATCCATTCGGAATGAACACCTATGTATTAATTAAGTACTCTAATTTGTTAAGGATGAGTAAGGTTGAATTTAGAGGAACTGTATCCTTATTTACGTGGGAAATTATTTAGGAAAAATCACCATCAGTATAATCTAACGGGATTCAAACCCCGACCTCGCAGTCAACTGCAGTCTAGACCATTGTGAGAGTGGCGCCCAAGAGAAGTGTTTCTCAGAATATAGTCCTTGAATCACTAGTGGTCCGTCGGATCCCAGGAAGTTTAGTAATAAAATTTAAACAAAGAATGTTTATCACATATAATATTAAAATTTTGAAATACAAAAGATGAAAACATATTAAATATCTATTCATTGCTGTATGTATCTTCTTGGTAGACACAAGTCACGTAGAAAAGGAAGTTTTACCAACATTAAGTCAACAAATCTTAAGAGCTACTTATAAAAAAATTATGAGGCTTAGGTTGCTAAAAAAATCAAAACACTATCAACTTACTAATTCAATGTAATTATATGTATATCCACCATTTAATTTAATAAATTAATTTTGTACTATACTTTCATAGAAATCTGCAACTGCCTAAAAAAAATGTTTTTCCTGCATAGCTTTCAAACGACACCCCACCATCCCCGCAGGCCCCCCGTGGTTTCCCACTACCGAAACTTTGAGAAACACTGCCCTAGACCACTCGACCACCGAAAGGGTTAAAACAAAAATAATGTAATTAATAACAAATATAGGAAACTTGTTTTTTTGAGCGCTCGTTTCAACAAAATTTTATTATACTCTTATCAATACCACCGTGAAGTCAAATAAAGAGTAACCTGGAAAATTTACATAAAGGAAATATAAATTTGTCACGTGAATGGCTGCTCTAACATTGTAAAAATAGTAATGATAAATAAAAGAGATCCGTTTTGTACTTGGTTTAAAAAAATACAAAAACAAATTGGTAAACCCTTCACCCAACCTGACAGGACTTAAATTATATTACAAAACCAGAGGTTTTAAAACATACATATACATAGATAACAGGTTACATAATTATAAAATAAAATACTAATATTAATTTTAATAATAATAATTACATCCACATGTTTATTTTTTACTAAAACATGTTGGAAACCTTTGACATTACTTTTCAGAGCGTAAAGTAAGGGGGACATTTTCATTTATATGCATGACAACCCAACCAATAGAACATCAAATGAAAAACTTTTGACATAGCACATAAAAAAAGATATTTTTAAACTACCCTTAATATCCTTGTTTAAAGGCATCCGTTGAAGGACCTGTAACATTTTACAGGGTAAAAATAGTTATAGTAATTTTATTTTAGCTTTGTCTCGAAACATACAATAATATTTAATTATATTCAAATGTTTTTGTTTATCACCGCCTATCACTTCCTATTCGGGTTGTACGCATAGTAAGAAATTACGTCAATGTGTTAAGAAGGAGAGATGTTAAATTGTTAGAAATGTACGATCACTTACGTGGAGGGAGAATGGGAAACGACTTAGAAAAAAACACTATCAGTATACCCAACCAGGCTTCAAACCCCGTTCTCCCCGTCATATACAGTTTAGTGAGAGAGTGACGCATTTGACCATTGAAGCGGGTAATTTTAAATTCAAACCAAGTTTCACTTTCACATACTTGAAAAATATTTTTTTTAGCACCACGTATTACTACCCGTTCAGGTTGTACGCATGTGTACTGATTACGTTAGTGTGTTAGGAATGAGGAATGCTGAATTTAGAGGTAGTTTATGATCATTTGCAAGGGTGGATAGTGGAAAACCATTTAGGGAAAACCATCATCATTACACGCAACCGGGATTGAACCCCGATCTCCCTGTCATCGGCAGTCAAGTCTACTGCGAGAGTGACGCCATAGACTATGTGGGCACCAAAGCAGGTGAAACATTATTACCTTAAATTGTATTTATTATATCATAATAATCATTTCTATTTTGATTTTTATATCACCCTGTATCTATGTTTATTTAAATCAAATTCCTACCCATTGTGTAACCCTTCCAGCCTCTAGTTCCATTGGTATTACTACCAATTCTAGCTCTCCAACCCTTAAATCCTCTTCTTACTCTTTAACTTGGTCCTCCTTGAATACCTAATAAGCCTAGTTCTCACAGATAAACTATTTGTTTGTGTGACCCCAGCTAGTTCTTCACCTAACCTAATAATGTCGGGAGACTCAATCTTGAAGCTCGGGACCTCCAGGTAAAATGGGTCCGGAATTCTAGGCTTTGAGATTTGAGGCTGGATCAATTGAGGCGCTTTGTGAGAAACTAAGGTTACTTAAATAAGATACGACTCTTTAAGTGTGTGAATATTGGTATGTTAGTTTTGAATAAGTATTTAAATACACAAGTGATAAGTTCCGAATTCATTCCTTTCGTTGAAAAAATTCATGGATATACACAATAAAATAACCCTGGGCAGTAAAATGAACAAACAGTGCAATGGTAAAAACAGTTCAAATTGCAATGAAATGTACTGATACATTCTTTGAACTAAAATTGATGTAGTCTTGGGAAGATAAAACAGTTCGGTGTTTTACATATTAATAGTTCAAATTCTATTTATAAAATATATTTTCAGTGGGAATTAAAAAATAAAGATCATTTACTTGATGAATTTACTAGAGACATCTAAAAAAAATTGTTTAAAAACAAGATTAAATCGTTCAGCCAATTCCCGCTGTCATCTACAAGATGGTGGTCATATTATTTAGTAGAAATTTTTTTTCATCAATAATTCAAAACCATTCTATTTTCACTTGAATTAGTATTTTGTTCCAAAATGCTTGCTTTCACCGTGGCTCGATCTCGTCACTACAGAATTAGTAAATTTAGTTATGAGCAAGTCTGGTAGAAAAACAGTAAAAATATGATGAGATTATATAAAAAATATCAATGCTTACCCTTAAACTGTTATATATATATATATATATAATTATAATACTATAAAGCCAAATGGCTGGCTCACTCACTCACTCACTGACATTAATGTTTACCCACTTACAAATGAGCTAGAAACTTGAAATTTGGCAAACTTACAGCTTCTAGCCTGTAACCGACGGTAAAATTCTAAAAAGTTAAAAAAAAAATTTTTAATCCCCGAAAAAAAATTCAAAATGGTGGAGCAACTTTAAAGTCGGTGCGGTATATACAATACAATACCGGTAACTTTAAGTTGTTACGTTCAAAATAACGCTGGAATTACATTAGTTCACATCCACTTGCAAAGAAAACACACTTGGGGCTTGGAGACAGAGCTCCCAACGAGAAAAACTAGTGCATATATATATATATCCCGTAAAGTGGGAGTTATATATATAACGCCCATAGCTGGATACTTTACGGGATGAGTTTTCCTTCGTTTGGTCCTTATTCTTAGATATTGAACGGCTTGATTATCTATTTATTTACTTTTTATGTCTTCATAACATTACAAAAATAAAACATATTTCAAAGTGTCTTCTTTTTCTGTGTCCTGATTTGCACTCTGGTCTTCTTCCCCAAAAATATTCATCCAGGTTGTTTGGAGGTAGTCGAGATAAATATGATGTTCTTATCCGATAAGTGGAACAATAATGCAACATATAAAGAGTCCATATTTCAGCGTGGTCGTGAGTACAGCTAACAATTTCCGTTGGGCAATATGTCCTTTAATTCTTCAAAGAGGGCCTAGTTTTTTCCATTGATAACCTTCAGTTATTTAGGGTTTCTAGATCCCAGTGTAAAACCGGACATATTCTTTGACCATCATAATAATACAATGGACCATCAGTGTTTATTAATAAAGTTCCCTGGGAAATTTAATTCAAAATCTTCATTGTTGGATTGTGATTATTATCAGTGAATTAAATGTAAATTGTTTTCGTAGATCACAAATGATTCTTCACACCCTATCAAGGTGTATTGTTTGCTTATCATATTTTATTTAAGTTTAATGCGTCTTAGTACCTGTTAGTGATACACGCATATTGACTATAGTAAAATAAGGGCAAATAGTGTAAGATTCGAAAGAAATTTACCAGAATTTATGTTTAAAAGCCTTGTACACTTTTGTAAACATTGTGTATCTATGTAACCCAAATATTTCGTGTTTCTTGCAAACATAGGGAAACAGTTTGAAAACATGGGAAACATATTGTTTGTACAAAGTTAAACAAACATTGTTTCGCGTCCAGACTTCAATAATTATGAAATATTGTTTTTGTCCAGAGCTCAGTCGAGTAAAAGACGTCTGCTAGAAGGACGCTGCTATGGCTTGTGCTTTGTACGTAGCTATGGACTTTCAAAAAAGATAGAGAATAGGAAAACGGTGGCGGGTACATAGGCCTATAGTTCTTCAAAATGATTCATACTACGCAAATTATCTTCTGACAGAACAGAAGTTCAAAGGCGGTAGGGATTTGAGGAACTTCATTCGCATGTCTCATACAGATGTTGAGGTTATTTTAGAAATTGTTAGTCTCAGGATAGTTGAACGACTGGCCTGGGCCACGTTGTTTATTGTCGACATTGTTGTCAAACACGTAGAGACACACAAACTTTGTTTCTTGTAACCTAATTAAATGGATTACAAGAAACATTGTTTCCTCTTTGGGAAACACAAAGGAAGCACGAAAAAAAATGTTTGCAAACATTTTTTTTAATCCGGAAAAAAGAGCAATATATTTTCAGACAATGATTTCAAGTGCGTACTAGGTTTAAGGATAGTAGGAAATATTTTATAAAAAGAAGCCTTATAATATACTGGGATTCAAATCCTGACCTCCTGTCAATGAAAAAAGAGAAAATATGAGAGTGGTTCTTTTATTTGAGTGGCCAACGGTACGGGTTATAAGTTATTTTATAGCAGAAATATTTCCAATGATTTATTTAAGCATCTAGGAGAGTAAGATCAAAATTATTTATGAAAGGCTATTGTAAATTATGAATGAAGCAGAAAAAGGTCATACCATTACCAACAGACTTTTATTTTTATCTCAAAATAGAAGAGGCTACATAATATAATGGGGCACTATATACTTCAACAATCTCAAAAGTGAGATTGTTTATTTTACCAGGCAACACATTTTCAACAAGTAAAAAGTTGACTTATTGATATTGAGCTTTAAAATATGAAAGTCAATGTTTTAATCTAGATGTAAATCGACGTTTTTATTCAAGACTTTGTAAGAATGTAATAAGAATATTAAAAAAAAAGTTTAGTGAAAAGAAATACGCCAATATAAACACATCATTATATTTATGATTTCTCAATTTTATGAATACCTAAATAACTTAAATAATATATTTTCTGTAAAAATAACATGAAGAGCTTTAGTTAAAGTCTACGATAATGAGTGAAGGTATATGGTTCAAAGCTATAGAAATTATTATAGTAACACTTATAGTTTGGAGAAATTAAATGGCTAAATTTAATTTACATTAAAAAATTACACAAATATTTCCATACTATCTTCAAAGAATGATCGATATTTTAATTGTACGCTACATTAGATGATTTCAAGATACACATTAAATGAATATTTATCAGGTGTTTAATGTGGGGGGGAAGGGGTTGCGAGAAAAGGCCATTTTTTCGCAGTTTTTATAGCAAAACTTTTTTTTGCCGAAATAAATAAAATATTCCTCCAGAACAAACATAGAGTTTAATTTTCTTCACGTCTTGATATCAACATTTCCTTAATATATATCATGAGTATGGTGGTATTATCTAACAAACATTGTATGTGAAGAGAGAAAGTTCTCATTAAGTTCCAGAAAATCTTGACAGATTTTAATGAACTTTTGATACCTTCATGTGAATAAAATTAAATTCTATATTTGTTACTGGAGAAACATTTTATTTATTTTGGCCAAAAAAGTTTTGCTTAATAAACTACTAAAACACTTCATTTTTCCCGCGTCACATTTCATCCCACCTTAAGTCATATATCAATAAATAAGTAGGCTAGACTTAGTTTTGACTTATATACATAAAGCCAACATCGAATGCAGCTTTTGAAAGGCAAATATTATGTGGTTCGGATCTATACATATTTTGTAATGGGCTTCTTTGAATAAAGTAGTCAAAAATACTTGTTTATTTGGTTTTTAATTTCATTCAGTGAAAGTGGTATGGGCTAGATAAAAAAACTCCATGGCTTCAGTCCACAGTCGATCCATATCGACCGAGTGGGTGCCGTCTGTTGGCGAAGATCTTGCCAATTTCAACGGATATAGGGTGTCATGTGGTCAGCACAGCGAACTTTTTGGACACTAATCTCGGTTTTCTAGACCAGAGTCTCTACTTTTTCATTCAAGTAGCTCCTAGCTTGTCGTTACGAGTTTGACTTGGCCTCTTTTCAGACCCACTGCTTAATCAAAAATCTGGAAGCTCTGGGGATCGAGCCCGGGACCTCTATATCTGTTTCCGAGAATTATTACCACCAAACCACAGAGGTGGTCAAATATATATGCTATAATTTTAATAAATTCATGTACAAAATATTAAATTTTAATAAATTGAGATACAAAAAAAATTCAAAACATTAAATAAATCTATTGGTGTGATCGATAATAGTTTTCCCAAAAAATAGTAGCTATGTGGACATGTCAATTCTATCTACCGTCATTTGACCATGGGAAGGCATTATAGACAAGTAAATTCTATCTGCCACCGTTTGACTATGGGAGGCCATTATAGACAAGTCAAACGCCCTCACGTTTGAATTACTGGAAGATCCGATGCAAAATTCACCTTTTCCTAAATCTATGGTTTTAACATAAATATATATATATATTTGTTGTTTTGATTTAATCATCGTCTTCATGATCTAGTATTCAGAGTTCCTAGCTACAGATCCAAAGCTCCCACGTTCGATCTCCAGTGCTTTCCATTTTTTTTTTATGTGAAGCAGTAGGTCTGTAACGGCGTCAACTCAGCCTCGCGAGGACAAATGAGGATTTACTTGGAATGAGAAAGTAGCACATCCGGTCTAAAATACTAAGATTAAAGAAGGCCGGTAGGTTCATTCTGCTGACTACATGTCCTCTATCCACAGAATTTTGTACCATCTTCGCCAACAGACGGCGGCTGCTCGGTCGATATAACTCGATCGTGGGGTGATGTGATGGAGGTTTTTCTTTCTATTTTTTAAGTATCGGGTGCATAAAGCAAATTACATTTGCAAATATATTAATTTACGTATTTTCAAAGAGAGTATTTACAGCCATTATCTTATTTGTATTAACAACTAAATTACTTGGCTAATTTTATGGTGGTATATATAGTCTGATTAAGATTATAGTGAGCTATTTTGTCAGTCACCAAAGTTACTGAAACAACTTTCATAAACTGATAGTATGTTAAGTTATGTAATCTTCAATTGTTATTTTAACATAGCTATAGCATAATATAGAGAAGTTTGTAGAATATTTCTGTATTTTCTTAAGGGTTCTTCTTACTAGAATCCTACTATAGTCTAACTTGAAACACATGTCAGATTTGTTTCTTTTGTCTCACTTTGGATCGAATAAACTTCAAATACCATCAAAGGGGACTAATTTGGTGAAGGTTTTTTTTTAATATTTAAATATACCTTTTTAATGTGGTTTGTTTTCTAAAATGTATGTTTGGTTTTCAACTTGTTACGTAGTTAATCAATTCGACAAACAGCATACCTTTTTAATGTGGTTTGTTTTATAAAATGTATGTTTACTTTTCAACTTGTTAACTAGCTAATCAATTTAACAAACAGCAGTTGGGTATCAAACAGAGCAAACAAACCTGTCAATATTTGGATTTTAAGCGCACCTCGATTCCATTTCTCCATACCCTCTAAAAATATCCCTAGTAGTTGTGTTTCAATAAAAATAATATATGCAACGTGTAATAAGACGCGGTGCAAGAAAAAATTAATTAAATATAACAATTTATTAAGTTGGCCACTTACTGGAGCATTGACATATTTTTGCAGATATCCAGATGTCTCGCAATATTTAAGCAGAGGGTTTGTAATTTTTTTAAAGGTTTTCACCACAAATTAAGCATCATTTAACCACCTTACATTGTAGTTTAGGTTAGCCTAATTAAAAGCACTCTCTATAAAAAGTTAAAGACAGATTCTTTTTAACTAATTCTTACATAAACTGTAACATATACTAGCTTAAGATGACTGGACCCGTGGTGTAGTGGTCAGCGCATCTGGCTACAACCCTAGAGGTCCAAGGTTCGATTTCCGGCTGGTACATTGGGAATTACCCCAACGGTCACCAGGGTTTGGTTAGTTAGACCTAAGTTATGTTTAAGTGTTTCCACTGGTTCCACACTCTCATACTCACTATAAACATCAACTCATCTCATCGGGACATGGAAAGAACCTCCATGGAGAGGATGTACTACTAGTACATTCTGGCGTCCCCTGGGTAACGGTACATTAGTATGGGGTAATCTTTCCACATATCAGGCTATAAATGATGTAGCCCAGACGCACAATATTATTATTAGTTTAGGATAAAATATATCTAGTTAAAAAAAACTGCAGTGGCTTATTTCAATGGCTGCAACATTAAATTCTAATTTACTTACGATTTTGGTTGTTTATTTTAAGCAAGTCTCAACGAGTAAATACATTATTTTAGTGACCTTTGAACAATTTAAAAAAAAACATGGGGTCATTTGGTATACCAAACCATATCTCATACTGATACTTGACCAAAACGACCCAAGGACGTCGTTCTTTTTTCTACATCCTTTCGAAAATTACAGCGCCTTGCAGGATCTGGGAGCGAGGTCCACCCTATTGCGACTGTGATGGCTGTGACAGAATGTCCAAACGAGGTCTGCGCATGCGCGCGGGATGGCGTCACGATTGGAACAGCGCGGGCAACGAGTTTGTAAGGGTGATCATACCTGGACCCTTTTCTGAGCCTGCTCTGGTGACCTCGTCTCCGTTCGTCTTCCTCAGCACTGACCACAGAGCGAGGCGTCACGACGACTGCTGTAAGTCACTTCAGATTAGTAGTCACGTCGACAATTCGTCCAGGATCGCAATTTAAAAATCAGAAATAACACCGTATGTATACCAATTACACTAATTTGTCAGAAATGAGGAGATGTACCCACATTTGTGTGGATAAAGATTGGTAAACCATCGAGTACACCCGACCAGGATTCAAACCCCGATATCCCCGTCTTCAGCAGTCCAGTCTATTGCTAGAGTGACGTCTTGGACCAATGGACCACTTAAGTGGGTAGAGGATCGCAATAGGTTTGATTGCAGACGGAGGGGAGGTCAAGGTTCTAATTTTTATGGTATTCACCAGAGGTAATTTTCCACATGAAATTTGGAACTGTAGTTTTCCCAGCCTTTCTGACTCATTTTCATGCCATCTAAGATGCCCTCCTAAACTTTATCCCTTATATTAAATCGTGAATAGCCTTGATGTTGAAAGTGTTATTAAAAATAAACTCCAAATTAGTGAGATTTGGTAAGATTTTACCGAAAGCTTCTTAATATTGCAGGGCTAGAATATTTTAATATGAGATTATTAAACTTTCTTCGCTCATTGTATGTTTTATAATAAGTATATATATCTAAAAACCTTTAAAAAGTGGCTCAATTAAAATTTTATAAGCTAAAACTGATAAAAAGTTTAAAAAGCATTGTTTTGTAGCCACCATATTGAAAAAAAAATAGTGAAAGTAAATTTTGCTTGTATATTATCGGATGTCCGAGTTATGCCCTTGCAGAATTTTAACACAATCGGCTAGTGGTCACTGCGTGAAAGAGCAGCATATAGACACAAACTAATTTTTAATTATTGGTAGGATAAGGTGAAAGTGGTAATTATATGCTGAACCGTGCTCTTAAGGCGGGATTGTAAGGAACGCAAGTTAAGGGCATTTTTTTAAAAGTTTTTATAGCAAAACAAATCAAATAATTATTCAGTGGAAACCGAGAGTTTAATTTTCTTCACACATTCTTGAACATTTGTCAAGGCTGTCTTGGAATTTCATGACGTTTTCTTTTCATTTAAAATGTTTGTTATCTAATGCCGCTATGCATATTACAGATATTCAATATTTGTTGATATTACCATGTGTAGAATATTAAACTATGTTTCTACTGTAGCAGTATTTTTTGTGCAAAAAAATTTTGCCATAAAAACTGCAAAAACATTGCCCTTTAGATGCATTCCCTAAACCCCTCATCAAAGTAGGGTGAAAGGGAACAGAAGTTAAGATCCGTATTTTTGCAGATTTTATGGCAAAATATATTTTTGTTCAAAATAAAATAAATATTGCATGTGTAGATTTTGTTTATTTAAATATTTTAAACATAGTAATGTCAAAAGTTTTTTAGACCCATTTCACAGGTTGAATGGTCTAAGGCAGTGGTTCCCGAACCTTAAGTGACGACCCAAATGAGGGTCGCAAGCATGTTCCTACCAGTAGCGGGACATTCTCGATTTTTTTAAACTTAATGAAATATTACAATTATAATTACTTAATCAAACTGGGACTTTTGAAGAGTTACTGCAATACTGACAATAACAACAGTGTTGAAACAAAGTTTTGAAACCCTCCTACACTCCAAATTTTGGACCCAAATTAAAGACATACCCATTCTGACTCAGAAAATTTAAAAGGATCTTTACCCTCTTCTAACAATATGTCCTATCTCTGTGGACACGGATGTTCAGCTCTTGTAAAGATCAAGATCCTTGGAATGATTTGCGTTGTACTCTTTCCATCAACAAAGGATTCAAACTCGAAAAGCTCACCTTCTAAATAAAACAGCGTCTTGGCTGTCTTCGAAAATGTGTGACTGTCACCAATATTTCCACGTGAACATGTTGTGTAATTTTGTATTTGTGAGATCAAAAATTACTAAAATTGATTAAATTAGGTCTATAGCATCAATCAATACAAAATAAAATCTCATAAAGAATTCTCCCTGGGAATGAAACAGCATTTAAGTCGCCACTGAAATAGTATTTTTTTGGAATTGTAACAAAGTCTCATTTTCATATATAAAATTGTGCTTTACATTTTATTTGATTATATATGTTAATGAAACAATTAGGATTATATTATTTAAATTAATTCAATCTAATCAATACTTATAATATGATAAGAAGAAATAAAAACTACTGTAATTACATTTAGGGTCACTAAGCTGGTAAAATATTTTATTTAGTGTCACGATCAAAATAGTTTGTGAAACACTGGTCTTAGGCGTCTCTCTCGTACTAAACTGGACTGCTGATGAAGGGAAGATCGGGGTTCGAATACCAGTTGGGTCTATTGTGGTGGTTTTCCTGGATGGTATCCCAATCTACTTCCTCGAAATTGCGGGTAGACTACCTCTAACATGCTTCCTTCCTCATACCTACCCCACTATAGTAATTATTATATATTATGTGTATAACCTGAACCGGGGATTTAAAAAAAAGTTTTTGAATGTCTCTCATTGACAATGTGTATTTTGTTCGGGTTTTTTCCCTCCTTCATTTAAAATGTGTGATTTACTGCCAATATAATCATAACAAATATTAAAGAACCGCTTTAGCAAATTAAACTAAATGTATCTACTAGACCGATATCTATTTTTTTTTATTTCGGCAAAACTTTTTTTTTATCATAATAACTGCAAAAATACGGACCTTAACTCCCACTCCGTTCCAACAGGGTGTTTCCTTGGGTTTTTTTTTTAACTCTCGCGCTCCTTGATCGTTGTCATTGGCCATGCAGAGTTTGAACCACTCTTGGCGTAGCTGATAAACCTCTAGTTAAAGTCTCCGGGAGGGATTATCGAGCACGAACCCCATTAAGACGCTCAAATAGGAGGCCAACACTTAAGACTGACCCTCTGAAACTCTCTGCTACGTTTGTTCCCACAAGGCAACTAACAGCTTAGTTTGACGGGGGATGGGGATTAGGGATGTGGGTTGTATACACTGTAGGAGTATCTGGATTTTCCTCACAAGAGAAGAGGAAAGCAATTTATTGCGTGTTTGGAAGAAGTAAGGGGGGAGACAGCTGTCCTACAGATGGTTGGCGTTGAACCCTGTTATCATCGGTCAGATTCAAGCTCGTCTTATCTTTTTTTATTTTGATTCACGTCTTACTACCCGTTCAGACTATAAACATTTAAATAAACCTAGTGAAAATGCACTCGCATCTATTTGTAGTGAGAGTATGACAACATATAGGGAAAAACACTCATTACACCCAGTTGGGGTTCAAGCTACAAGCTACACGTCACCAATAAATAAGAATATATGAACTTTAAATTTGACCCGCGTGACCACCGATGCGCAACACAATGTATCCACGTAGGTAATCGGCGAGGACTACCTTATAATCGTGTAAAACGGAGGAGAGGAATTTGTTTTCCAACAGTTTTTTGGAATACATAGTTGCCGAAACAAAAGGCCGTACCTCCCTTCTCACCAATCCAGAGGTCCTTGTGGCTGGCCCTTCTGATGTATATTGTAGGTAATGCTGTGTGAACATCTTCCAGCTGGGTACTTCCCTGCTCACCAGAGGCGATGTGCGATCCTCCGGAGTGGTATCCCCGACCCGTGGGCAGAGTACCTCACCCTCCGAGGTGTACCCCAGGTGTGCAGACGTGCCAACCCCGAGGAGGTTCACTTGTGGCGGGACCATCTTGACCACGTGGAGTCTCTCTGGGGCAGACTAGGCCTTTCTTTGGCACAGGGTATCCCCGACCCGTGGAAGAACTGGCCAAAATGCTGCTCGAGTCAGAAACGGAGACCGGATGCATGCCAAAGTCTGAAGACCAGGAGCCCGCGGACTTGTAGGAACCGCTCAAACTCGTGCGACAGTTTTTTAAAGCAGCGAGAGGCAGAGTTACCATTTTACGACTGTGGGGATCCAAAAGATATGCGTGCGAAATCAGACTCTGTTCTTATCTGCAAACCTATAAAGAAGAACGAATGGCATGGTCCAAAATTCAATATAGACGAGTGTAAGATTCCATCAAACCCATTTAATAAATGTCAGCATAAACTGGTTTGCTGCTGTGGTTCATTCAAAAATGCACAGGACTGTAAGATGATTGTTTCAGATCGGAATAGAAGGAATCTTCCTGCAAACAACGTTTTAAATAAAATTACTAACCACATATGTCCATTGTGTATGGAAAAGAAATTCAAGAATAGATTTCTCAACTGTTCTACGACAAACAGGTATACTTGCAAATGCTCAAAGAATACAGAAATTCAGTACGGATCAAATCTATGTAAATGTTCGACGATTTGTTTATTTGGAAACCATTGTAAACCAAACCCAAATGGATGTTTTTATTTTGATGAAAATAGTATTATAAAAGAATATCAGGGGGAAAATATGGTAAAACCCTCTAAGGTCCAGCATTATAGAATTCGTCCTCTAGTTGAACACAGAATTGCGGAAGAACGTTTCTTGCACAAGGAAGTAGAGAAACATGAATACGGGGGAAATAGAATTCGCCCCTTTATTAAAGGCAAAAAGAAACCGATCAAAAGAGACCTCAGCTGCTGTTGCAACGATCCTAACCACGTTCATACTTCTCACTCCTGCTGTTGTCGACTCCATAAGAGAAATTACCTCAGACAAACAAAAAAAGATCGATATTCCTGTACTAGAATCACCCCTAAGATAAGCAGAAGCCACGCGTCATTGGATAATACAAGGGTACCGGAATGTTACATCCGTACTTGTGTGGAAACGGCCCATCACTCAAAATTTCCCACGTCTAATCAAAGAGTGTTCAGTTATAAAAATAAACAGCCTCATCAAAATAGCAACAAAACCTGTGCGATGACCACACATCCTGTACATTCACATTGCGAATGCTTTCATCACCTTTGTCACGATCAAAGAAAGGTCAAGTTTAAAGAGATAGACGTTTGTGAACAAAGAGCTTCCCATGAATTGACCCTGGAGCAAAATACAGATAAAAAGAAACATCATCGATCTAGAAATTTGGGAAGCAGCTCGGAAGCAGACCTCTCAACTTGGGAATCCTACGGTGATTTAGTCACTTCAGGGAAGTTTAAAAATTCACCAAAAGAAAAGTCCATCATTATTCAGTGAAAACAGCTTTTTAACTATTTATAGTGTTCTAAAATCAAATGCATTCAGAAGGTTTTTTTATTTATCTGGATCATAAAATATTATATTTTAAGAATAAAATTGAAACTATCTTAAAAAGAGCAATAATGATGGCTTATACATTAAATATTAAGTGTAAATGTTAATTTAAAATCAAAAGTATCGTAAAAAACCTAAATTCAATTTAATAGATTATTATGGTTCAGGATTAGTGTAAAACTATCGCTTGTCCTAAAAAGTAATTTGAATTCATGTATCAATACTAAAATGTTTTACTCCTCATCTGGGATCAGGCCAGTTTCTTATGGATCATTAATGGACTAAGAACATAGCTACAGTAGAGGCAATAAAAATTGAACATATCTAGCTTGTCTTAGTTATGTATACATACTCGCATCCTATCATGAGACATAAAGATTGGTAGTGTCCATATCCCTTGTATTTTATTTTAGAACTGCGTCTTACTAGCCGTTCGGAACACACACAAATATTTCCTTAGAAATTGATTGCGTCATTCCATCTATCCATTTCTTTTCCTACATCTTATCTCGATTAGTGGGATAGAAGCTTTTAATCCATGGCAAATCATAATAACTTGTCATAATCGATTTGGAGGGCCTGTTTTACAGCTGGATGCCCTTCCTGATAGCAACCTCCGTTATTTTCCCCGGAGAAACAGAATGAATTCTACGAACGATTGCGAAAAAAGCCATTAATTCTACCAGAAAGATACTTATACATACCTTCCAGAGATTTTTTTTACATGCCACAATGGACGTAGGACCGACGGTTCTACTTCACCCCCGAAGGAAGTTGTGCACGAACCTCGAGTACTGAGGCGAGCACTTTACCTCATGAACACAGAGGTTAACTATATTGCAACAATTATACTAAATAATACATTGTTCATGCATTGAAAGAAAATAATTGAATGATTTTAGGTGACCACGATCAACAAGTTTATATTTGTATTTGTTCTTGGTTGTATCTTTAAATTAATTACAATTTGTTTAGTATAAAGTTCTAAGAATCAACTTTAACAGCAGGAAGATAATAATATAAATTTAAGACCAAGGTAATAGTACTTTTGATGGTTTATTTTCTCTCTACATCCCGATTTTAATTTGTTTACTAGTGATTCGTTCTTCGTTAACTGTAGATCTTCTAAAGAAAATGTTTCCCCAATTTATTACGGATTTTACAATCTACTAACTAACGACTTGGAACCTTAAGTGAGTTGTTATTTATTTTGAATATTTACAACTGTTTTAGCCGACTGATTATATAAGATTAATAATTTAAAAAACTTAATTCTAGAAGAGATAGAATACCTTGTCTCCTGGCCATTGATCCATCACTATAAATGCGGAGACCCAAATTTCCCTAGTGAAAAATGTCTCAGACCTGCTGGAAAGTGAGACTAAAGCTCTTGGTTTATTAAAAAGACGCACTACCAAGTGAGATAGTACCTCGTTCCTTACAGACACTAAGTGCCAGTTTCAAAGTCAAACACATGAAACTGGCCCATTCTGATCTAGTGTCTTCCTGTATTTAGTATAACTCTGCACTTGAGCTGTACTGGTTCTGACTATGAAATTGTACCTAAGTATGCAGACAATATTTTACATGTAAATATTTCAAATATTTCCATCTTAACATGCTTCGGTGGCCGCATGATCTAAGGTGCTACTCTCGCAATAGACTAGACTGCATATGACCGGGAGACCGTGTTTCGATTCCGGTCGGGTGTACTGAGGGTGGAATTTCCTAAATGGTTTTACATTATCACTCTCCACGCAAATGTGGTTAAATTTCCTCTAAATTCAACCTTCATCATCCCTATCCCATAAGAGTGTATCCCGAACTGGTAGTAAGACATGGAGCTAAAAAAATCATCTTACAATTCAGAATTACAAAAATAAAATCACCCCAGCAAAAATGTATTTTTTTGTTAATTAATTTTCAATTTAATTCTAAGGAATCAATATTCAATTATATTTTTTTTTACACTTAATGAGTCTAAGAAGAACTGAAATGCTTTATTTCCTCTTTAATCCGGTCGGTAAAGGCAATTTATTTTTATCGCCGAGGCTTAACAGCCGTTATGTTTGTACATCTAAATACCTACGCTAATGTGTTAAGAATGAGTAAAGTTGAATTTATAGGAAATATACACACATTTATTGGAGGGAGGGTGGAAAACTTTTTATGAAAACACCCTCAGTATACTCAGCCCTGATTTGGACCACAATAACCCCGTCATCGACAGTATTGTAAATCGCTTGAGTGCGGAATCGGATCATTTGACCACAAGTGGGTGAAAGCTAACATTTTTTGTATATTTTCTTTATCAAAAGTCTTGCTACCTGTTCAGGTTGTACGCATATATGATAGTGATTATTCCAACAGGGTAGAGATAAGGAATGAAGAATTTTAGAATTAATCTACCCGCATTTGTTTAGAAGGAGAGAGGGAAAACATTTAGAAAAAAATCCGCCTCGGTGTGTAGTTGGCTAACGCGCTAGTCGTGTTGAGCTCGACCGCCGAGGACGGGGAGATCGAGGTTCGAATCTCGGTTGGGTGAACTGGAGGGGGTTTTTCCTAAATGGTTTTCCACTCTCCCTCCACGCAAATTCGGGTTCATTTCCTCTAAATTCAACCCTCTCAATTCCTAATCCATTTGTGTAATTAGTACTTAAGCGTATAAACCGAACGGGTAGTAAGACGCGGTGCTAAATATTATTATTATTATTATTATTATTATTATTATTATTATTATTATTATTTAGAAAAAAACCACCCTCAGTAGAGCCGACCGTGATTCAAGCCCCGATCTCCTCAATATTAGATGGTCTGTATGAACAGAAAACTAAATTAGACCAGTTCCTCTAGTGTAATTTATTATAACTTTGAGGAAATATCAGACAACTTAACTCCATATACCTGTTGTTCACTTCTTCTAAACTTGAGTTTTGTAAACATGTCTTCTTAACTTCATCATTTTATCATTTCTCACGTGTGTTAATGCACCATAAGCTTCTTCGTGTCAGTCCCTACTTATGTATTCATCAGGCACACACTACGAAAACTCTCTTTGATTTAATTTGCTCTCCTAGCTATTTACGACGAACGGCTAACTAAAAAAGGAAAATAAAATGCTTTATATTTTCATTATATTTCTATTTTAAACAACTGTTACCCACATCGAAGGTCTCGAAGTCTAAGACAGTGAGGTATAACTAACGGCCCGCAGGCCAAATATGGCCCACGCTCACTAAAAATATGGCCCTCACAGTATCCTGGAGGAAAATTAAAGAGAGACCCTCGGCGTCAGGTGCGAAAGAGTTGATTGAAGTAAAATTATGTATTTAATAATATTTAATATTTTACTATGCATTTATTTGATTTATTATTCTTAAGCAATAATAATAATAATCGACTTTAATGGCGAAGTTAAGGCTTCCACCTTTTCTTACTCTTAACCAATAGATAAACTCTTTTTTGGCAGTAAAATTTGGAATATTCTACCATATATATAAAAGCATTGAAAATAATTGATAAATGTTTGTTGGCATATATTAAGTTCATGAGGCTATTAAAAATGTCTTCGACCCACGGTTCAAATTGATAGTCAGATTTGATCCTTTATATGAAAAAGTGGGACCACTTTGCTCTAAGGCATCACTCTTGCAGTAGATAGGATTTTCTGTGAATGGGAGGTCAGGGTTGGAATCTCGGTCAGGTGTTGCCTACTGAGGGAGTTTTTTTAAAAAAGAATTCTTCTCACAAATGTGGGAACTTTTTCTACAAAATCCACCTTCATTTCCGCTACTCTATAAGTTTAAATATTCAGATAACACGAATGGGTAGTAGGACATGGTGCAAAAAAACTAGATATATTATGTCACTACCCCGCCCCAACCCGTGGGCTAATCTGTCAGGATGGGTTGGTTTTAGTAGCGATATATAATTGTTGGTTAACTAACAGTCATCAGTTTGGGATTTATATGTATATTAACTATAACAAACAAAGGGTGATGTTGGTTGAACAAGTTTAGTTTAGAGATATTTAAGAAAAGTCCTCGCTTCTGTTTGTCCTAAAGTCTAGACTCGTTGACCTAGCCTAGATGTTAGATCTCTAACACTAATTATCTCACCAACTAACCTGATTACACATTCTACTGCGATTTAAACTTCTTTAGTATCCGGTGGTGGGTAGGCTGGAGAGCATGGTTGCCACATAGCGGGATTTTGCGCGTTACTACCATGCAAACATACTCAGTGACTGTCAAGAAATCTGGCAACGTTTATCGGTTGCTATGACAACTACCCTTCACGGATTGGTCGAGCATGTGACGAGCCTACGCTCCCCACTCCGATTGCGCTGACATCAATCCTGAAGCAGTTTAAAACAACCTTAGTATTGCAAACCATACGCCGTCACGGACACCGAACATTGGCCGACGCGTTCACCTGTGTGGATGAAACCGCAAATGCTGTTGATAAGGCAATTTTTTTTCGATGTTTGCGATGCGCTTCGATCCACTCGGGAGTCGGTTATGATTCCACGCATCAAAGAAATATTTTGAGCGCTGTTATGCTTAGCGTGGATGGTTTTAGAACCTGCCCCCCGTTCCTCTCCACACACACACACACAGTATATTTTATGGTGTTGATCGAGAAGTTACAGTACATAGTTACTGTCACAGTGACAAACATGACTAGAGGCCGATTCACACAGAACGCTAAGCTAAGCTAAGATTTGCTCTGCTAACTGTTTAGAAAAATAGCAGACCATGTATTTAAATGTGTTGGTTCACACAGAAAGCTATGTATGCTAAGCTAAGCTATGCTTTGCTACGCCACGCTATGTTTTTTCCGATTGCTGGCCGTGCAATTTTACATCTCCCATCTTGAGCCATCTTACGTTGCGCATGCGCATAACGCAACTTGGGCTCCGTGTTGAACAGACGCAATGCTGGTTTGGTGAAAATAACTAAAGAAGTGTTGAAATTTTGTTTTTAGTTTGTTTCACGTGTATTTAAGTAATATTCTATTTAGGTTTTATATTTAATAAATGTTTTATATTAAAATGGAAGTGTTAATTGAACAAGTCAAACCTCCACCTCCTAGATTTTCTTCATCTTCCAACCCAACTGCTAACAGCAGCATCTTCTCTTCCTAAGTACTAACACCTGAACTAAAACAAGACATTTTGGAGAATGCCATCATAACTAAACTTCACTGGAGCAGACCAGAAAGAAACAACATTGAATTCTGGAGGGAAAGGAGGAGCTTAGCTTAGCTTAGCATTCTATGTGTATCAATCCTTGAGTGGGAAAGTGAAGATAATGTCCTGCAATTTCTCAAGCGTTATTATTAAAAACCCCTTCTTTGGGACCCATGGATAAAACAAGCAGAGTTGGGAGAATCGAACATAGTGAGATGCTTGAAAGTTCATGACGCGACCTGTTCGCGGTGCGGCCCGACAGCCTGAGCAAATATTTTGGTGAATTCCACCGCGAACACGAGACGGAGTTTGCAACGGTGTTCGGTTCACTAGTATTCAGCTTTTATTTTAAGATCGAGGAACACTATACACTAGAGTATTTGGAGGGTCTGATCTCCCCCGTGCAGTGATTCCATTCTACACCCGAGATAACTTATTATCTCAGACTGACAGTCGTGTAGGTCAGGTAGTGTGATAGGTCCCTAAGTCACTAGAATTTTTATTTTATTTTTATTTAGCACCGCGTCTTACTACCCGTTCGGGTTATACACTTAAGTACTAATTACGCTAATGGATTAGGAATTGGGAAGGTTGAATAGATGAAGTGAACCCTCATTTGCGTGGAGGGAGAGTGGAAAACCCTTTAAGAAAACCCCCCCCCAGTTTACCCGACCGAGTTTCGAACCTCGATCTCCCCGTCCTCGGCAGTCGGGCTCAACACGACTAGCGCGTTAGCCAACTACGCCACCGAGGCGGGTAAGTCACTAGAAGATGGACTCCTTACTTTGACTCTCCAGTCCTCCCTCTTCTCGCTAAGGGACATAGCTCGTGGTTTTTATATCCTAAAATAGGCTCTCCCCCTTCTAAGTTTGTTATAGTTACCAATAGTTAGTTTGTAAGTAGGAACAACATTATAATTCACAACACTATTAAATAACAATAACAATTATTATTATGTTTGGTAGTAGATGCTGACAAAAGTGACAAAAAGTGAGTTTGATTAAGTCAGGCTTGTACACTTTTAGCAAGATAACAGATGCCAATTTCTGACATTTATATTGAGTATATTTAATTAAGATAGACCATATGGTGACTATATCAATGAGAGGATGGAGAAAAATTGGAAATTTATTGTATTAAAATTATATATTATATTAAAACTATCATTTTATCTAAGCTATTTTTGAAAACCTAATTACATGTGATTATTGTAAAGTTTGTGACTGAACCAATGTTTAGGCAAGATAATGAAATAGAAATAAAACTACGGTTCAATTTTAACGGAAGATTTTTATCTGTCATCGATAAAGTGATTTACTCATACGTCAAGTAAGTTGTTACTTTTGAAAGATATTATCAATACCTATAAAATAACACTAGTAAAGAAGTAAAATGTTATCAATGTTAGATACAAAAAAGTTTGTATTTTCTATAAAGCCTTTCCTATGAAAATGATTGTAGTATATGTTTATTTTGTATCCAACAGACTGTCTGCGTGTCAGTGTAGTAATCTAAGAGTCCCAGGCTTAGTTTCCAGTATGGATGAAATATTAATTTATTAATGAGATTGGGGTTCCCCCTTCTATAGTAACTAACTAACGGACATAGGACTGGTAGTTGTGTATATTGCAGAGCCAATTTATTTCAGATGGCTCAATCAATTTTAAACGTACTAGTTAAAATAAATAGTACTGTGCACCACATAGATTTTCTCTCTCTTTTATCTTAAAATAGATAAATTTACTAACAATTTATAAAAAGTAATTGAAAGGAAATATTGTATATTGTTGCAGAAACACTCAACTAATTAGCATAAAAAATAATATTTAATACTAGCGGACCCGACAGACGTTGTCCTGCCCGAATTTTGGCTTTTCGTCTGGGTGGCATAGTTGATTTCGATAATAAAACAAATACTATGTGGTCATCACAATTACAAATTCACAATGAACTCCAATTAGCGAGTTACACAAATATTACAAACTCAGTGTTTGTCAAGACAACATAAAAGTAAAACATCTTTTGATTTTTGGCATTTCGCCCACAACTCCACAAATATCAGCTGTATCGAAAAAAGTTGCGAATTTTGCTTACAAATTTTTATGCAGGGTACAGTTAATTTTATTTTATTGATCCCCGAAACCCCCAAAAAAATCCCTAAAAAATAAAAAAATCATAGAACCCGATTGCAGTGCCACCTACCGGGTCCAATTGTGAATCTAAACCATCCACGGACCCACTCAAACATACACAAAAAAGGTCATCAAAATCGGTCCAGCCGTTTAGAAGGAGTTCAGTGACATACACACGTACAGAAGAATTATATATATTAAGATATTAAGATAAGATGACAGAAAGAAGAACATATCTGTCCACCAAAGCTCATAACAATCAATTTCAATCATTTTCAAACTTCCAAATTTAATAGTACTACAACTTTATACAATGCTAAATTATTTCATATCTGAAATAATTAACGGAAATATTATCAAAATTTGACATTTCTTCTAGTGTAAACTACGCTCAAAGTTATTTTCCTGTGAAAATGAGAGCACCTAGATTCAAAATTTAATCAAAATCATTAGATGGTATTTTGAGAAAATCGATTTTATCTCTGTTTACCATTCAGTAAACTACCCCTAATATTAGAGTTGGATACGTAATTAAAAAAAAGTACTTTAGGGGAACCTTACCAAAGCCCTAGAGACCAAGTTTTAGCCCGATTGGTAAAGCGGTTTTGGTTATTGGCCGAGAAACAGACACACAGATAGATACAAAGACAGGCGGCAACGCACAAACAACTTTTTTTTTTTTCAAATTTTAGCGAGTCATTAAATGTCAACATTTACCAAAATATCGAGGTCGATTTTCATACGATCACAATACCGCTATCTCCGAGGAGCGAGAGAAAGTGGAAACTAAAAAAGAACAAAGTTACAAATAATTAGCTGTGAATTATTAACGCTTACAAATATTAAAAGCAACTGTCGAGAGACAAACATCTGGCCAAGAATGCTCTGAAGTTATTTCTACAAAATAAGGCGAGGCGTTCTCTTCTCTGAACCCACCGCCACTGCAACGAGTGTATTATTTCTAGCACAAGCACGAATACCCTATAATCTCCCTTCTTCATTAAAGGATTACAGTTTTCTGCACACCATTGTACCTACAAGTTAGCACACGGGATGAGGCGGCTTCGGTGTTGGCCGGGTAAAAAGAGGGTGAAATTTGATTTACCGTAACACCGGTAGGGGTTAATGTGAGATAATAGCATTACGGACCCCACTCTCTATGTCCCTATTCTCTCTCTCTCTCTCTTTCATAGCTTGTTCTCGCTACTCTTGTATTTGTGTATTCTTGGGGGTCCAAGATGAAAATTGCAACACCCACCCACACACCGCCATGGTCTACAAATTCCGACCCTCCAAACCTTTAACGACAATGAGCTTGGTTGCTCGAGCCCTGGGTGAGATGATCCTATCCCCAGCCATAGTCCCTCTCCTCCCCTTGCCGAGATGGTGGAGGAAAGGGGGTAGGGGGGGGGATGTATCCTAGAAGATGGCAGTCGAGCGAACATTCAGCCTGGACCGCCGCTAGGCACGCTAGTAGATCCCTCTTTACTTCTCGCCTCACAAGGTCTCAGGTGCTTTTCAGGCTAGCTCGCATGGGATAGCAATTGATCCGCTTTACAAAAAAACAAGCTATTTGAGAAGCTCTGAGCAGAAAAAAAAAGAAAAAGTATCAATCTAGTTTTATAAATGTTTTAACCTTTTTTTTTTCCTGATGTAAAAAATATCTGATTGTATTAAGCGATTACGAAAACACTTTGAAGACAAAGTCATCGATAATGAAACATGTTATCGTATCAACATATATTTTTTAAGTGTAGGCCTATCAATGCGATTTTAAATAGTTTGTTTTTTATTATTTAAAAAATGTTGTATAACGTTGTTTACTTTGGTCGCTTTGTTATATGGCAACAGAGTTGAGGAGGGGAGGAAGAGCATGTAAAATAATCGGATTTTTTCTAAGAGATAACTTAAAATGCACTAAAATAGTTATTAAGTTGTGTGTTTTTTCAATAGAATACTCCAAACTAACTAGTAATACAAATTTCATTACAAGCTTACTTTCACCGATCACGGGTAAGGTTGAGGCTATAATACCTAGCTGGTTCTCTTTGAGTGTTTTCTACAACTACATTGTCTATATTAATTTTTATATACTCCGTACCTATACAAAAAATAGACAAACACAGAAACTGGTAACCAACGCAAAATGTCCTATACATTTTTTATACACATAAAATATGTGCAGTTATATTATTATACTATTATTATTATTATTATTATTATTATTATTATTATTATTATTATTATTAGCACCGCAACTTACTACCCGTTCAGGCTATACGCATATGTAATAATTACATAAATGAGCCAGGAATAGGAGCGGTTGAATTTAGAGGAAGTATAGCCGCATTTTCGTAGAATGAAAGTGAAAAACCATTTCGGTAAAAAAACTGAGTTCACCTGACCAAGATTAGAACCCAAAACTCAATGTAACCAGTAGTCTCGTCTAACACGAAAGTGACGCCTTAGACAGTGCTGCGACTGATCTGATGCAAGCTTACTAGTGGAGGAAATAATGTTTCAACGGAGGGGCGGGGGGGAGAGAAGGCGAGATAAGGTCAGTGTTTTTTGCAGTTTTTATTGAAAAACATTATTTTAATGATGGATTAAATAGCTAAGCTATTATATTTGTTAATTACAGTTATTGCTGCATCTAAATATCGTATTCTTTCAAATTAAAAATGACATCTGGACACGGGAATCCAACCCAGGCCTGAATATGAGATGAACCCGGATGTCTGAATGGTAGAGCATTGGTGCTCAGATTCAATAGTTCCGGGATCAATTCTCTGGTCCAGGTTGTCATGTCTCACTTAATTGAATCTATTCTGCGTGTCCACCGATGCAAATTGTTTACTATTTGATTTTCCTCTAAGAACCTATCTCGGTGATCACAGAAATATGAAACAGTTCATATGTTTTTAATATTCTCAGGAGAAAAATTGCCTAGGTCACGTTGGTTCAGACGTTTAGTAATTTGTATTCAAATCTGCAATTTCAAGGCCTTATTTTAGATACCTCAACCACTTTTTTACGACATCGGAAACACTGTTTTAATAGCGTCCAAACTTTCATGGAGTGATGTTAAATATACTAATATAAAGCCACATGGCTGACTCACTCGCTTTCTCACTAACATTAATGTTTACCCACTTACAGATGAGCTAGAAACTTGAAATTTGGCAAACTTATAGCTTCTAGCTTGTAACCGACGGGAAAATTCCAAAAAGTTTAAAAAATAAAATGTTTAACCCCCGAAAAGGATTCAAAATGGCGGAGCAACTTTAAAGTAAATGCGGACCTTTCTTTGGCGGTCTCTTGTGGGTAAACGGTAAGACCTGTCAAAAAAAAGGATTGCACCAGAAGCTACGGATTTGGCGAAATCACCAGGGGTTTGGGGGCGGAGCCCCCAACGAGTAAAGTAAGTTATTATATAAAGAGTGTGGCTTCATAGTTGAAAATTTGAGTACTTTGATATGATAATCCTCAAAGCTAATAAATCCATGGAGTGAGCCCGCAATCGAGCCATACCGACCACCACCGTTAGCGATGATAGTGTCAACATTTGCGGATAGAGGGTGTCATGTGGTCAGCACAATCATTCCTCCAGCAGTTAATCTAAGTTTTCTAGCCTTGAGTTGCTATTTACATATTAAACTTCTTCAAGCCACTCCTTATCAGTCCTCGCGAGTCCGAGTTGACCCCGTTCAAGGCCCGTTAATTCACATTGTTTCTTTTACTGAGATCGTGGCTTCCCCCTAGATCAATTTTTGAAAATTTCGGGCACATTTTTTGTGTATAAGCTCTAATTTTATTTTTTAAATCATGTAAATCAGCTTGGTAGAACACCACGAATTATCGTTGAAAGGAGTCACTTAATATTTTTAATATATTTATATAAATAATTTCCTAGTGTGTGTATGTCATTCCACACACTCCAGGTACCCCTAGAGGACCTAAAAAGCTGAAACATTTCACACTTATAATATAGACTACGGGACAGAATCTAACGGAGGTGGATTTTATATTTTCTATACAAAAAACCTACTATTTTTTATTTAGTAAAAATATAATTTATTTAGTTTACTCTCAATTTATCCAATCTTAAGCAATAACTGACAGCAAGATATTTTTTTTACAACAAAAGCCCAACCTTCCATATGCTTGTCAATCGATGTTTAAGGTTTTTATGTTGGTTAGTATTACACTCAACCTATAAAGACTTAAGAACTAGTAAATATACAGTGTGTTCGGGAACTAAACGTCCAAACTGCAACTTTTTTTTTTTAAACTAAAAGTAATACAAAATCCCTATAAACTTACATCCAACAAACTATGTTAATATCATTAAATTATGTTAAAAGTTTTGGTGTAGAACACCGGGAGATAAAAGCTGTTCCAGCATGCGTGTACAACAAGTTGCATAGGAATTAGGCGTGTGGCACTGCACATGTAATAATGTCAAGCACTTTCTGTGATGTAAGACCGTTAATGATGACCCTCAGAATGTATTCCCATTTTTAGATGTACTGGTGTGTTGTTTACTATTCATATTGTGGTATGTTCTGCTGCTGTGCTCCAATATGTCGAGGTGCGCAGTGCCACGTGCCTAGCTCCTATGCAGCCTGTTGTACACGCATGCCGGAACAGCTTTGCTCTCCAAGCGATGTACGCCGAAACTTTGAACATAATTTAATGGTATTCGCATAGTTTGCCGGATGTAAGTGTATGGGAATTTTGTATTACTTTTGGTTCAAACAAATTATATGTGCAGTTTGTTCGTTGAGTTTCCGAACATTCTGTATATATTCTTTGCTACATAGGATAAAATATGTTACACGTGTATTGCCTTAATCTCAGCTGTGTCGTTTATACCGTACGTTAATAATGATTAAAAGCCGTCCTCTTGATCTATTGGCCAGCATTCCTTGCTACTCATCTAAAGGTTCTGGGTTAGATACCACGCAGTACTATAAGTATTTTTCCTGAAGCGAAATTGTTCCAATGGTTCTCATAATAGGGTGCCCAAATCTCAGAAGATCAACCACTGTCACTTAAGACCAAGAATGTCTAGCCAACTAACCCTAATGGCATACTCTAAAAAAAACATATTTTAAAAAAAAAGTTTTGTTTGAACTAGGAAGAAATAATTTTAAGAAAATTGAGAAATCAATTAAATATTCAAACAGGACCATCTTTTCCCTTAAGGTCTGTTTCCATTCTGATAAAAACTCTCCCCTACACTACCTATAATTTTTTTTTCAAAGAGGGAGAAAAAAAATAGAACCTTCCAAGGGTTAAGCATGATCTGAATTATAAAAGACTAAGGTGGTTTAGGATGATGGAGGATGGTAAAGATTAAAATTTGTAAAGGCTCTAGTTGAAAGCACCAAAGAGAAGAGATAGAGAGAGAGAGTGGCGCAAGAGAAAAAGGGAAAGGGAGGATGAATGTGTAAGAAGAAAAGTAGCTGTGGCAAATGAAGGTTTGGGGAAAGGAAACAGGAAGCGCCCCCAGGGCAAAGATTCTTTCCTGTTGGAGCTGAAAGACGAGTTGTCGACATGACATCGGAGAGAGTGGGTGAGAGTTTAAGGGGAGGGGGAAGAGGGGGGGACTTTGCACCTTCACAACATCTACACGCAACTTGGAGCTAAAGAGTTTCTTAAATGTGAATATAGACCAGGATCCCAATGTATCTCGCTCAACAAAAACTTTTATTTCAGAAGTTTCATCCAAGTGAAAAATAAAAAAAAACTTAAGCAAGTAAATAAATTAAGAATGTCAGAGTGGCCACCAAGTTTTTTAGATTAAAACCCCATTGTACTTGTTTTTATGGTTTTCATTTTGATTTTTTTTTTCTTGTTTACTTGAGGAATCTTCTTCTTTACTGTGGGATTAGATTTAAATTGTAACATTATGGGATACTTTATAAAGTGTTACACTCTTTTAAAGCAGTAAACAACAATACAATAACCAGCTTCGATGGTCATATAGTCTAAGACATCACTCACGCAATAGACTAGACTGCCTACGACAGGTAGATTGGGGTTTTAATCTGGATTAGGTGCACTGAGGTTTTTTTTTTCCTAAACGTTTTCCACTTTCGCCCCAGACAAATGTTGGTACACTTCCTCTAAATTCAACATTCCTCATCCCTAGTTCATTAATGTATTAGTACGTAGGTGTATAAACTGAACAGGTAGTAAGACGTGATGCTAAAAAAAATACTTTACACCTTTATACTAGATCTATTAATGTGAAAAAAATAACGAAATATTAGAGACACTACTTGTTTAAATTCTTTTCTAAAAATACTTTTACTAGTGATGAAGGTGCGAATGGTTTAAATATATTTAATTTAGTGATTGTCTTTTTCAGGGTTTTTTTATGTATGGAGTTTGACTGTCCGTCCGGGTCATTTACATACTTAAGATAATGGGGCTGGTATGAAGAACGTAGCATTTATAAGTAATGTACCCACATTTGCGTGAGAGAGTGAGAATCCTTTATTAAAAACTACCCTCAATACAACCAGACCAGAAACCAACTCCAAACTTTCTGTAGACAACAATCAACTTTTTTTAACACCACATCCTACTACCTGTTCAGGTAGTACGCGTGTTTGATGATACTCTCATGGGGTAGAGGTATGAGGAAGGAAGCATTTTAGAGGTACTCTAACCCTATTTGTGTGGAGGGAGATTGGGAAACCATTTAGGAAAAATCATCCTGTGTATACCCTAGCAGGATTCGAACCCCGAGCTCCCCGTCTTCAGCTGGCCAGTTTAACATGAGAGTGACACTTTAGAGCGTTCGGCCACTGAAGAGGGTAGTGATGAATTAAAGAGTTTCAGCTGAAACATTAAAAAATACTAAAAATTTAACTTCAAATTCACAACAAACCAGCCAAAATTGTGAACAAAAAATCAGAAGAAATGCGTATTAACACAACAAACAAACCCTTACTAGATATAAACTAAAATAGATATGTTTACACTGAAAGTCTGAAACTATTTATCAAATAAGCTCTTGAATTTCACTAAACATAACTTGTTTAATATACAAGTTCTTGTAAGCTACAAGTAGCTTTATGAAACCAAACTATAAATTTACTTGTAAATAACAGTGATAAATTATTATTATCATCATCATCATCATCATCAGGGTTCAAAGGTTTATACACACATTAAGGTAATTTTAGTATTCCTTAATTTACAAGCCATTGATATTATTCAACATAAATAAATTATTCAAAACATGAAAATACTTCCCTAAACTTCAAAATGCACAATAGTTAATAAAATATAGCCTGAAGAATATTCATTTTTAAACCAAGGGATTATCAACAAAGTTTATGTACATATGAGCATTGTGATGAACCAAAAGATAAAGTCATCAAATATGGGCTCTAATAACAATAAATGTAGAATGAATCATATATATAATAAAACCATGTGGTGTCTGTCTATCCAGAGTTTTTCTTAAACTCACCAATAAGGTGCAATGTTTAAACTTCACACACATTGATTACTTAAGTCCCTTGGCCCTGTCGAGTACAAGTCTCAAACCTATTTTGTGGGATTGTGGGCAGGAGGGTGAAAGGCGTGGCGTGGCGTGGCGTGGCGTGGCGTGGCATGGCTTCACAACCGACCAAAGTGTCCTTCCGCGCCAACAAAAACAGATGGATCATGGAAACCGTTGATGGCTCTACCTACCGGACAGGTCTTGAGGAAAAATCACACGTTTGGAAATATCAGTTTTCTCGAGAATGAATGAAATTTGTATTTTAATCATTTCAACACCTCTTCTAATATAATCTATTGATTTTTAATAATTGCTACATTTTCTTTTTTTATGTTATGAAGTCGGCAGTTTTATATTGAACAATGCAAATATTATCGATATTTGATCACTGTTAAAGTTATTGCGGTGTGTATATAAAAAGTATAACTTAATCAACAAACAGTGTTAATGAACAAACTGTTTCCGAAAAGAAAATTGCAAAACAATAAAAATTCTTGAAGATAACCGTTTGTTCCCATGGCTCTGCATTTTCACGCCAAATTAAAAGTGCCAATCGCCTTAAGGGTTGTAGCTAGGGGCGTTCAAGTATAATGTACGCACATTAGTATGGACACAAATCACGTTTTGAGTCTCGATTTGAAAAACCTTAAAATGGGATAAAAACAAGAGGGAATACTTGGCACGAAAACTGAAATTGAGCCTGTTGAAGATAGGCCTAACTCCTAGAAAATTAATAAATATTTAAATACAGATACTTTTTTCTACCAACAAGAGAACTAAAACATAATTAGAAGCGACGGTATAACCTAAATCCTGTCCGAGCTCCAGGTTTCCTGTAGTGTATTTTATTACCTTAGGAGGAGGATATTGATAGCCTCGAGACTCGTGATGGAACACTCACTGATTAGTTTTAGATTTGCTTAATGCAATCTAGAGCTCGACGGTGTAACGTTGCCCATCAAAGTGGTATGCGTGTCCTAGCCAATTACTCTCAACCTTCCTTCCCCTTTCACCGGAGACCACCCTTATTCCCTACCCCCTATAGGCGAGATAAAGAGGGGCACGTTCTTTTTACTTTACTGTCAACATATTTTGGTTCAACCTACATCCGAAGTAGCGTGGTTTTTTATTCAATATTTTTAAGTTTTTTTTTTGTTAAAATGTGTTTTAGTGGCATAAATTTCAAAAATAAATAAAATATTATTTTGATTTTTACTCGTTTGATGTTTATGATTTTTTTGTTATGTGTTTTATTCATTTTCGGGCTAGTATCGTTTAAATTAATCAAGTAAAATCCCAACAATCAGACCCCATCGTTAGTATACAGCTTTGTGAAAGATAACAAAGTCAATTAAATATATATATTTTTAGCACCGCATCTTACTACCTGTTCAGGTTATACGCATAAGTACTCATTGAGTCAGTGATGGGGAAGGTTAAATTTAGAGAAAATGTAGTCAGATGGAAGGAGAGTGGAAACCTAATTTGGTAAACCACCCTCAGTGCACCCAACCGGGATTTGAACCTCGATTTCCTGTCATTGGCAGTCTAGTCTGACACGAGGGTGACACCTTATACTATGCGGCCGCTGAATCAGGTCAATTTTATATTGATACAGTTTTGGTTTTTGCTGGGAATCAAACTTCGAATACTTATATTCATAAGTACACAGAAATAAGCAGGGCTTAATTTTTTTAATACTCTAACATTTATTTCTAGAATTATAATGAATAAAACTCATCTTGACTACAATTGTTCAAATTATCCTTACCTAATCAAAAGAATTAGTATATGCCTATTTTCAAAATAAAATGTGTTTGTAAAATATATGGTTTATTTTGTAAATTTAAAAGTATTAATATATTGATGTTAGTTATTTTTGTTCTAGGGATTTTATTTAATGTAATTAATTATACGATATAAAAAATCGAACTAAAATAAAATGTTGTTTTCAAAAGTTAGTGTAGCAAGTTTTTTAGAAAGTCTAATCATTTTTAGCAAACCATGATTATAGTTTTGAACAGGTTGGTAGATATTTCCTTTTTTTCTCCCGACTCCATTAAATCACGATCCTTTGAACAAGATCAAAACTCTTTTGTATAGGTCTCCGGAACCTTTGAAACCTCGACATTTCTCATGAAAAGAAATGATGACTTTGGTAAATCTTGTTACAACCAAAATAGGTCAGCTAAGGGTCGATAGGAAACAAATAAAAAAAAGTATTGGTGAACATACAAGTATTTACCCACGTAAATTACTTGACCTAGTCCAGTGAAGACAAACAAGGGCAGCAACACAATGGAGAACTACAGTGGAAATCAGAAGTAGTTGAAACATTATCCGAATGTGAGTATTATCGAGAATAGTAAGTTATTTTTTTGGTAAACAATAAGCTTTTTCTGAAAATTGAAAAATGACACCTGGACACGGGAATCGAACCCGGGACCTCTGGCTTAGTACGCCAATGCTCTAACCACTGAGCTATCCAGGATTCGTTTGCCCTGGGTCATTCTTCACTCACCCAGGGCACGGAACGAATCCTGGATAGCTCAGTGGTTAGAGCATTGGCGTACTAAGCCAGAGGTCCCGAGTTCGATTCCCGTGTCCAGGTGTCATTTTTCAATTTTCAGAATATGATATCGAGGTGGAGTAGTCCCCACTAATAAGCATAAATAATAGCTCTGGCTATTAATTCTTAATAAGCTTTTTATTAGGAATATGTTTGAATAGGTGAAGGTAATACTTAAATGTTCTTGACCAAGCAACATACAAATTAACTATGACCCACTTCGGTGGCCGGGTGGTCTAACGTGCCGCTCTCACAGTAGACTATATTTCCGATAACGGGGAGATCGAGGTTTTAATCTCGGTCGGGTGTATGAGTTGTTTTTAACAACATGGTTTTACACTCTCTCTTTACACAAATTCGGCTACATATCCTCTAAATATAACCTTCCTAATCCTTAAAATCAATGGAGTAGTTAGTACATAAGAGTAAACCCCAAACGGGTAGTAGGATGCATTGCTAAAAAAAATGTATTATTAATAAAGATAGCATATAGATCGAAAATCAACGTACAGTCAAAAATACAAGTTAAATAAATAATCAAAAGTTTTATTTAAAATAATTCGTTAACATTTTCTTTTATTTAACTTAAAAGGACCTGACAAAAAAAAGTAATTTCTTCCATAAAGGACAACATAACGTAAGAAAACCGCAAGCCACGATGTAACAAATAATAATTAACATATTTTAGATAACTCTATTAAATTGTATAAACTGAGTCAGATTTGTTTTTTATTCAAAATTATTTGCTCTTTAGGGAACTTGTAACAAGCTATATGTAAAAACTATATATTTCACAAGTCACCTATATCCATAGAAAAGGATTAAATAATAAATTAATTGTTAACTTAAAGATCCATGGTTTATATTCTATAAGTATACACTATTTACGTTCAAGTTTACAAATATTATTCATTTCAGAATGTTATTAAAATTTCTGCAATTTGCTTTATTTTAAAATCATTAGTAAGGGTTCAAGTATTATGTAAGTACATTTTTGGCCATTTTTAACCCTTCCTCCCCTTGTAAGGAAAATAAATAAATGCTTGAATGCTTGACCTCCACCCCCCTTTTGCTTACCTAAAATTTGTCAACTTTTTTCATGTGGTCACGGGAATTGCCTTTCTTTTTTTCATGCAATTTTGCTTAGAGCCTGAACAGGTAGTAAGACGCAATGGAAAGAATATTAAAAATGCATGCAATTTATAAATTGTTGGTAATTATTAACATAGAGGTGTAAATTAAAATTGTGAAATAATTTACAACTAACACTGGTATACAATAAATTTCAATTAATTGAATAGGTAAAATTAAACAAGTTATGACATTATAAAAGTTTGAAGTTTTAATTTACTTTTAATTGACGTTTAAAAATAAATATTATTAGTGAATACATGAATATTTTATTTATAAAAATAACACCCTAAGCTCCATTTAATCCGATGACCAAGGTCCTTGAGTCTCAACACCTTCAATCATTATGTTTCTATTTGGGGGTCTGGGTCGCTCAAGCTTTGGCTTTGGCTTTGTCTTTCTCTATAGGCTTCTCCACTGATTCCTCGTTTAGCCACTAAGCATCTTCATTGCTGCCCGAAGTCCAAGCGGCTTCCGATGCACCCTCCCTCGATTCTGCCCGTCTTTCTCTGTCTTACGTAAGCATTGTTTTGACCTCCCTCCCCCCTTGTCAGAAAAAATAAGTAAAACTCGAACCCCCTAACCCCCTAATGTGCTTACGTAATACTTTAACGTCCCCTAAAGTATACATTCTTCTTTGAAATAACTAAAACCAAATAATTTCATTTGCATTATTATGCTTAACTTCTAGTTTAAAACTAGACATTTTAATATATATGTATATAAATATATTATTTAATATGTTCATTTGCTAAATTATAAAATTATTTTTTAGAAAAGTTCTACAGTATATATCCCATTATAACAAAATAAATTTAAAATCAAGTTTTCTGTAGCCCCTGAATTTATAGACGCAACCCGTCACTCGATCCCCTAATAAGAGTTGCCTATATAACCTATCTCGCGGCGCAATCTAGTTGGTAGTATTGTGAAGAATGTTTACAGACCAATTTCCATACCTCATAGAAGACACAAACAAATGTTTTGCCATCAAAATTGATGCAATTTGATAACATTAATATTTGTATTTTTCTTTATAAAAAGTTACAACTGCATATCACATGGTCTGGTGTGTGAATAGTTGAAAATATATTTAAGAACTTAACTGGCCGTCAAATAAGGAAGGCCTATTCTATGAAAAATGGGACTGCAGTTTCGGACGACTGATGTTGAGCTATTCCTCTGTAATAGAAATGAAATAAGCAACCCTAGTTAGAGATATTCATGACTGGTTTCAGCTGTGAATTCCACGCCTGATACAATAAATCTTATCATAATTAAGAACTGAAGATGGTGTAGCATCTATAATAACCCTAAAAACATGTAATAAAAAAATTAATATAACATCAAGTATGGAGAAGGGAATAAAAATAAAAATAGGAGATATAATTTTTTTTAAAAGTGTTTTAGTTGTTTATTACGTAATATACATGACAGAACAAATATAATTTTAAGTTGTAGCCAGTCTTAAACCACTTTTTTGAATTCAATTTTAAATATTTTCACTTTGACTTTAACTGTACATTTGTAAAGATTCGAAATAAAATTAAGATTCAGATTCAAAAAATATAGGATTGGACCCATCTTTCCTAAAACGTAAAGAAAGGAGGCCTTTCTTTGTTTAGTATCAAACATGATTGTTGTATCAAATTTATCTATTAATAAGAAGTTATTTTTGCAATTTTTAAAGGAATTTCACCTAAGTTTATTATAATAACATCACAAAGCAAAGAAATTACGAGTAGTGCCATTAATCAAATATGACAAAGTAGTTGTAGACTTCAGGCAATAATTTCGTAAATTAAAAAAAAAAAAAAGGATTTCTGGACACGGGAATTGAAGAACGGACCCTTGACTTATCGTACCCATGCTCTATCAATGAGCTATGTGGGATTCGTCCCTTGCCCAGGGTAATTTTCCACTCATAGTTTAAGGCAGAGTCTGTGATGGACGTGTGGAAATCCTTGGCCACCTATTGAGCTAATATTGATACCGCAGTCACCGGTGACTGGGGAGTGGCTTTATACTACCCTTTGTACAAATAACAAATGATCATTTCGTTCTACCAAGCCTCGCTAGTCATATACAAAACTTGTAGAAAGGTATGCTTTCTCCAAAATTGTTCGTAGAGAGTGTTTTTTCTACTTGAAATTCAACTAATCTGAGAATCTTGTTCTACGCCTATTATAATACTGATGATTTTGTTTGATATATATAGATTTTATGTCAAGTGTTTTGCCCTTTTAATCTGATATGACCCTTGGAAATGAAAACAGTGTGGCTGGACGCGTTAAAAGAATTTGACTTCCCCCTCGGATGACATCGATTCGATTACTTGCCGGTAATGGGTAAGCTCTCCATTGGGAATTAAGGTAATGAATACAGCAGTGTATGAGGTTTATCCCCCCCCCCTCCCCCCGGTCAGTGGGTCAGGTTGAAGCGTGCAGTGCCAATTTACGTCATGCACAAAGTTAAACCACTTTGAATGGTTTAGTGTGTTTGGGTTCGGAATCCACCCGAGAGGGCGCCAATACCTATCAATACAATCAAAAATCCCCTAGCGTAAATAGTACAACAATGTTGAGCTATATATCAAATAATTGCCCATATATGTTCAAAATGTATTCGTCGTCTAATATGCTGTGTCAATATTGACTCTCGATAACCTAATTTGAGAGACCAAGTGAAAATTTAATAAACGGGTCAGCATGAGCCCATAGAAAGTATGAGAATCACCAATTACGCGCCCGTTTCGGTGGCCACATTTTTTAACGCGCTACTCCCGCAATAGACTAGACTGCCGATGACGGGGAGATCAAGGTTCCAACGTAGGTCGGGTTTATTGAGGGTGTTTTTTTTTCCCAAAATTGTTTTCCAGTCTCTCTCAGCGCAAATTCGGGTACATTTCCTAGAAATATAACCTTCCTAATTCCTAAAACCATTAGATTAACTAGTACATAAGAGTATAACCACAATGGGTAGTAAGACGCGATGCAGATAAAAAAAGTATACCTCAGGAAATATTTAAGCTACGGCTCTCGAGTCAAGTGTCGAACACACTACCCGTAAGTTAAAACCTGCATGTTTGTCCCGAGTTGGGGTCAGCAGCTCTTTTATCATTAGAGGGATAAACTTCACCTCACTTTCCAATGCATGAGAGAGTAATTTGTGTAAACCATATTCCAAAAAGCGTTGGGCATAAATCCCTATAAACATATTGGCTCAGTTCGCATAATGGTTGACTTCCTTTAACAACGGGGCGTGGTCACACAGTCTCCCGCTATATAACACTCCTGTGTCATGTCCCAACACAACAAGCCCATCCTGGCACCGAGGGAAGGGGGGGTGGGGATGAATTCTAGGCCTGGCTCCCACAAAACCACATCTCACGGATATAGAATACAAAACATCCTATACACTGGAGCGCTAACATATTGCAACATATTCTGACTAGGCTCTGGGGTTGTTGTTTTTTCTAAACTTTACATATGAGTGGCTTTGCAAAATATCTGTATTAACATACTTTATAGTCTACACCACGACAACAGATATATGTTTGTGGCTAGCGAGCGAATATAGCTATGGAATACCCATGTGCTATGCATGTTGTGGCGGTAGAAGAATAAAGTTCAAGTAAGTAAAATGAAAAACAAATAGCCAACAAAATAGTATTTTAAAATAAGCCCTTAAAGTCTAAAGTGTTCATTAAAAATATATGTAGAATTTTATTAAATAGTCCCTTTGTCAAATTTTATTAGTCTATTAATGCTTGGGTAGAACATGCTAAGAAATATGAGGTATATTGTTTAATTTTTTAGACTAAATTAAATAAAACTATACAAACATTTGTTTTGAAGGCTTTCATGGTCAGTGTTTGAATTAAAACTAAAGTTCTCGAATTTTAGCAGCGTTGAAGAAATATCTTTCATCGTTTCAGCTGTAGTTGTAACAGTCTGAATCATGCAAACAAGTTTTGGGGATCCTTTAGGTTGCTAGACAAAAATATTTTGCCAGCTAAGAATGCTTGGGTTGAATTTTCTTTGCGATGTACACTCTGTCGTCGCAGACCCTTATCCTCGTGGCGGGAGGATGATTATACATGTGAAAAGTTGAAACTGAATAAATGAAGCAAATTGTTTAGATGGGAAGAAAAAAGAGGGAAACAGGCCCCTCCCCCTCTCCCCCAGCCCCGTATCCCACACTGCCACGTGTAAGAGCCGAATCTAGTACTGCTCTGCTTCATCCACCTCTGACAAGACGTGTATTAAATACAACTTGTGAATGTGAGGAATGCCAGGCCTCCGCCGTGGTTCAGATACCACGTTAAACTGTAAGTCCTCCATTTCATCTCACAATCACCCTACCATTACACATCAGCGTAAGGGCGTAAAACCCGAACGGGTAGTAAGATACGGTGATAATAATAATAATAATAAATAGTACTGCTCCCTCCACATGTGCCTGAGCTAATCTAGAGTGAGTTACTAATTGCACGTCAGGCATAATCCTATGACCTTTAACATGAGTGAAATTAGGAAAGAAGGTACGACTCAAAGAAGAGAAGGGTGTGACAGTGCCACCAGTGCCACCAGTGCCACCAGAACCACCAACCAAGGTAGAGGAAGTAAACATAGGAAAACCCCTTGGGCAAAGACAAGGGTAAAAACCTGGAATAGAATCATGCAGTGTGCAGGTTCATTGTTAACGAAAATATGACTTGAGGCAAATTTCAGCTATAAGTAGTATATTATGGGCAATTTCAAGGATCTAACAGTACTACTAGCTCTCATGTTCCCTAGAAGACAAAATATATATTTTAGAGTATGGGGAGTAAGATAAGGGAGTTCCTCCGTCATGACCAGTCTCCAGATGGCCTTTATGGGTTGGTTACCTACCCTGCTTTCTGGTAGCCAACAAGATGGTGTGTTTTCTCGCTCCTTGTAAACCAGTAAGCTTTTATTAGGATATTCTGAAAATTGAAAAATGACACCTGGACACGGGAATCGAACCCGGGACCTTTGACTTAGTACGTCAATGTTCTAAACACTGAGATATCCAGGAATCGTTCCGTGCCCAGGGTCATTCTTCACTCATATTTTAAGGGCCCGTGTCCAGGTGTCGTTTTTCAATTTTCAGAACATGATATCTGGATGGAGAGTTTCTCACTAAAAAGTTTTTTAAAAAATTTTTTTGTGAGGACCAACGATATCTCATCCTGAAAGTTTTCAAATGCCATTCATACCGGGTTAAATTCCCGGCATGTCCAAAAAATGTATCAATGGTGAAATTTGGGCTTACCCTTTCACGGTGATGAATTAATTAACTTCCGGAATACAGGGTGTTGTGTATTCTCTATAATTAAGCTATATTGTAAGCTGTGAGCATTTATAGTCAGTAGGCACATTAAGAGCACATTAAACACCATCCATAGAAAGTAATTCATCATGACTCAATCTCTTTAGTTTTGTTTGTCATTTAAAGCGATCGCCTCAGTCAATGAGAAAGTTTTAATCGTTGTCAGGCCACACAGCTTAAAATGCAATGGTCTGTGTCGTTTTCTGGATTTACTTCTCTATTCTGTCTAATCTCATACTCTCGTTCGTTCTACACCTACAACCACCCTTTATTATGTCAAGAAGAAAGAGGCGAAAGAAAACTACGAGATTTCTTAGCTCAAGGTAAAGAAGAAAATTCGCTGTAGCTCTCAAATATTTTAACACTTTGTGTAATGAGCCTATAAAACTAATTACTTTATTTTTTAGAGGAAAGCTAAATATTGGTATCTTTTCCATTAATCTTAGTCTCATATTGCCACAATAATGCTTAAAAAGTTGTTGAAAATGAGCTAAAATGACATTTTCACACATTTATTTCTACTAACAAGACTCGAACTATAGAGTTGACAAGGAAAAAGATCCCTATTGGAATCTTTGTGCTTTATTTGGGCGTAAATCATATTTTGAAAAAATGCAGTGTGGAATTAATTATTACGTTAGAGCTGAACGTCTGCATGTAAATTTCTCGCTTATTGAAAGGACACTTTTAATTCTTTGAGCACAGCTTACAAACCAAATTCTAAGCACATCCGATAGTTAAGTATTATCCAGACAATAGTGATATTTGATCATTTTTATCTTGGTAATTAACTTCTGCACTCAAGAAATTAAATAATATAGTAAAACCTCATTTTTATGTTATGTTTATCTAGCATTGTTTCCAAATATAATATTATACATTTACAAATGCCTATGTCTTCAGGGATAGAATCACAAAATATGTTAAACAGAGAAATATCGGTATCTTGATACTATACACTAGCGCTTTTAGCACCATTCACGGGGAAAATTTTGTACAAGATTTTTTATTTATTTAAGGTATTTAACGTGCATTTTCTGAACCAACTGATTATATCAGCACACGACTTACAAACTAATTTAAATCTGGAGCAGACACAACATCCAGTCCCCAGTTTTTAATCACCACACCGTGAAAGGAAAACCCCACATTTTACCGATGATACATTTTTCAACCATCCCAGGAATCGAGCCCGGGATCCTTAATTTAGTAGACAGACACGCTACCGATTAAGCTTAGGTGTTGGACATTTTGTAAATACGGTTGTACTATTAACTAAATTAATAAATTATCCATAGTTTCCTCTGAAAATATATATTATTAAATTAATGTAAATTGAGTTTCTAAGCAACTCGTCAACTTCTCTATTAGCACCGACTCCACTTATACTATTAAATACCAACGATAAATGTGTTTTACATAGTCTGACAAATCATTAATATTTTAATTTCATGAGATAAAAATGCGAGATTGAGAAACATAACAGTGGTGCGGTCTTGTTAATAATGACCAGAGCTCCAATAGATGAGAACATAGAGATAATGTTGGTTCCCTTATTAGATTTTTTTTAATATTGTATTTTATGAACTACTGTTAGGTTCCAAATTAATTTTAACGTTAATAAACTGACGTTTCACTGCCCTCCACCTTATTTTCCTTAAATGATATTGCGTTCAACTTATTACGAAACAGTTAAAATTGAAACTACTCCATTACCTTTAATGCGGCCGCCCACCGCCTCTCTGTAATAACGTTACTTGCGAATCTTCGTGTCAAATAACTGGCAGGAATTTTATATATTTTTTTGTATCACTAGTTAATAGTTATTAACGATTGGGAGCGCTTACGACGAACTACGAATCACTCGTATTTCACCTGCTTAGCACCGCGCGAAGATTAATAAACGGAAGGATCCAGTTTTATATTAACAGTGTATTGGGCTAAGGATTGTAATTTATCAAGTTATGGAAATCTAATTTTTCAAGCGAGGGTCCGCTAGAAAACTTTATTATATCTTTAGCCACTAGGCTAGTAGCTATTGGCGTTTTTAATAACACCAAACTAACAAAGATTCATTTTAAGGCAATTATTTTATTCAGTTTATTAAACATTTAGTTATTATTTTTAAGAAGATAATCTAATGTGGGTTATTTTGACCTCGTTGGTATCGGGGTGAAGTATTTGTTTCAGGACTCGATGTTTATAGGTTCAAACCCGGCTGAGGGTGACAGATTTTTCTTCAGCGACAAAACTCTGTAGAACAATTTCCTTTGGAGGGGAAGTAAAGCCGTCGGTCCCATGTTGATTGTAACATGTAAAAGATTCCTAAGAGCGTTACAAAAACGATTTTGTGCATAAGATATAGGCTGTAAACAAAGGAAACAGTTTAAAAACTGTATACTATGTACTATACTTGTTAGTTTTAAGGTTGCTTTTTAATCTTTGTTACAAAAAAAAAAGTCGTTGAACCAATTGTATTATTCCATTGGTATGTTTACCAAGAATATCGGGTATACCTTACATTATTAACATCCAGTAGTTCTAATTATATATTTCATAAATATATTTCTGAGAATTTTATAGTTACCTCACTACGCATTGGTCTCATAATAGTATGCTTTTAGATCCAAGCATATTTTCTAAACTCAATATAAGGTAAATATATCAGATTTGTTTTTTGAGCTTTGCTTACTGAGAAGTTATTGAAAATTCATATGAAACATCGATTTTGTTTTGTATGGAAATATACAGAGTGACCCAAATGTCTGGACACATAGGTGAAATGTAGTCAAGTTATTTAATAACATATTCAACATGCTATTCATCCTTAGCGATACAGAGCTCGACGCGCTTTGAAAGATTGATATGAACACGATGCAGTAACTCCACATTTACGTCGATCCTAGCACATTTATCGATGATGCGGTCCTTTAGATGATCAATAGCTCTGATTTTTATTGCGTACACCCTTTCCTTCAGCATACCCCATAGGAATAAATCAAGGGGACTAATGTCTGGTCAGCAAGGATCTGGGCAGGGGGCCCCATATTGTTGAAAACACTCAGGTAGGCCTTTACCTAACCCTTTGATTTGGGGCATCAGCTGGTCGCCTAACATGGTGAGGTATGTCTCACCTGTGACGCTCCGATCAAAGAAAAATAGTCTCAGCACATGTGCTTTCCACAATCCATACCACACCATAATCCTCTCCGTCCCTAACTGTTTGGACGGGTGCGTCCGATGCGGATTGGTTTGTGACCAGTACCGAACATTCTGTCGGTTGACCTCGCCATCAACGTGAAACAAGGCCTCGTCGCTGAGTAACACACAGTCTTCTACGAAGCGAACATTTTCATCCAACCAATTAGAGACCAAAACAGAAATAAACTAATAATACTTATACCCTGATTTTGGTTGGAATATCAGAAGATAAAATCAAAACATATTTCTTTGCGGCCAACATTGATAATATTTTCTTATATTATTTGTGTTATTTGATAGGTATTAATAATATCTATCAAAAGTAACATCTGCTGATGACACAACTTTATGTATGAATATATTAAAATGGTTTTAGTAACTTTAGTAACTATCTTCTACTGTTATTACTACCAAAATCATACTATATGTATCCACACTTTTGGGTCACCCTGTATTCATTTTTATTATACACCCATGTCAGTGTATACGTTTATTAGACATTAGTCTGGTTTAGTCTTGCTTACCTATGACGATGAGGTCAGGCTTTGAATCCCAACTAATGGTGTTTTTTAATCCATTATTTCCTACTTTCTCATGCTTACGCCTGGACTCCCTATATTTATCCTATTAGTATAATTAAATGCAAATGGCCCAGTCTTTTAGTAAAACACGGAGCGAAAAATATAAAGGGGATTTACCTGTTTTGTGGAGAGAAAAAAAATATATTGCAATACTTTCAAATAGGTTGACTTTGCTCAAAATGGGTAACATCGCAAATAATCTAGTCCACAGAAACCTATGAAACATGTCCTGTAAATTTTCGGGGCAGAAATGTATTGTGGTTCACCACAAAATGAGGTAATTTGAATTGTGTGTTCATTTTAATGTTCATTCTCGACATTCTCAGTGTCCACCCAAATCCACTAGTAAATTATTTACCATATTGAGGTTTCAAGGATTAGTTTCAACCATGTTGTGGTTTCAAGGATTACCTAGCTTTAACGTTGAAGTAAGTTTATTCAATCAATATAATTCAACATCAAGGATAGCATGTTCACCCAACAGTGAGTAGTACTTTGTAAACCAAAACTTGCTGAACAGTTGGCATTCAATTTTGATAAAATTTGTATTTCAACATATTTGTATATTTGAATATACAAATATGTTGAAATACAATGACATATTTAGTTATACTAAATTAAATAAAACTATACAAATATTTGTTTTGAAGGCTTTCATGGTTGTGTTTGAATTAAAACTAAATTTTTCGAATTTTAGCAGCGTTAAAGAAATATTTTATTACTCGTTACTAACGTACCCCCCCCTCCTTTTACCCTAAAAGGTAGCAAGTGACATCCTCTCCAATGCTTTGAACAGTAACGTACTAATACCCCCCTCACCTTCACCTCTCCAGGCTGTCTAAGTGCTTACAATAATGGTGGTGGGGATGAATAAGATAGATTCAATCTCCAATCTATATACCTCCACCAAAACATTCCATACGATGTTGGCTCCTTAGCCCGCGAATCCACCGGTGCGGATTTTAACGTGTAATATATAGTAAGTAACTGTTTCATATTTTGATTTAAAAAATTAAAATACAAAGTACGTAATTAATTACGTTTAAAACTAGAATTAACTAATAAAATAAATTTTACATGCTTCATAATCGTATTAAAATCAGAACGTAGATCATATGTCCCATTCATACTTCTCAAACATATTCCGTAGAGTAAGTTTTATATTTAAATAATGTTCTCTATTATTATTTTATTATTATCTTTTTTTTTACATACTAAAGTATTGGATCAAGCTTTCACCGCTCGAGTCCTGATAACGGTCTGGATAAACACATTTCAAGAGAAATGAACCGGAGGTCTCCAGGTAACTGGGAAGATGTTTGGGACCTCATACCCCCTCGGAAGTAACCAAAGGCTCTTAAAAGGTCACGCGCAGCCCTCTTGGCCATTGTATTCGTAGTGCAAATTCTAAATTATTATAAAAATAAAAGTTAAGCTTGGAGTTATTTAAGGAGCTCCAATACAGTTTAGAACTTTAATCAGATGTTCTACATTTAAAAAAAAAAAAAAACTATTTTTAACTGGTAAAGAAAATTAAAACTGAAATAATAATAATAATAATAATAATAATTAATAATAATAATAATATTATTATTATTTCTATTATTATTAATATTATTATATATATTATTATAATATTATAATATTAATTATTAATATTATTAATAATAATAATATATATTAATATTAATAGAATAATAATATTAATAATAATAATTATTATATTATTATTATTATTATTATTTATTATTATATTATTATTATTATTATTATTATTATTATTATTATTATTATATTGCTCAACGGCGTGTGACACGTCGAGATAATTAACGCTAGTGTATTTATTTTTTGTGTGTTTATAGGCCTACTAGTGTGAATCAAGACATATTTACAGTCTACATTAAACCGATAAGAAATATAAGGGTGAAATTTTCACACTCTCTTTTGAACAGAATCAAAGAAGGGGAACGCTTCCCCTTTGAGTGTAAAATAAAAATGGAATGCTTTGGAATGGTTTTCCAAGTGGTGACATTATATGGTACGAATTTTTATTTTCGTATTTGAATTCTGGAGTGGTCCTTTAGAACTAATCAAGATCCACAAAATGTGAAATAATTTTATTGGACATTAAATTCGCTATGAGTTATAAGACCTTCATTCCACGTCGTGTGCTCTATCTCCAACACCGACTGGTGGGGTGACAAACTCGCTAACCCGATGGAAATGAAAGAAATGAATGAATAAAGTCATTTTTAGGAACTGTTACAGCGTTATCTTGGCGGAAAGACGTAAAAACAAATGCCTGAACATATCGCAATCAGTTCGGCTGGCCACTTTTGAGTATTTTGCTCTCGAGTCAGAGACGGTCATATCAACGCACACCTAACTGTGATCTAAGAAACTATAGTCGGCTTTCCATAGGGAGTAAATTATCTGAAAGCTCTAAAGGCTGCTAGATATGATCTTATATACTCATAAGCCAAAATATATGTTTTTCATTAGTCCCTTTTGACAAATGACATAACGATTATCTATATGCGCTCCAATTGTAGTTTAAAATTTAAATACAAATAGTTTATTTGATCAATAGACTCGCATTGGTGGGCACGTGGACCAAATATTAGGCTCATCTTTCTTATCTTATCTTATATATATATAATATAATATATAATATATATAATTCTTCTGTACGTGTGTATGTCACTGAACTCCTCCTAAACGGCTGGACCGATTTTGATGAAATTTTTTGTGTGTGTTTGAGTGGGTTCGTGGATGGTTTAGATTTACAATTGGACCCGGTAGGTGGCGCTGCAATCGGGTTCTAGGATTTTTTTTATTTTTTAGGGAATTTTTTGGGGGGGATTTTTTTTTTTAGATTTTTTGAATATTAGAACATGTAACCTCAAAATTTCACCACACTCCCCCACCACTACCACCCAATATTTATAATAATGAATATAATATTAATAATTGATTATAATTAATATTTGTGTAACTCACTAATTGGAGTTCATTGTAATGTGTAATTATGATGATCACATAGTATTTGTTTTATTATCAAAATCAATTATGCCATCCAAACGAAAAGCCAATGTTCGGGCAGGACAATGTCTGTCGGGTTCGCTAGTCTAGTACAAAATACCACTAACAAGGAGGTCAGGATCCTAGCTACAGCTGGGTGCATTGAGGGTTTTTTTAATTAGATGATTTCCCACTCTCCCTTAACACAAATGCGGGTACGTTTCCCCTGAATTCAACATTTCTCTTTCATGCATCAATATTGTAATTAATATGGGTATTACCCTCATGGGAATTAATAATTACAGGTTCCTCTGTCCAGCTGAAAAAATCTCAAAATCTATCAAATCTAGGAGGCTAACATTTTGCAGCCAAGAAGCTCCTATCCCGAAAAAGTGACTGTCCGACAGTAACTAATAGAATTATAAAGGTTGGGTCAGAAACAATTAGAAAGCTATGCTAATAAAAATTATAGACAACGTTTTTAGGTTTACCTGACATCCTGTAGAGCTCACCTGAGTGACATCATCTTCAAAAAGTGAAAAAAAGTGTAGAATATAATTTGCTTTTATTTAGAAAGTCAATATTATATTTTCATTTAAAGAGTTAATTTTAAAGTTACTAATCATCTATTTGTTTCGACTTCATCCTGTATAACAAAACTATGAACGCTTGAATCTGCAGTTTAGGTCCCGATATATTTCAACTGTGAAGTGGTTCTTTGAGTTCAAGGGAACCACACTATGTACCTCTATGTCTCGATATTAGTAAGTATTAGAACTGTTTATATAAACCAGCTATATAAACAAACTATCCCATTCGCAAGTATAGAATGAAAGAAACTTAATTAACCACATAAATTTGCCAAGATAAAATAATAACTCTTCTCCAAACCCGTTTGTATATATTTAAAAAAAGTATATCGCTTTTTAATGTTTAGAACAATTTTCGATGCTTTGAAATTAAAAAAAATATTGTTTTTGAGATTATATTGTTTCAGCAGTTTAAAATATTTGTGGATAACTTTCTTTACAAAACAAATAAAAAGGCATTTCATAAAAAAAAATCTCTTTAACACTTGAATACAATTTAATCATATGACTCATGAATAACTTTGTTCTGGAGCATTGCTTCCATGTTTTTCTTTGTTTCCTTTGACACAAAAAGAGGGTATTTTGGTTATATTTTACATGTGTACATATATATGTGTGTGTGTATTTTTTCTCATCTTTGGCGATGTGGATATAAAACAGCAATGAAACAACAAAGGACGAAGGTGTGGGAAGTTGGAAAAAGAAAAAAAAATTAAAATAGTGACAAAGAAGAGGAGAGAGTTTTGGAAAATGTGCTGAAAGGTGATAGAGGAAAAGGTATTGAAAAAGAGGCATGTAAAAATGAGTTATGTATAAAAGGTGGAAAGCTAGAGAATGAGATACATAGAATATAAAAACGTATGGATAAAATAGTAAATAGAGGGAATTTCAGTGTCAAATTGCTATTTGTGTGACTAATTTCATTTGTTTCATCTGTCGCACCCTTGTTTGAAAATATTCCTCTGTAAAAAAAAAAAAGAAAATGAAATAGTGTAAACTTTTTCACAGTTAACAAACCAACTACACTGGCATAAAACTATTTACATTTAGTGAAAACAGTTTTTTGATTATTTTATTTAATCTACAACCTGCTTCAGTGACCGTGTAGCTCAACGCGCTATCTTCGCAGTAGACTAGGCTGCCAATGACGGGGAGATCGAGGTTTGAATCTCGGTCAGGTGTACTGAGGGTGGTTTTTTCAAAATAGTTTTTCCACTCTCCCTCCGTGCAAATTAGGTTACACTTCCTATTAATATGACTTTACTAATCAATAAAACTACTAGCGTAACTAGTACGTAAGCGGTAGTAAAAAATGGTGCAAAAAACTAGTTTGTGAGACGTAATAATTAAAAATAAATGTTACGGTTCACCGCACAGACTTTACCTTTTATATTAAAATATAAATTTACTAAAAACTCGTCAGATTTGTGAAACGAAAAATAGGTTTATACATTGTTGTACAGAAACTACACCAAAAATCATAAAGGAAATAACATACACTGTTACTTACTTCCTCTATGGCATTAGTTATTATTATTATTAGCACCGCGTCTTACTACCCGTTCGGGTTATACGCACTTACGCTAATGTGTGATGGTAGGGTGATTGTGAGATGAAATGGAGGACCTACAGTTTAACGTGGGATCCGAACCACGGTGGAAGCCTGGCATTCCTCACATTCACAAGTTGTGATTAATACACATCTTGTCAGAGGTGAAGGAAGGATTTGGCAATCAGATAAATCTGTGCCGGAACCGAGGATTGAACCCCGGACCCTCAACACAGAAGTTTGACACCTTACCCCTAGACCACCAGGTCACCCGTATGGCATTAGTAATGACTATCAATGTTACAGAGAAATTAAGAAAAGAGAAATATCTTTGTCCACCAAAAAGGTATGTATTTTTACTTATAGCTCAGAAATTATTGGTTTTATAAAAAATATTTTGAATAAAAGAATTTTAGTTTTAATAGTAATACAACTTTACGAAGATAATCTATTTCGTATTTCAAATAGCTGCGGAGAAATGATCAAAATTGGAAAGAAATTCTTATGTAAAGTAACCTCAAAGTCATTTTCATAATAAAATTAGAATAGCCATCTTATTTATGGTAATAAACGGTGTCTAGATACAACATTTAATCAAAATCGTTAAGTGAATTTCGAAAGAATCGATTTTTTCCTCTCTTTTTGCCTCTCAATAAACTACCCTTCCTTAATTTTATGATTAGATGTCTTATTCCTAAAATCCCTCGGGGGGGGGGGGGGGGGGACTTATGAAAGCATCAGATACCTTGTTTGAGCCCAATCGGTAAAATAGTTTCGGTTCTAGCCTGGTGTACAGACATACAGACAGACAGACAGATGGCATTGCGAAAATCACTTTTTTTTCAGGGGGCCATGAAACGTAGACATTTATCAAAATCTCGAGTTCTATTATTTTTACAATCACAATACTTTCTCTCTGAGATGTCGAGAGAAAGTAAAAAACAAAGCTTTTAATTTTATATACCGTCATCAATTATTGCATGTACCCTCCCCCCCTTTACCCTGAAAGGTAGCAAACTTATCTTCAAGGGTTACAGTTTATAGGCTAAGTCCAAAGTACAATCCATAGCCGGCCCCGTGGTGTAGTGGTCAGTGCAGCTGACTACGAGCCTAGAGATCCCGGGTTCGATTCCTGACTGGTGCTTTGCATTTTATTCCCCATAGGGGAATTACCCCAACGGCCACCAGGGGCTGTTTAGTTAAACTTGAGTTAGGTTTAAGTGTTTCCTCTGGTTCCACACCCTCATACTCACTATCACCATCACCTCATCTCATCGGGACATGGAAAGAGATTCCATGGAAAGGATGTACGATTAGTACGTTGTGGCATCCCCTGGGCTACAGTACATTAGTACTGGCTAATCTTTCCACTACTGGACTACGAGTGCTGTAGCCCAAACACTCAATATTATATTATTAGTACAATCAATAAAGGTAAGATTGTTACCTTCCATGGTTAACGAAGTGTCCATATAGGGGATGTTAATAAGTATGTTTTATAAACGTGGAGGGTATTTAAAGGATATAAAAATGGACACATATTCCCTGTGTAGGTTACACCCCATTCGCGAACTTTACCATTTCATGAATCGGGCAAATTTCCGCCCATTCCGTGAACTGTCCTCTCCTACTGACCATTTCACTAACTGGGTAAAAAATAGTCAAATTCATGTATTGTGCAGTGCTTGTGCTGCTCAGTTCAAGAACTGGACTAGTTGGGTTGTTTTTTTTTGCCCGGTCCTTGAAATGGACACGCGAATAACGGTTCTGGTATTCACATTAATTTAACTTTTAATAATTTTTGAATGGAAGGCTAGGTTAAGTTAGGTTGGGTTAGTTTAATATATTAAAACGAATCTCAGTTAAGCTTGTAGTAGATAGTACAATACGTTCCAGTTCATGCAATAGGTGAAAGTTAATAGAATTTGTTCCTATTTCGTGTAATGGTCAAGCGAAGAAGTCAGTTCAAAGAATGGACTGAAATTTTCACATTTCATTAAATGGGCACTTTCACTATTGGGGTGTAACATAGACAAATGGTCCGACCAAAAGCTACTTTATTTAGCTACACTTATTTAAAAAAAATACTGGTGAACAGTCACCGACTAACACGCAATAGTTGCTACCCCTATCCAGAGCCCTACTAGTGTCGAATGGTTTATGAAATAGTATTTTCCGCCCAACTAGATTCCCAATGTAGCGCGCACTCCGCCACCGCACGTTTTATTCTTTACATTTAAATAGCACCACTCCACACACTCGCGGCGCGCCTCGTCACAAAACGGCGGCAAGGATTCGGCGGAGAGAATAAAACGTGTGGAGACGCTTTGCTCCTGTGTGCGTGGGCTTGCACTGCACCGCACCGCCAGCAGACCAGATATATATATACATTCAAACTGATTTATTCGCTGTCAGTTCTGACATACCAATGAGTCCTACATTCAATACATTGGGAGAATGAAGTGTTCATACTTGGGCCATCGTTGTGTTAAATAACTATTTCAAATGTTCGATGAAGAGAAACTATGCGTATTAACAGGGAGCCATCGTGACATAGATAAAAGAGAAACTAATCATCTTTAGTGATGATAGATTATGTATATATTACAAGGAAGACAAATGTTATGACGACATACTAGTGATTGACAGATGCTGAAAATAAAAAAGTAGAAATTATGAATGAACAGGGCTAGTTTCTGAATTATCTAAGCTTAAAGAGTTACAAACTTACTTACTGATAGTCTTACATATATTATTTATTCAGAAATGTCAACGTTTTCGGGGATGGTTCTTTTATTCTTTAACTTATTCACATAATAAAGATAAAATAACATCTAACATAATTGCGTTATCTACTTTTGGATAAGAGAGCTAGGGATTCAAACGTGCGTGCAGTGGGAGTGGTTAATAGTGCAGCGGCGTGCGTAGGTGCGTATTTGGTGTCTGTGGATCTTTACCTTGATCAATCATGGTACGGCCCTCTCATATTATAATCTGTACAGTAATAGCACCCATCAAGTTAAGCTTTCTTGCTACCTTTAGGGGTAAACGGGGTGTAAATAGTGAGAATGTGTTCGGTTTAACCTCCTTTACAATCTCTTCACGATTGTAAGACACATTCATTTACACCCTGTATATATGTACAATACACAGAAAAGAGATGTATGAAGAGCGAGCTAAATAAAATTAGAGTTAAATAAGAGATTTAGATAAAGGTGTGTTGTAGGTGGGTAAGTATAAATAAAAATGTAGGTTTCACCTTGATTCAGATACAAACGTACGTAACCAAAGGCAGGGTATAAAAAAAATTCCTTTATCGTTTCCCGGTTGTGTGAGAGATTTAAAAATGTTCTAGGGTATAAACTAGGTTACCACCGGGGTTTTTCTACCCCCCAAATCCCACGGGGAAGGTAGATGACGCTGACAAATATGCAAAGTTACTGTTCTCCTGGACTAATTATGAACCTTGTTTGTTCTCCTTTGTTTTGCTTTCGCTTTAATGGATCTGAGCGTCATGGCGTCGTTGTGTCAACTCGAATTTTGTTACCGCCTAAATAGAAACTGCCTTTTCATTTTCCCATTTATGGCTTTCACTGTATATATTTAATCAAGTGGAAGCTCTACTATAGTAAGTGCAACAAAAAGTACACCATTAATAAATTAATAATACAATTCTTGTTAGAGCAGTGCTACACCGAAATAATTCTTTGATCAAAGAAATGTGATGTTACTTTGACGATTCCTCAAATATATTTAATCAATTAAATATTTTACAAATCTTTGATCACATATTTACGTTATAGAATATGCTCTAAGCTTTGATCAAAGAAAATGGCGACTGAAATATTAATCTGGACGTACGAGGTAGTTAAGAAATAAAATAATATATTATGAACACCAAATGTGTATTTTCTCTTTTAAGTGATGAAACTTTAAACTATAAAATATTTAAAAGTTTCACAGTCCATTTGCAAACATTTTGAATATAATTCTGAAACTTCAATTTGAAGTTATTTTAGCTGGCAACTGTTAATTCCTCTTGTATTTGGTCTACTAACCCAAGGTCGAACCCACAGTCGTTTCACAGGTTTTATTTTCGTTTTAATTGACAGCGAGATTATTACAATCGCGCTCACAGTCACTACACATGAAATTAAACCATCTAGGTCAGTTTTGTAATCTATATTAATAAAATTAAGAGTGTGTCTGTCTGTCTATCATGAACATTGCAAATTTTTCTGCGTGTCCTTCAAATTCACCCTTTTATCTCTTCTCATTTCACTATACTATTTGTTTCATGCCTACCACCATACACGAAATAATTATCCTGATTAGAAAATGAAAAGATGTATAATCGAATATCAATAATGTAATAACTAGAGTTCAATTTTAATTGAAAAGGTCTTATATAATATACAAGCCTAATTGTTGGGGTAAAAATTGATACTATTTGGTATTATATTTATCAAAAAGATAACTGTTGTTCACATGACTTGACGCATGAATGCGTAAAAGTAGATCTAATAACTGTTATAACTGTTAGCTAAGGCCTTTCCTGTAAAATTTTACTTCAAATTAATAATTATAAATACCACGGCCATTGATATAAAAACTTATTATAATGACTTACTAATAATAAAACAGAAATTCAAAACTCTCAAAAGATTTTATAAAAATGTTTCTGTAGAGTAGATTCTTTACTATCTGAGTTAATTACACGTATAAGTTGCATCGATATTAAAAATTCATGGATAATCCAATTTGAAAGTAAATTTAAGCTCCCATCACATCACAAACTATCACTTTCTTAACACACATGGGAATTTATAAAAATAATTTGTGATGTTTACCAGACCACAAACTTAACAGGAATTCCACAGTTTGATCGGAATCTAAGTTCACATTTAGCCTAAAAAATTGTTAATAAATAAAAGTATCCTGGATGGACGCAGGGATATGCCCCAACTGAATAATTAATCGCAGATAATTGGGTGTTTACTGTATTTAAAAATATTGTACTCGAATAGCGATAATCAATCAGAAGTAAATGTAACATGTTAGAGTGTTGCTTTGTGCTACATTTTTTAGAGAGAAACAAAGCCAATATTTAATGGTTATTTTAGTTTTTGTGTTGATCCACCGTATTCATGGATTTAAAATCAAAATAAAAGTATAATAGAGAACATATATGTTCAAATTATGTTCAGAATTCACTATCTAATAAAAATAACTATAGGTTTCGACACTAGAGCAACAAATAAAGTAAAGCCACTGATTGCATCAAAATTGTATCTATTAAATCAGGAAAAAAAAAAAAATGTTTTATGACCACTATCCGTGTTAAAATTCTTACTTCCCATCCTGGATATGCGAATATTTACATTGATGAGATCAGGATGAGGAAGGTAGAATTTAGATAAAGTATGTCCGCAGTGTGGTGGCAGAGTGGTAAACTATATATGACAAACCCCCTCAGAATAGTCAGACGAAATTCTAACCCCAACCAAACCATCACAGGTAAACCAGACATGACGAGACTGACGCCTTTGTCCACATGCCCATTGGTGCGGGTTGTAAGAAACATTTTTATTTTGTATAGTATTTTATAGTGTTTTTAGGGAGTATTTTATTGAGAGAAAAATAACAGGTCTTTAAAAGACTCGCTTATCTCAAACCTGTTACACCTAAAGTTTTTAGGTGTAAGGCGTAAAACACATACCGTAAAAACCTAGAGGTTCCGCAGTAAACTAATTTGTTGTCTTTTTGTTTCAATAGACTTTGTGTAGTTTAGAAAGTACAGTTTAACTTATTATTGATCGAGTGTGCTGTAAAGTTAAATATTCATTTTGTTACCACGCAGTTGTATCAGTTACAACTAGCTTCACGCCGTTAATACGTGTTTTGATTAGGAAACTTGAAACCGTACTAAATCAATAGAATGCCACTGTTATTAATGAAAACGTTCATTTAATTACGTGTTATAACAACTTTATATCTACTCAAAACATTATATAATGAAATGGTAGTGGTGCGGAGACAGGTTTGACATACAAGACATTAATTTAATAACAAATACACTAATTGCTTCCACGATACTAGTTTATATGTTTAGGACAGTAACAGCTCATTTGTTATTCGTCTAGCGAAAGGGCTTTGCAAACAGTTAATATAGCTAGATAAACTTATTTCACAGGATGATTAATTTGAACCGTTGGTGGCATCAATAACAGAAAGTAGTACCGTGTAAATATATCAAATAATATCGTTTATAATAATCCCGACCATAGAGGCGATGGTAATTGATTTAATTCTCGGATGAAACGTGTTCTTAAAAAAAATACATCCGTATCAGTGGGTATGTGGTATAAATGTCAGACTCGTTTGATCTCTATTTCTGGTGACGTGAAGATAAGAGTTTGAACACCAGGGCTGCAGGTGAGTTGCGGCTGCACGAGTTGTCTACCTTTAAAGAGACAGTTGAATTGCGGCCCCACATTTATAGAGCCACGTACGTATTGCAGCCCGGCCTGTTTACCTAACCTAACCTAACCTAACCTAACCTAACCTAACCTAACCTAACCTAACCTAACCTAACCTAACCTAGCCTAACTTAGCCTAACCTAGCCTAACCTAGCCTAACCTAGCCTAACCTAACCTAACAAACCTTCAAATTTTTGCCAAAACCATTCAACGACAAGACCTGAGGAAGTTTGGATATTATCCTGATGGCAGGAGTCCAGTGTTTGCATCCCAGCAGGATGTAATGAAGAAAGTTTTTTTTAATGGGTTCTTACTCTCACTCTCCACAGATTAATTTCTTTACACCTGACTCATTAGCATAGTTAAAATTTGTACATCCCGGATGGATAGTAATATATTGTGTTTTAAAAGAAGGAAATATGATTAAAGACTTTTAAAACGATTAAAAATATTACAGTATGAAAAAATTACAGTCTTCCCGATCTAGAATTGAACCGTAGCCTCACGAGTCATAATTCGGTAAATTATCTGTGTGGTCAGCCCTGATGGTTAAATTATTACGTTCGGAACCATTTAAAAGAGGTGGCATTCATGTTATACCTCGGGAGTTGAGCCTTTGTATATTTTACATTAGATGAATTTGCCAGCCGATGACGTAAATAACTATAGGATTAAAAAAGCACAAATTGGAATTTAAAATATGGGGCCCTATACAGCTCACCTGTGTATAAAAGTAGAGCTTTTGAATGGCATATGATAGTTTAAATATTATTTTATAAAATTTTGGGCTTGTATACTATGCCATTGAACTTGCTACAGTGGAATGTATTTTGCAAACATTATTTGTGTGAACGTTTGTAATGTATTGATTATGACTATATCTATTCTAAATATACAGCCTTTTCAATATAACTCAAACGTATAAAGTTCTATTCACTCCAAAGCGAGGTTACTCAGGTATATATTGTCCGGCACCGAATTCAATTTCCGGTCTGACCTAAAATATAATCATTATTGAAATATGGATTTCCACGTTTATAGTGAAAAATTAACGTCCCGTGGGCTGGGTGTGGCACCTGTTCTAGATTTAAGATAGTGTATAAGTTGTGTTTTGTTATGCTCAGTCGGTTCACAAAGTGCACGATAAATACCTCAAATAAAAAAATGTGTCAACCCCTCTTACTTCTGGGGGCCTAGGTTGTCATGATGGGTTGTGGCCGAGGATGGGGGAAGTGACTGGATTCTGATTGTGTGGGTTCGTAATTGACATCCGGCTTGGGTTTTTATGGTTTTTATTGTAGTGAATTAAATTTAGGAGTTTACTTTCTAAATATCCTTAAAACTAATTTGTAATATTTCGATCTCACAAATTTAACTAAATTAAGGGTTGATTATTTTATATGTAGTGGATTAAATTTAGGAGTACTATGTATGTATGTATGTATATATGTATGTATATACAAGCCCAAAATGTGTGTATTCTATTACAAAACGTGATGTTAATAAGAAATATTAGAAGATATGGAAAAACTTAATTGATGTACTTATAAGCTTGTGACAGAACTAAATATGCAAGGAATGTTTAACCAATGGCCTGATTGACCTCTATGTGATCCTACACGGTTTATGAACTCGGTACTTAGAGTTAAACGGTAGCCATCCAATACACGTACCGATGATCTGGAGTCCTAGCTCTCATAGCCCCAAAAACGGGCAGAATGACACCCTAGACTCGATGGTGATTGGTCAGCCCTGTTAGCTGGACACACTACTATTTAACCTTATTCTATCTTGATTTACTGTGAGGAATGCTGACACACTGTTTATGTTGTCAGCGCATATGTTCTATTTGTTTACTAGATAATCACAACACCTTACAATACTCGTTTTGTCATTCACAATCCAGAGCACAACAAAATTTAATGTTAAACAAACACACGCCTCAATTTGGGCCGTGTCGATTACAAATGTATATTTATTTTTTAAAAAAACGCTACTGAATTAATAGAACTAATAAAATTAGTAAAAACTATTCTGCATGGCTATATGTTGAGAAAAATCGAATGAATACATATTCATTCGAATCTCTTAACACACTTTTCCTTAAATTAATAATTCTCATCTTTTGAAACTGATATTTAAGATATTACTTTGACAAAATTATCAACCCGAATCACAACCTTCCAATAAATATTACATAGAGAAGTAATAATAATAACAATAATAATAATAATAATAATTGTGTGTCTGGACTGTATCAATCTGTAGCTCAGTTTGCAGAAATATTAATCAGTACTAATGCACCGTTGCCCAAGAGACGCCTTAAAGTACGTACTAATCGTACATCCTTTCCATGGAGGTTCTTTCCATGTCCCGATGAGATGAGGGGATGGTGATAGTGACGTGTTGAGACCAATGAAGATATTAACCTAACTTAAGCCTAATTAACCAAACCCTGCTGACCATGGGAGTTTACGGGGAAAAAAATCCCCTGGTACCAGCCGGGAATCAAACCCGGAACTTCTAGGTAAGAAGATTAGGTCAGTTATAGAGCACTAAAAGCGCTAGTGGTCTAGAGTGCTCCTACAACTTTGAGCTTTTATGGATATTCACACTATAAAATTCAAAAGAAGAATATAATAAAAAATAAATTTAAAGACATGTATGATAGAAAAAAAATAGATACAATACATTCAATCTACTTTTTCTTTACCCGCCTCGGTGGCGTAGTTGGCTAATGCGCTTGTCGTGTTGAGCTCGACCGCCGAGGACGGGGAGATCGAGGTTCGAATCTCGGTCGGGTGAACTGGGAGTGGTTTTTCCTAAATGGTTTTCCACTCTCCCTCCACGCAAATGCGGGTTCACTTCCCCTAAATTCAACCCTCCTAATTCCTAATCCATTAGAGTAATTAGTACTTAAGCGTATAACCCGAACGGGTAGTAAGACGCGGTGCTAAATATTATTATTATTATTATTATACTTTTTCCTTAGTCAACTTGTAGAGTTGAATTAATTTATAGCATGAGCTGGAGTTCTGTTACTGCCTAAACTAATTTACAACTGGTAATCTGATTATATGAGGCGAGAAAAGGAGACACATATTTGCATAATTATTTTAAATGTCATAATTAAACCGGTGAGCAGGAAACAGAAAACAGGTAGTTGGTCCCAGTCTGAATATTGAATTTCTACAAGTTTAATGCCAGGGGTGGGAAATTTAAATTGGTTTTTACAGAATCACGTGGTTTGTTTTTTTTTAACTCAAAAGAAAATATATTTTTTCTATCAAGAGTCAAAATGAACTTAGCTTACTGCGGTAACATCTCCTTGTTTTAGAAGATAATAGACTCATAAAAATAAATGGTACAACATAATCGTATATCATAATAAATTATACTATAGTTAAAGTTAAGAATATGATTTTCAAAATTAGGTTGTTATTAAATTACCATTAAATGGTTTTTCTTTATTTGAAAAAATGTTTAAATGTTATTTAACATGTAAAACACCAAATACCCATGTTAAACAAAATTACTTGAGCTATTTCCGAAATATTAAAAAATTTCAAAAATTAATGATCGGTAAGCTACTCTTAAATTTCTCTTTGAAAAAAAGTATCTTATACGATTTATAATTTAATACAATCTAAAGATATAAATTTTAACCAAATTGTAATGGCCATTTTTGAAATTTTAAATTTTCCAAATCAAGAAACCACTCTTAATTTTTTAGATAAAGATATTAAATCACAACTCCGCCTTGAGTGATGATGAAAAAATAAATAAATCTAAATTTTTAGCAAAATCTATTTAACACTTTCGGTTTCATCAATAGGTACAGAGAGACACATGGTATGGGAACAGAAAGAGATGTAGAGCCCAAATTTTGAACATTAAGAGCCATCATAATTCGGGATCAAAAATGTTACAATAATTTATATAAATAAATGGTACGAAACTCCGCACGGACTTTCTCACTCTATTGTTTAAAAATTGAAATATTTACTCAAAACTCGTAATATATGTGAAACGAAATAATATACACTAGCAAACCTAAGCATAAATTGCACTATACTTATGTAAAACTTTTTTGAGTCCCGGTTTTAAATTTTACAATTTTATTTTTAAAGAATGAATGTCTTCATTTGTATGTTTGGACCAATAAAAAATATCAATACTGGGTCCACAGGGGTCAACACTTCGTATTAAAATTTCGACTTCTGGTTAAAACTTTCGACATTTTATTAGGTGTTGCACATCTTCAGGTCATCGCATTGCTATTAAATTCATCATTTATAAATGTTGAGCAATAAAAAATGTAAATATTGACTGTTAAGTCTAAAATGGAGAAGATCATTGTTGTACAAACATTTCTCCTAAGAGGTTTAGGGAAAATAAACTTTTTGAGAGACTTACTTATATTTAATTACTCTATGACATTGGAGAATTATTGCGTTTAAAACTTAAGTATTAACTTATCTCTTTACAACTAAAGATCACAAAATTATATTAATATTTTGCCAATATCTCAGAAACTATTGGTTTTATAAACATATATTTCATAAAAAAGTTTTTAATTTTTAATAGTACTACAATTTTTCAATGATAAGTTACTTAGTATCTCAAATAGTTACGGAGATACAGAAATTTCCTCTTCTGTAAAGTACCCTAAAATCATTTTCATGGGAAAATGAAAATAGCCAGTTTGTTTATAAATTAATCAACGTATAGATACGAATTTTAATCAAAAACGTTAGTCAATTTTGAGAAAATCGATTATTTCTCTTCTCGCCCTTTATTAAACTTCTATTAATTTTAAGTTTAAACAGACACACATACAAACGGAAATTCAAAGAACACTTTTTCGGATTCGGAGGGTCATGAAACGTCGAGATTCATCAAAATCTTGAGTTCGATTTTTTTTAGTGTCACAATATTTTTTCTACCTTTCAGATAGCGAGAAAGTAAAAAGTTACAAACGTTATGTTTGTTTTTGCATATTTATAAAAAAAAATTGTGGTGTTGATGATGATAGTAATATTTATAATTATTATTACTATGAGCTGCCTAAACAAATGTAGATCTAGTTATTCTTTAAATTCACAAAATTGAAGTTTTTGTGAGCCATTAAGGTTTTATGTTGTGTGCATGCACCACGTTTTACTATCCATCTGAAATATTCGCATATTCACATGGATTGGTCGGGATAAGGAATTGCCCGCGTTTGGGCGAAGGAAAATTCACTTTAGTACACCTAGCTGAGATTCGAGCCTTGATAAATCCGTCACCAGCAAACAAGGCTCGACAAGACTAACGCCTTTGTTCGTGTACCCAACGATGCAAATTATTGGAAGTAAAAGAATATAATAATAAATTAGTTACTATCGAGAGCAAGTAAAGAAATATTTGGTCAAAAGCATTAAAAATGAAAATATCATAAGTATTCTCAGAAGTATGTTTTTATTTTTATTGTTTTAATATTTTAGAGATATTTATATTTGTGGTAGTTAAAATTGTTCCAAACGAAATATATAAACCGACAAAAATAAAAAAAATAAAAATTCTCAGATATTTTTCTAGTTAAGTGTTGTCCTGAAAATAAAACCAAACCCTCCAAAATGTTTAAGTGCCACGTGGACAATTCTAATGGCTACAAATAAAATGTAACATATTTTCTGAAAAGAAAAACCTTTACTGCTACCTTCTGAAAAGTTGTCCGAGGTGGACCTATATATAGAAATAGTGTTTGAAGAATCACGTAACGCCGGAAACCCTGGTCTCCTTATGAAAGCCGCTGATTGGCTGCCATTCCAACGAGACGAGTTGTGAAGTTAGATGGAACTCATCAGAGCGAGTTACCTCGCGATGGGTCTACAGGACCGAGATGAATCACAGATGCGAGGGCGAAGTGGGAAGGAGAAATGCAGTTACTCCAGGGCTACAGATAGATTCGTCTACTTTGAGAGAACTCATTTTTAAGTAAAGGCCATCCCGGAGAAAGGTAGGAACATGGAAACACCCCATAAAAAGTTGGAAGTAATCCTCAACTAAGAAAGGTTCACTTCGTTAAGAAGTTACATAATCTGTGGTTTTCAGTCACAGTCGAATTTTCACAGGAAAGTATTTTTAAAACATTACAAACACTTTTTTTTTTGTGGAAAAGACTGATAACAATTTATTATATTACTAACATTATTTTATTTACATCTATAAACACTATATAAAGTAACAACTGCATATGACCCACCTCGGTGGTGTAGCTAGCTAACGCGCTAGTTTCGTGTTGAACTAGACTGCTGAGGATGGGGAGATTGAGGTTCGAATCTTGGTCTGGTGCACTAGGGGTGATTTTCCCTAAATGTTTTTCCACGCAAATGCGGGTTCACTTCCTTTAAATGCAACCTTCCCAATTCCTAACCTATTAGCGTAATTAGTATTTAAGCGTATAACCCTAACGGATAGTAAGACGCGGTGCTAAATCAAAACAGCTGTAGATAAAATGATATGATGTATGAATACATGAAAGTAGATCTAATAGCGTTTCTGTCCCATAAGGGTCTTCATTTGAAAATTGGACTGTAGGTTAGATCAAATAATATAACTTACACTTAAATACCGATTTATTAAAACAATCATGTCTTAGAATTTGTGTTAGTTAATTCTTAAACTTTGTTTTGTACCAGCCGAGAATACAAGTGTGGGAATTAATTAGTGGCCAGAAGCCACTGAGGAGGGCATCAGTAGACATAAATTTTACAGAAATAAATTAAAAACAAAAATATATAATTATAAAATACTCAAGTATCTGTGTTGAAAAAATTAATCAAGCCTGCTATATATTATATAATAATATTATAATATATTACAGGCTTGATTATTATAATTAATATATATTATAATTATTATATATAATATATAATATATATTATATATAATTAATATATATATTATTATATATAGTATATATAAAAATATAACTTTAAAACTTGGATAGTAAATGATGCTACATTGGTATTTCATTTAATTGATGAAATAATATTTCGGAATTAATTTCTTAATTGAACATTATACACCGGTATATTTATAATACTAATAATAATAATATTAATAACATCAAAGCAGTTTAAAATAAATGGTTTGATTATTTATTTTGGCACCACTTCTTACTACCCATCCCTGCTATACGCATCATGGGTAAGACTAGAGTAAGGCGAAATGTTATATGCACATTTTTTTTCTTAATGCATTGTTTTAGTCAATTATGCAAACATATGATGATTTCATTAAAATCATTAAATATATGTACCGTCAAGTTTTAAAAAAAAAAGGAGGTGATTCGCTTGTTGATGAAATCCGCTTTAAGCCAACGGTCGGGAACTTAACATGTCGTAATAACGGGGATTGGCTGTTTGCATTAGATTGCAATGGTTTATTAAAGAGTAGCTAATTTTGGAATATGCTTGGTGGTCTTGAGGTAAAGTTCTCGCCTCAGGAATCAGTGTTCGTGGGTTCAAGCCTAGTCGAGGTAGACAAATTTTTCATGAGCGATACAAATTCGTAGCACAACTTCCTTTGGAGGGGAAATAAAACCGTCAATCCCATGTCAATTGTGGCATACCTTGGAAGGTATGTGAAAATACCTTTCCCTGAAAAAATTGGTTGGCTATTTCTCACTCGCTCGTATTGTTTCACAACAGAAGGTGAAGGTAAACCACCGCACTATCTGAATTCCTCTAGTATATGTATTTTCTACCAGACTGTGCGGACAGCACTAACCATCCGAAGCTCTGAGTATATATGTTTTCTACCAGATGGTGCGGACAGAACTAACCAGCCTAAGGTCTGAGTACATATTTTTTCTACCAGACTGTGCGGACAGCACTAACCAGCCTAAGGTCTGAGTACATGTGTTTTCTACCAGATGTGCGGACGGCATAACCAGGTGAAGTCTGAGTATTGTGTTTTCTACAGATGTGTGGACCAGCACTAACCAGCCTAAGGTCTGAGTATATGTGTTTTCTACCAGACTGTACAACCAGCACTAACCAGCTGAAGGTCTGAGTGCATGTCCAGCTCCGAATGGAAGGGAAGCGCATCAGACCAACCTTTCATTGAAAACTCTTCCATCAATCGATTGTGTAAGGTCTATAGAGATAATATTATTACGTTACACAGTAACTAAACTACGACTTGAACTGGTAGGAACGTGGACCAAACGTCAAGCTCATCTGATCTGGCTTGCCTGTGACAGGGATGTCTAGTTTAGGATCATGACTGAATTCACTGATAATGTTTTTTTTTAATAAATCGTTTCCCTCTTTTATTTCCATAAAATTGCAACTACATTTCTTCTAAATGTCACCCAACTTATCTTTATTCCAATAATATAATTAAATACGGTATAAATAACCAGGACTAATAGTTTGACGCGATGCGAAAAATACTATAACTAACCAACAACATTCCATCCGTCGAAATAAATATTTCTGTCAGGATCGAATCTTAGTCGTCTGAGCCCGACTTTGTAAAAACCCACTTGAACCTTGTTTAGTAGAAAATAATGAGAAGAGAAACGGACTTTACTTCAGAGTCAGTACAAGCCCTCAACAAGCCCCGACGCCCATTTTCACTGGGTACTTCAGACCAAAAAAAAAAAACTACAATTTCCCGGGTCTCGGAGACCCTTTAGACTCGACCCCTCCCTTCATTCCCCTCTCCCCGCCCCCCCAGTTCTCTCTAGTTGGTTCCTCACAGGAACTCTCACTATCACCATTATCCTTTTGACTCCTGACTTTCAAAAGAGACTTCAATAACGATCGTTCTTTTGTGTCTCTGTGTGTGTGTTCTTGAGATGCATCGTTAGTGCCCATTTTGTTCGAATGTTTTGGAAAGAAAAATAGTCGAATGAAAATATAAATTTTGATATTAAATAGTTTTAAATATATAGAGTGTACCGTAAAATGTGGCACCCACTTCAGCCGTGGATAAGGGGACACAAAAACAACGAAAAAAAAGTTCAGATAGGGGTCCCATTTGACATCGTTTCAGATTTATATGATTACCAAACCCTTCCTTCACAAGACGTGTATTAATCACAACTTATGAATGTGAGGAATGCCAGGCCTCCACCTTGGTTCGGATTCCACGTAAAACTGTAGGTCCTCCATTTCATTTCACAATCACCTTACAATTACACATTAGTGTAAGTGCGTATAGCCCAAACGGGTAGTAAGACGCGGTGCTATTAATAATAATAATAATAATGTTTCAGAGTTATACATAAGTGATTCCACTAAACGCTTTGTATACCATTTTCGATATCTCTAGACCTGTTGACTAGGTATGTTCTATGGATCATTCCTGGCTCAGTTCAGTTGTATAATAGAACTTGGAGGAAACTGACATAATTCCAAGGTTAGCAATCGATCACCCTTTTCGGTGGCCGAATGGTCTAAGGCGTCACTATCGGGTTAGACTGGCCTGCTGAAAATGGGGAGATCGGGTTCATTATCCTAATTGGGTCCACTGAGGATGATTTTTCCTAAATATCTTCCCACTCTCCTTCCACGCAAATGCGGGTGCTTTAGCTATAAAATGTTTCTTTCTTCATCCTTACTCCACTAGAGTACTTATCATATTTGCATGGAAACTAAACAGGTGGTAAGACGTGGTGATAAAAAACAATCAATCAGTTTCTCTCTATATATCTACTTATTCAGTCAACTTTATTTTATTTGGTTTTTTTTTTAGTTTCCTAAAACATTCATTTAAAAATAACCGTGGTGGTTCCTGAGAGATCTAAGAGCCCATCAACATGGCCAATTTACCGTGAAATTAGATTCAAGATTACGCTCGAATCAAAATGCTCGTTTAAGTGCGGTTTCCTGCATTTTTCATTTGACAACAGCGAAATTGGTGTTAGTTTATTAGTTTTTTTCATTTTAACTTATTTTTTAATAGTACATTTAATGCGGTAAAATGGTTTCACTGGTCTCAATTCATACTGTGTCTAATGAAAACTCCAGGTATTACTTTTTTTTATCGCCGTGTCTTACTACCTTTCAGTTACACTCATATATGATAATTCACTCTAATGGGGTAGGAATGAGGAAAGGAAGCATTTTAGAGATAATCTATTCACACTTGAGTATAAGGACACCATTTAAAAAAACCAAACACCCTCAATAGACCCTACCGGTATTCAAACTCCGTATTCCTGTCATCAACACATTTTGTCAACCTATAAACAACATAATATCTATAGAAATAGCAATAGAAATAAAAGGATGTCAACTTAATTTATATTTGTCAAATAAAAGTGAGCAAAGGGTCATAACCCAAACAAAATATCTTCATAAAACCAAACTACAAGCAACATATCGAACACCATCACATACTTTAAACTAAATTGTTTGTGTGTCGTATTCAATGTACGATAAAACTAGTGACGCAAACTGCTGTGGTGGACGCTCGAAACATACCTCAAAATAGAAACAACATTCACTTTATTTCACCATAGCTTCATTTCAGAATAAAATTTAAAAAGACTTAAACAAAATAACGAACGTGTTCGTGGTTTTTGTGGTAACTCTAGTAAAACGAAAACGTCACAGCGAACAATACATATTACAGCGTGTTATCTTTGTGATGTTAAACTCATACCAACATGTCATGTATATTTTATTAGAACTGAGATCACTAGAGAAACAATTAGTTACTAAATTAATTCCCTCCAACAAATACAATCTGTGTTACCCATCAAAACTGTATTTTTGACAATTCCTTTTCGTTTTGTTCGAAAGAAGTAGCTATTTATGATCAAATAGATTGTTTACTACATTAGAATGCAAATATAGATTTAGCCTTGGCCTTTGGGCATAATTATCTTAATAGGTTACGTACCACCCATCCGGATATATTAAAATATATACTAATAAGTGGAAAATGATAAGATAGAATTCAAAGATAATATACCCGCATTTGCGTGGAAAACCATTAAGGAAAATACTACCTTTAGTACACCCGGCTGTAGTTCAAGCCCTGACCTCCTGGTCAATATCAAATGTGGTTTATGCCTTAGTCCACGCACCCGTTGATGAGGATGGCATAGTCGTTAATTATTGAGCTTCAGAATATATCCAACCAGCTTCCAGAGTATTTGAGAATATAACTATTGGAAATTGAAATAGTCAATTTTTTTAAAAAAAATTATGGATTTGCTTTCGAATAAATTGTCATATACCCTCAAAATATCTTAAAAGTGGTGAACATTAATTTTTGTTTTAGTAACTATTTGGGCTACAATTTTTTATATATAATTTTAGTGTAAGTATTTTAGTGTTAAATATATATGGTATTAATAAAACTATTTAAATATTGTGAAATAATGCTAATTAAAAAACACATACAATTGATCTATCATAAAAATCTACATGAGATAAACAGCGGCCACCTCGGTCAGTGAGAAAGAATCAATCGCTGTCAGTCCATAGGGCTTAAAATACAAAGGTCTGTCGTTTTTGGGAACTAATTATCATATTCTGTCTAAGGTTGCCTTCACCAACAACAACCCTTTTTCATGTCAATAAGAAAGATGGGAAAGGAAAATGTGAAACTTCTTAATTCGCTGTGGTCTTATAAAAATAGTATTGTATTTGTTAGAGGAAGGTCTAAAGCTATTTTTCATCAAGCCTAGTCTTATAACTCCAATAATATCCTTAAAAAGTCGTATAAAAGGACCTTATGTCACATTTTCTCACATTTGTTTCTATTAATAAAACTTGACATAGAGGGTTGTTAGCTAAAAAGAGCCCTGTTGGAATGCTTCGACTTTATTTTGGCATGAACCGTATTTTGAAATTACACATCGTAGAATTAAATATTGCATTAGAGCTGAAAGTCTGCGTGGCAATATCTTGCTTACCCTTAAATGATAATAAATTTTAACTAATACAAACTTTTAACTAAAAACGTGAATTAATATGTGAGAAATTTCCTAAAATATATCCAGACCAAACATTATTTTTGATTTTAACAAATGAATAATGCTGTCGTTTCGTTCGTTTTACGGCCAATCTATATTTCTAATGTGTGGTTTGAGTTTAAATTTGAGTACAGGCTAAGAAGGGGACGGGAATACCTTAAATGCTTTTATTTAAGAGTCTTAACAAATTAAGATGGAAAGCGAGCAATAAAGTTTGTCAATTAGAGGAAATTTGTTTAACAGCGAAACGTTCACTCACTTAACTGTGGAGATCTAATTTTATATGTATTTTGCATTAAAATCTTGTGAATGTTCCCTCTTAACTCCGACCTTTGGGATCCAAGCCAATTTGAAGGTTCCCACTCCCCTAATCTAGCCATCCCTTCCGGGGTAAGCCTTTTCTAAAATATTGACCACACTTCCACTTACATGGATTGCTTCTACTGAAATCCCTTCCCGCCACACCGTCACACTATTTTAAATTAAGTCTTTCATTTGAACAAAGTTAATTATGCATTAGTGGCGATCCCTTTAAAATCGTAAATTGTTCTTTATGTCCTCCATAAGCCCTTGTATTAGTCGCTGTCCCCCCACCCCTTCCCCCCACCCACCCATAATCGCCAAACATTGCCCAGTTACAAACGTAGGTAGGAAAGGCTCTAAATCACTAAATAACGAGATTAGATGTAGTCATTTAGATTTTCATAAATCTTGTTTGTGATTTGTTTATTTTTTATTATTGGTACGTTCTTAAATTTTGCCTTATCAGAAAAATATGAGAAATGTTGTAGCATTGGCTATTTCTGTTAGCTTTGAAAGCTTGTCAAACCGTTAAGAAATATGACCAAACACCCATTAGATGGCCCGATATTAATTTAAGTTTTTATAGGCACGTATATCAGGCCATAATTTATTTCCAAGCTAAACTGGAAACAACCAACGTAAAAATGTTATGTCTAAGGCTTTTGAATTTAAAACTCGATTTTAATGATAAAAATGTTATTTAAGCAAGTATTTTTTTTAATTCAAACACAACCTTTTGAAAAGTGCCCACTAATTAATTTACCTATTAGTTAGTAAGTTTGACGTAAAGTTTTATGGATCTACCTGAGGGCTAGTAATAAAGAAAGTTCACTCACATTAGCGTAGAAAGAGGTTGGGAAAACCACAGTAAAAGTCAACATGTTGAAAACTATCCTCAATTAATCCAGCCAGAATTCGAACAAAGACCTCCCCGATTGGCGAGCCTTTTGGTCTAGTGGTCAGCATTCCCAGCTACTGATTTAGAAGCATCGGGTAGGATTCTCGGTGGTATTTTAGGTATATTCTCCAATTGTGAATTGTTCATAATATCACCATTGTCTTGTTAACTAGGCTTAAGTTAGGATTAAGAACTCTACTGGTATTTCATCATCATTATCATCATTATTATCATCATAATCCCATCTGGACTAAGTAACTAGTCCACCTACATGGTTCCCAAACTCAGAAGACGGTCACATATCCACTACTGTCAGTATAAGACCAGGAATGTCTAGCCAACACCTTAGTAGCATAAGCTAAGAAAAAAAAAATAACTACCTCGTCAATGGCTACCAAATGGAAAGCGAGTCTAACACCTTGGGCAACGCGACAACCAATCGCGATTTAGTTTCTGGGTTTACCTGTCAATACCCTAAACACGGTTCTAGATTTTTCCATACGTGCTGAATGTCCTGCCCACCGTAATCTACGAGATTTGACTACCATGACAATGCCTTGTGATGAGTGTAGGGCATGCAACTCATCATTATGTAACCTCCTCCACTTCCTAGTAGCCTAATCTCTTCTTGGACCAAATATATTTCTAATCACCTTGTTTTCGAACATCGAAAATTTGTTTTCGTCGTGTAAGTTAAGAAACTACGTTTCACACCCAAAGAGAACAACCACTAGAACTATCTTGACGTAGTAGACTTAAGTGGTCTTGGGGTAAAGTGTTCGCTTTAGGATCTGATGATCATGAGTTCAAACCCATTCAAGTTCGATGGTTTTTTTTCTTAAGTGATAAAAATTCACAACCCAAATTCCTTCAGAGGGAAGTAAAGCCGTCGGTCCCTTGTCGATTGTGGCATGTAAAAGATACCTGGAAGATTTGTGAAAATACTTCTCCTGATAAGATTGGTAGGCTTTTTCGCTCTCGCTCATAGAGATTCTCGTGTGCTTATATAATCAGTTGGTTCAGAAAGTACACGTTAAATAAATCAAAAATAAATATTGTTTAGTATATTCTGAGTTTTACATTATTTGACAGCAGGCGCGATATAAACAACTTGATGACTGATGGTATGCATTTCCCGACTGTATCTTTTCCCCTCAGTTAAAGGAAATATACCTGATTTCACGAACATTTTCTGCACCACCTGTAATCTAGACTCATTGGCGTTAGATCAACAGGCAGATGAGCTGCGTCTGAGATAAGGTATTGGACACCGGGAGGAATGCGCACTAAATGTAAAACCCATCAGGTCCGATATGCCGATAACAAGGTCAGGGGTCAAATCTGAGACTGATATAATGAGGGAGGTTTTTTACTATGATTTCTTACTCCATCCTCTCATTAGAACAATGGTACATTTCATCTAGATTCTACCTCTTTAATGTATGTACCATTAGCGTAATTAATCCCGTACAAGTAGTGAGACGTAAAGGGAAAAATATATATTAAGGGTACAGAGGAAAAAATTGTAAAGTCACATTACATACATTTTCCAGGATAACAACTCTTAAACCTCAAATGTATACAGATCCTAGCAAATACTTTTGTTTGTATGATTTAAATATGACAAATACCTCTTTTAACCATAGTATAAATTGCATTAGAGAATACTCGTGATTTTTTAAGAAACGGACGCACTAACTCAATTTTAGTTAGTATTTGACCTTCCTCTTTTTTCCCTTGTACCTTTCATATAATATAAACTATTTTAGCTAAACATCTTGTGCACAATTTATCTTCTGTCCACTACCGGTAGCTGTTATTTCGAGTGGTATTTTTTTTATACTAGCTATAAAAGCGATAAACAAAAGAAGAAAGAGGAGTGGGGGTTTGAAGGTTTTAAAATCATAAAAATTATTTTTAAACCCGACCTATGTCCATGAAACAGAATATAAAACTTATCTGGTAATGTTTATTGTTGTTGTTTTTTTACTATACTACTGTACATGTTTGAGTCATATTCATGGAAAGCCCAGCTCAACAGTACACGGATGACTACACGTTCATGTTTTATATTACTCTCTTAGGAGCCCTTAAAACAAGTTAGCGAAGTCAAAATCTCGAAATAAAAGTGTATTTTAAGTTGGCTTAATCAACATTTTAAGTGGCCCGGGTCTCCCCCCTCTTTTCGACACTTTATTCCTCTACGTCACTCTTTTGTTTGAATGTTGGCAACGGGGATTAGAGCTCCGACCGCGAAAGACGGATGTTCATTAACTCTAGAATAATATTACAACTTTCATCAGCAGTCACGTGGTGTTTTAATTTACTAGACGTTATGATAACATACTAAGAATAAACTTCTAATAACTTCTCAACAGTGTTAGTATGTAAAGTATGGGAACAAAACTCTTTGGAAAGGGCTTAAAATTACCTTAGGAGCCTACTATACAAACAGAAGATCAACGTTAAATAAATTGTCAGGGTTGCCAATGTTGTCAATTTCTATTTTATTATGTAGATAATAAAATGTTGATGGTAGTAATACGGAGTACACAAAACACTTCCGTATTTGAAATATAATATTTACCAAATCAATATATGTATTCAATTGTATCTTTATATTTGATGATTAATAATTAAGCAAATATTTTTATTAAAGTTGTTCTTCCAGATGTTACTTTCAAGACGTCTCATAAAATATTCTGAATAAGTCATACAAAACTAAATTTGTTTTAAATTTTCCTTTTAGACTTACAATCTGTAATATTATTTAATGTTTTATTCTTTATATTTTATTGATTTTAGCTCAAAAACATCTAGTCCAATGTTGATAAAATAAAAGCAGTTTTTATATAAGGCCAAATATCAAAGTTCAAAAAGCTATGTCAATTAATTATTTGATGAGATCGTTTCTCAACTTCAAATTTCATGCTTCCGTTAATTCACAAGGCACGAGTAATAAAACTAACAGACTTTTGGTAAGAGAATTTAAACACATTATGATTTGCACTTTGAAGTCTTTAAAATAAATATTTAACAAGGCATGTTTGAGGTTTAGAAGGGTTTTTTTTTTTAAAAAAAGCATTGACATGCTTTCACTTGAATTTATATTAAATTTCCCTGGTGTATCTAGATAACTTGTCAACCATCTTCTTCGCTTTCAAAGTTTGAACAATCTTACTAATAGTTATTAATCAAATTATGTATCTTGCTAGTTACTAAACAAGTCAAGAACTTTACATAATAGACCATGTTTGGGGTATTAATAATATAAAGAAATAATTTATAAGAAAAATTTAAGAGCCATCAGTATTTGATACAATGACAGTGATTTATATTCTCTTAATATTTTGTTGCTGTATTTTACTATCGTGTATACATGTACCGTAACATGTGGTACCTCCTTTATCTGTGAGTAGGAGACAAAAAAAATGGAAAAAGTTAATTTAAACATGCCTCCCATTTGACCTTGTTTCCGAGCTATAGGTCTAGTGATGTTTGTACTCTGGTAATGTGGGGCTGCTTAAAATTATAGGAACTTCCCAAAATGGTCACCTTCGGCCTGAATGCAAGCCTACAGTCATCATGTCGTAGAATACCACTCTCTTTCAAAAATACATTCCATTGCAATGTTTGCATTCAGGCCGGGGTGGCCATTATTTTTGAGCACTTCCTATAATGTTAAGTGGCTTCACATTACTTTTTTTTAGCACCGCGTCTTACTACCCGTTTGGGTTATAACGCTTAAGTACTAATTATGCTTATGGGTTAGGAATAGGAAATGTTGAATTTAGAGGACGTGAACCCGCATTTGTGTAGAGGGAGAGTGGAAAAACCATTTAGGAAAAAATCACCCCCAGTTCATCCGACCGAGATTCAAACCTCTATCTCCCCGTCTCGAAGTCTAGCTCAACACGAAATTAGCGCTTTAGCTAACTACGCCGCCGAGGCGGGTTTCACATTACTCCAGTGCAAACTTGGAAACACACCCGCTTCGGTGGCCACGTTGGTCCGACGCGCTACCTCGTGTTGGACTAGACTGCCAAAGACGGGAGATCGGAGGTTCGAACCCGGTCGGGTGTACTAAAGGTATGTTTTCCTAAATTGTTTTTCCAAGCGGGCTCCATGCAAATGCGGATACATTTCTTATAAATTCAACCTCTCTAATCAATTAGTGTAATTAATACATAGGCGTATATCCGAACGGGAAGTAGACGTGGTGCTGAAAAAAAAGTTTGTAAACTCATTCCATGGAAATATAGTCCCGAACAGTGTCTATAATTTTTGAACATTTCAATTTATGTTCGTTCATTATACCATAGAAAACATTCTAACCCATAGAGAAGTAATTACCCTCGATTGTGTAAGACTACGAAATAACACAGTAGGGTTTTTATTGATATTCTTAATGAAAAATTGGGTGAAGAGGGAATCGTTTAGAAATTCATTTTCAAACCCGTCAGCTCTCTAATTGAAGACGAAATTTGCATGAGCACAGAAATTTAATTTAATTTAATATTGATTGTTTCAGTGAGTTCAATTATAAGACTATATTGTCTTTCTTTTGCTCCCTACTCATTTTAATCAGCTAGTGAGTTGGGGAAGAGTAATATAGGAATAAGAAAATGTACCCGCATTTTTGTAGAGTAGAGTGGTAAACCATTTAGTATACCGTATTGGACTCGAACCCAGACCTCTCCGATCACCATCAAACCTGATAAACAACCCTGTCATTTACCCACTTGTCCACCGATGAGGGTATTATTATTAATAAAATTATTATGATCACCTCTATGGTCTAGTGGTCAGAGTTCTTGGCAACAGACCCAAGGTCTCGAGTTCGATCCCTGGCGCTTTCAGATTTTCTGTGAAGTAGTGGATTTGTAAATGGGTCAGTCAAACTAGGTCTCATGAGAAAAATGATGAACTACTTGAATATAAAGAGTAGCAGCTCCAGTCTAAAAAACTGAGACTAACGGCTGGAGATCTTGTTGTTCTGACTATATAACACTTTCTTATGTGTAGAAGTTGATACTACTTCACCAAAATACGGCCTCCACTCGCTCTTGGCCGATATGGCTCGATTGCAGACCTGATGCCATGAAGCTTATTATTGTTACTAGTATAGTATATATTATTATTATTTATTATTTATGTATTTATTTATAGTGATAGTACTTATTTAAAATTTCTAAATGGCTTTTATTTGGTAATGGTTTCAAAACTTTCAAATCAATCAAAACATTAGATAGCTATCATAATATTCAACAGTACACTACCCGCTTCGGTGGCCGCGTGGTCTAAGGTGCTACTCTTGCAGTAGACTTAACTGCCGATGACGGGAAGATTGAGGTTCGAATCTCAGTCAGTTGTACTGAGGGTTGTTTTTCCTAAATGTTTTCCACTCTCTCTATCCACGTAAATGTGGGTACACTTCCTCTAAATATAGCTTTCCTCATCCATAAAACCATTAGAGGGATTAGTACACCAACGTTTAACATTAATAGGTAGTAGGCCTAGCACGTGGTGCTAAAAACCAGGATAGTAATAATAATAATCATAACAATACTTAGCACCGCGTCTTACTACCCGTTCGGTTTATACGCTTAAGTACTAATTACGCTAATGGGTTAAGAATTTTGAAGGTTGAATATAGAGGAAGTGAGCCCGCATTTGCGTGGAGGGAGAGTGGAAAACCATCTAGGAAAAACCACCCTCAGTTCACCCGAGCGATATTCGAACCTCGATCTCCCCGTTCTCGGCAGTTTAGCTCAACAGGAAACTAGCGCGTTAGCTAACTACGCCATAAAGGCGGGTAAAAATATGACATTGAGCTTAATAATAATGCTGTTATAGTGATGGTATGACTATCGAAGCAGTCAAAATTTGAGTGGTTTCCTTTACAAGAAAAACTATTCCCTAGTTTTCTAGTTATAAAATTGATAGTTATATTTTAATTGAAGCTCCTTAGTGAGTTATCTAAGGATTCTTACGGTGGGCACGTCACCAAAGCTTTCTTCGTCGTGTTAACATTATTGTTTATCAATCTTTGAAGTATAGTAATCCTTATTAATTTCATCACCCACACCCTTATCAAAAATTGGTACCAGTGATTATGATGTACAAGGCGTTGTGCTCGAAATATATTGGATTTCCTGGGATGGGCACAGGTCAAGCTTTTAATACTGGCCGGGTACCCATCTGGTGGTTTTCCGCGTGTGGCATATCCCTTCGATATTTCCACACACACTGTACAAGGCAGTGCGAGTGCGATTTTTCTCTAATTACCTTTCCCAACAATAACCTTGGTATTATCAACATATGTGGGAAGACGGTCTCGTCTAGGGTTGTTTTCCAGTGACAGGTAGGTCGAATGTTTTGTAGCGTTTATTGATATAACCACTCCAAGAAGTAATTAAATCAACGACTAGACGCTGGTGAAATAAACAAGAGTGGACTCACCATTTGCCCCATTATGTTGTATTGTGTTATTGCGCCTCCCGAGCCGGCCTCCCTCACTACGTTCCACTATAAACTTTGTGCCAAGACTAACTGAATGAAGTTCGTAGTGTGAGTCGTCGCAAGGCATGATGGGAAAATTGTGTGACGTATGGTGCCCGAGACGTCAGTGTGCTATAGAAAATTTTGGTCTGGATCTTTCTCTATGCTTCTCAACTGTTCTTCAACCTTCTAGCTGTTCCATCCCTCTTTGTCATGTGTTGTGATTCTCCTTTGTTCTGGCGTACCTTTCTTCCCCCTCTCTGAGCTAGAATACTAACATATATATTGATGTAGGATACATGGAGCTTCACTCTTGTCTGGACTTCCTCCAGAAACACATATTGGTGTTCAGGATGAACAAAAAGGTATAAAATTCCCTTTCGGCAAATGTATCCAAAAATTCTTTTTTGGCTAACTTTTAATTTTTAAAGATTTAATGAACGAGTACAATCATTTAAAAAGGAACATAGAACCGTTGTTATTGTCTTGTAGACACGAAGGCCCCTTCTGGGTTGTGTCTAGTAATATTTTGTAATATAATGGAAAAGTCATATTTTTAATGGTTAAATTTATAGCCTGTTCGTCTTGAGAAACTAAAATCCACTTGGAATGTTTTTGTTATAATTAATGTTTTTTCTTGCATAATGTAGACTTAAGGTCCCTTTCTGGGTTTTGGTAAATATTTGTACATATTATGGAAGAGCCAATTTTGTATTGGAAATTTGAACTTATAGTCTGTCCGGCTAGGAAACTATAATTTGTACTTGTAAATATTGTTTTGGTCCATTTCATTACGTAATTGTTTCTGTAAGTTTATGGTTAAGAAAAAGTTAAAATAGCGGCTAGATTAAAGCTAGCGTTGTAAAATCGCCCATTTGGCTGTTATTGGCTTAGGACCTTCAGACCGCTGTTATATTTAGTTTTTTTGGTAAAGGTATTAATACTTTTAAAGTTTTACATCTGTCGTTATATGACTTGACTAATTGATTTTTTGAGATGATTATTTAAAATTTAAATTATTGTTAGTTTATACTAAAACGTTCATATATATATATTTGTATATATATATATATATATTTGTATATATATATATATATATTTATTTGTATATATATATATATTCCTATTTTTGTGCCATATTTAAAATGCCTAATACTGTTTACCTTTTTTATGTTACATACTTACCCTTTTTACCTATTGATGGGAAATTTTTCTAATAATTAATAAATGAAATATTTGTAGAGCGAGTTCGTGGAGGCAGAACTCAAATGGACCTGTGTACTGTCCATTTGTTTTGTGTTAGTCCTATCGGCTCCTCTGCAATTATTGTCTTTTATCTTTTGAATCTTTTTTAAAAAAATGTGTTGTTGTTGTAATTGTGCACCATCCTTAATTCATCGTTGGATTGAGAGGGTATATACAGTTTGAATCCTGGCCGAGTGTACTGGGCTTTATTTACTATATCCTAAATGGTGTTCCACTTTCTACGCAAAAGTTGATACACTTCTTTTAATTCTACATTCAATACTTACTTATTAATATAATCAAATGAAACTTGCATAGATGGATATTAAGGTGCGATGTAAGAAATAATTGTTTAAAATTGTATTTAAAAATACATTTATCCATTGTGTTTGTTTTTAAACGTTCTACACTGATGTATCAAGCTGTGGTTTGGAGCTCCAAAACTTTAAATGATTCCTTGTTTGAAAGATATTTATAGTAAATGTGTAGCCAATAATTCTAAAGGATCTTTTATAAATCTTTTGATAATGACTATGATAGAATACACTAAGCGAATTTTCTCGAATGAATTGGTTACGTCTCGGTAGAAATTTTTATCGACCAAGCGGTACTGACTAAACAAAAGGGCGAGAATTACTCGTTTGTTTTAGTTGTGTTTCGTGAGCAAAGAGTGTGGAATGCCAGGCCTCCACCGTGGTTCGGATCCCACGTTAAACTGTAGGTCCTCCATTTCATCTCACAATCACCCTACCATTACACATTAGCGTAAGTGCGTATAAACCGAACGGGTAGTAAGACACGGTGCTAATAATAGTAATAGTAATACTAATAATAGTGGGCAAAGATAGTGATGTGGTTGATATAACAGCTGGGAGGTTAGTTATTGGAAGCCTACATGTACTACAAATCGGTGCAAAATACCTAATTTAATTTTATTCCTATCTGGATATTTATTTTGATTATATTTATACCTAATATTTACATAACATAACCAAACTTGTATTTTCATAAAGAGCCTACAGAAGCCACGGAGTATATTATACAGTCTCAGATCTAATCTTACCCTGTTTATTTTATTCAAGCTAATCGTTTTTAATTAACTTTTGTAACATTGCAACATGTTACAACATACTACCCCTCCCATCTTAAGCGTCACGCGAAGGTTTCCCTCAAGAGTCATACTACCCACTCCATATAAAACATCGATAGTAATAAACTTTCTGCAATAGTAAACTTCTCTATTGTAGTCCTATGTAGACTGTCTTTATTCTGTACGAATTCAATCAAGAACGAAACTCCCCCACAAAATCAAAATGCTCATGTACTTTACTGCTTGTATTTCTTCTGGCTAGAACAACCTTCAAGACTGGAAAAAACCACCTCGTGTCTTAAATCGAAGAGGAGGCACATACCAGCCACCGTGCGCCAACTATCCGAGGCTCCGAGTGGACAGGTCAAATCGGAACTGACTGAGACCATCAACTAAATGGAACTACCCTGGTGTCCGGCGCGGAAGAAAGATCCAAGAACCAACTTATCGCGTGATGTCTGTTCATCGCGTCCACCAACCAATGGAGCTCTAAAACCAGGCGGCTCGTGTTGAAGCAACCTGGCCAATCCAAGAATAGTCAAGCATGGCGTGATTTTTTGAAAAGTGACCGTTGAAAACCATCGACCAATCTGGACATTCCCCCTTATTCCTATGCGACTAGAAATTATTTGTATCAAAATTAGTGTAGTAGTTTGGAATAAGTCAAAACTAAGAGTAATTTATTTACTAAAATGTTTTTTGTGGACTGTTAAATTGTTTTGCCGCCACTTGGGCGCTAGTATCAAAGAATTCTAGTATTTGTTAGATTGCCACATTTATTAGCTTGTGTCATTAGAAGTGTTTAATTTAATTTGACAAGTTCGATCACCGAGTAAATGTATATTCTTCCTTTTTTTGTGTGTGTATAACGTTATCATACTCAATTGTTGTTTGAATTTAACGTAAAAGTAGCAGATTGTTTGATTTAGACTAAATAATATTTAAAATTATTTAATTGAAATATCTTGTAGATTAACTAGACAAATTGGATTATGTCATAAAATTAAATTAACAAGGAGAGTTCTTGTTTCGACTCGATGCCGGAAAGTCAAACTCTCGTGTTTGTATTAACATCAGTGTGATGTTTAAAGTAAATGTAGCTACGTCTGCATTCATTTTGATGAAGCAGACTCTTTGAAAAAATTTTAAAAATGCCCATAAGGTGCTTTATCATTGTATTTAAATAACTCAGGTTAGATATTTATTAACTTGTGATTTGGTAAATTGTGAGATATTCACAATTGTGTTGCCAATATTTACTGTTGTGACAGTTTAGTTTGGTCAAGTTGTTGTCTCTTCTAGATGGACCGTTTTGACTTTAACTTACGTTTGAAATGATTTTCATCATACTTTAGATGGATTGTTGAGGCCATGTAACCTTTTGTTCTGTTGTTATTATGAATAAAACATTCATATTATTTTTTAATTGTTGCTATTTCTTGCTTTCTTTGTCACATCAGCTTAACCCCCCCCCCCTCCCCCTCTTCCTTTTAGGCTAGAGTGGCCGTAGCTAAGAGGTAGAAGAGTGGGTGGTAACACTTTCACAAATAATAGGTATAATAATTAGCTATAAATACACCAGTCGTATTATATTTTAGGATATGACACTCATCTATTTAATTATATATATATATATATATATATATATAGTATATTAGTGATGAGCATTATTTATTGTTATACAGTTTGTCCCCGGCTTAAGCGGATAAACTTTGGAAAGTGGTAGTGGATCAAAAAACTAACGCAAAATGTATTTAGAGATTTGCTAGTTTTCGCTTTCTTTTCGTACAATCAGCAAAAAACAAAATAAAAACAAAATAGGTACCTGGTTATTAAATAAAACAAGCTATTTATTTATTTTGTTCTAATTGACGGCCTCCAGCCCAGAGACAAGGACCTATCAATGACAGAACAAGTGGCTGACCGAAATTGTGTGACTGTTGCTTCGTCGCAAGCTTACGTTATCCTTTGTCGTAATGATTGAAGGTAATTAAAAGGTACTTCATACACTTTTTGCTTGAGAGCTCCCCATACAAAAAAAAAACTAATGTCGTTAAATCAGGTGAACGCAGAGTCCAAGCCACAGGTCCAGCACGACCGATCCATCTTCCAGGAAAATTAATATCAAGCCATTGCCGAGGACCTCTGCAGAAAAACGTGTTTTAATTTAGTTTGTTGCCGTTCTCGCGAAAAGGAAATTAAAATGAGCAAATCCCCGAAAATAACTTTTGAGTTCATTTTTCGATAAACTATCACTTCATAAAGTTTAGCCGTTTAACCCGGGAACATCCTGTATATTTCTAACCAGTAACTATGGTCAATTATTATGATATTCTACTTGTTCATAACGATTCATAACGAAACTGTATTTCCAAACATAAGACGTCATGCTGTTTTAAATTGGCGCACAATTCTCAGATCATTGGCTGAAACCGAGCAAGCTATTTAGTACGGTCTAAGAAAGTGTTTTACCAAAAAGTGGTTTGGTATCGTATAGGTCATAAACACTCGTAGCCAGCCGCGATACCAAGACCGCGAAAACGCTTGGGTCTTAAATATCGATACCAATTCAATCGCGAAAACACGCCTATTTTACTCTGGGATCTCAAACCTCATTTCCGTGAAGGCTTTTTATCGACTTTATTAAGATTCAACTATCAAATAAATATATTCTATATATGCTATGTATACTATATAATATATAAATTTTATATTATATATATACAGAGGTTGATTTCTAAAATTTTAGGTACCGGAACGCACTACCAGGAGATTTTTTTTAATTTAAGCTTCAAAAGACGTGTTTTTTAGCCAATATTTTCTACTAAAAACAGAAGAAAGTGTTTTAAAATTTATCATAATGTAAGTGTGTTTTAATGTTTTTCAATTAAATTAAATGCAAGTTCTCACCAGATGCTTAATTTAATTTTGATTTTTTTTTATTACTAGTTTTACGGGAATGATAGGAGCGATTAGAAATTTAAAATCATAGATTAAACAAAACTAATAGTTTTAATTTCTACAGATGTATATTGAATAAAAAATACACATAGGCTATTATATACATAGTTAGAAAAAAATTATTGTCTATTTTAGAAGCAACTCCACAGTCGTGTAATGTTTTCATCATATTCAATGCCTCTAGATCTGGGGTGGGTAACCCGGTCGCCAATCGCCATAAGTGGCGAAATGGCTATAAATGTGTGGTGAATTTGAGTTTACTAGATCTCACAGTAAAATAAACTTTTTCCTGATGTCTTTGTGCTGGTTGTAACTTAATGTTTTCATCATATGATTGCAAGCATGCCGCGTGTGCATTGAGCAAAGATATTCAGCCAATGTTTCTGCAAATTTAAAATGTTAGGATCGTCAAATTTCTCACTAAATTATCTTAAAATTTTCAATCTGAATAGTTTTCATCCATTCGCGTCTAGGGTGGTGGTAACTTAAGTAGGTAGTCAGAGGGTATAAGTTTTTAATAAATTTGTTCAAACAGTATATGTTGTTTTAAATGCTCGATTGAGAAACCTAATTTATCAAACATATTGTGGCGAATTTAACTTCTCACGCGACAGACCCATGGCTACATTGAAAAATGTGTTGCCCACCTCTGCTCTAGACCTTTCCTTACTTTTGAGTGTCAAGGCAGAATGCTGTGCTGAAACAAGCCACAAGTCAGCATACTTGGAGGAATTAAATAAACGAAGAGAGGGTCCAATTATTCTTACTAAGTTATAGCTGCAGACCAAATTATCTGACGTATGAATACGTGAACGAAAGCCTAGTAGCTTCCCTAGATGTCAGATAAGGCCCTTATTTAAAAAATTGGACCATTCTCTTCTGTGTACCTTGTCCAATTATTTGTATGATTGTCTCAGTCACAAGAAATGGTACGTTTACAATGAAACTTTTATTTGAAGGCCGTCCGATCACTGTGAGCAGAACTCATATCATCATCATCGTCAGCATCATCAACTGTTTACAGTCTGTGGCCGGGTCAGTATAGTAAAATTCCTCCATCTCCCTCTATCCTTCCACCATTCTTACACTTTTAATTGCATCCATGCTTTTCCTCTCACTTGCACACTTTCTGATACCCACTCTTTCTATCTCTTTATTGACCTCTCTTGCGGTATTTTCCCTACATATTTTAGTTACACCATTTTATTTGGCATCCTCTCCATTTCCATCCTCAATACATGTCCATACCATCTCAGTCATGCTTTCTCTACTATCTAATGTACTCCCTCTATCCCACTCTTTCCCGGATAATTTCATTACTAATCTTGTTCCTCTTCGTGACAGCGAACATGCTCCTCCCAAACTTAATTTCCATGGCTTCCACTTTCCTAGTTTCTCTATCATTCAATGCCCATGTGTCGGCTGCATGTTTGACAATGTTTAGAGTACGCCCTGTACAACACTTCCTTCCACTTCAAGGACACTACTCCATAGCAGTCACCATTTGATCCTCTGTCTTCAACATCTCACACATCTATAGAACAACCCTCTTTCCTGCAGGTCTTCAATCATAGCATGCTGTCTCGCTTACACACATATATAACTCTCCTGTTGTCCTCTACTCATTAGATCCTCTCTACTTCCACCTTTCACCTCAGTTACACTTCCAAGATATTTTACGTTCTGTACTTTTCTCAGCTCTACTCCATCCAACTTTACAGCTTGTATTAGGCCTTATCTTTCCCTTTCATTACCATCAATTCACACTTTGCCATGCTAAATTTAATTCCACACTCTTTCACCTCCTCATTCCATTCATATAACTGTTCCTGTACTTCCCCTTCCTTTACCCTATAATATCAAGTCATCAGCAAACATCGTGGCTTTAATTCTTTCTTCCCACAACTTTTTTCTATTAGCCATTACAAAGAGTAGTGGTGAGAGGGAACTCCCCTGCTTCACTCCACTTTTTATTTGGAACATTCTGTCCTCCCACTCTCCGCTCTAATACATTCCTACTATCCTTATACATTCTTTTCACTCTCATTTCAACTCCTCTTTCCACTTTGGCCTCTCCACTGCTTTCCAAACTTTATTTCTATCTTTATTTCTATATGCCTTCTCCATATCCATAAATCCCCCACCAAGTCTTTCCCAAATTCATGCCTTCTTTTCATCAACTGTCGTATGTCAAAGATCAAGATAATTGTAGGCCTTAGTTCCCTAAATCCGTGATCAATCAGAACTATACTCATCAATTATGACATGTTTAAGGTCATCTTAGATTGTTAGACAGCAGTTTACTTAATTAAATTATCATGTATTTTTATCATTGCTTTTTACTTGAATTGTGCTGGCTGGTATCTCAACGCAACGCCCACCAGGCTTTTAATCTAGACAAGCACACAGTGACTAGATCCCAGAACGTTAATTTATTGTTTATTAAAGATATTAAGCTGTATTTACGAAGTGATACCTCTTAGCCTCTCGTTGGGTGTCGAAGCTCAGCACACTTAGTTCGGTTCTGGTTATAATTGATTTGGGCTCTTTAATTTAAGAAAACAGGAGTTTAATGTGAATGCATGTTTGAATAACAGAAAAACTCTGGCGAACACCTAGGTTTACTAATTAATACGTACTTAATTTTATCTTGAACTGGTAATTAAAATGTCCACTTCTGTTTCACCTCCACCCTCCCCCAAACCACGGCCTCGGCTGTTTTTGTTTTAGCACGTCATTTAAAAACTTGTACATTGTGCTGCTTTATATGTTTTGACAGCCTTGTTGACGACTCTTGTGTGTATGACGCATCATGAGGGATGGATGACCCTACATAGAACCAAATTGACCTCCTGGTCGAAATATTTCTGACGCAGTGTTTCTCTTTATCATAGTCGTGATGTACGTGTCAGATCCAGTGGACACATACGTCATTGTCATGAAATAAATCTAGTAGGTCGACTTGAATCGCGGCGGAGAGTGCACGCATGAACACACACACACACACACCCCTATCGACATGTTTGTGAAACTATCTCCACGTAGGTACAATACCTGGTGGGTGCTTACCTTAAGGGAGCCGCCTCGGTAAGCGATAAATTGCCGCACAGACGTTCAACTCTAACGCAATATATACTTCTTTGATGCATTATTTCAAAATTAAGTTCAAGCCACAATAAAATTGTAAGATTCTAAAATGGCTCATTTTCCTTAACAACCCTGTGATTTGAGTTTTATAAATAGAAATAAATGTGTGAAAATGTGAAATTAGCTCATTTTCAACGACTGCTTAGGCATATTCGTGAAGTAGAGACTAAGCTTGATGAAAAAGGCTCTATATTTAGCCTTCTAATAAATACAGTAATTTGTTGTAAGATCATAACAGAAAACTGTGAGATATTTGAGAACTAGCAGTGAGCTTTCCTCTTAATTTGAGATAGAAGCTTCATATTTTTTACTACACCTATTTCTTCTTATTGAGTGGGAGTATACTTTTAAACAGAATAGAGATGTAATCCAGAAAACGACACAGACCATCGTATTTTGTGCCGTGTAGCATGACAGCGATTGACCACGGGGCCACCTTAAGTTGGTAGCGCTGACACGTCCTTGAAGTAAGGTACGATTTCGATTCCTTCCACAGCCGTAATGTTTATTCACACGGTCTAAGGCGTTAGGCTAGCAATAGACTGAATTTCTGTGACGGGATGGCTGAATATCAACTGGTTAGCACTGGAAGCTCGGGGGGGTCCATAGGTGATTTATCACGTTAGTTTTTCAATCTTCTCCCCACGCTTATGCAGGTGAACTTCCTTTAAGTTAACCCTGCTCATAAAACCATATTTGATCAACCTTGTTTTTAAAATAATAATATAACAACTTCTTTCAGTGGGACTATAGCGACGGACAAAGGATTGTTTTAGCAAATTGTATTTCTGAATACGTTAAGTCCTTAAGGAATACTTAGTATACCAAGTTTCATTATAAATGAATAAAATATTGATTTCACAAAATTTTGAGCAAGCTTTATCCGACTAATATATAGCCATCCGATCTAAGTTATCTCCTTATAGTGAAATTCAGTGGAATCGATTAAAATTGATTGCTTTAAATAGAAAAAATGTAGTGAGCCTTAGACACTTCTTGATTATATTTTAAAACACGTTCTACTAGATTCGATCAGTTATTTTGATAGTTTGGTTCCCCATAATTAAGGCATGCTAGCTGTGACACCTTATTTAATTCAGTAGTGCATTTAGCTACTTAGCAAAGGGTACAGGATTCTATTGTCCACACTGCCGAAACATTTATTATATGTGAAATTGGCAGGGATGAATCGAGTAAATAGGGTTTGGGGGCAAATTGAAAAACGTAGGACCATTACTTTTTTTTTTTTTATTTATAATAAAACCCGCCTCGGTGGCGTAGTTGGCTAACGCGCCAGTCGTGTTGAGCTCGACCGCCGAGGACGGGGAGATCGAGGTTCGAATCTCGGTCGGGTGAACTGGGGTGGTTTTTCCTAAATGGTTTTCCACTCTCCCTCCACGCAAATGCGGGTTCACTTCCTCTAAATTCAACCCTCCCAATTCCTAATCCATTAGAGTAATTAGTACTTAAGCGTATAACCCGAACGGGTAGTAAGACGCGGTGCTAAATATTATTTATAATAAAGATATACAATTCGTATCCCTTTACTGTCCTCCCCCTTTTTTTTCGGTGCATACTAACCAGTCAACAACCGCAGTCACAGTTTGAACTTTTAGGAATAAAACGTTTAAATTAATTTATTGTTATTTAGCTTAAATTGCTTGTACAAATTAGGTACTTATTATTTTTCATAATCCCCTTACCTTCTTCTTGGACATATTTGTGTCATTCAAAGATAAATACACCTTCTAACCTCAAACTTTTAGCATAAACGATAAAATGAGAAAATACTAGACCTACACAATGTGATAATAATCCCTCCTCAAGAATATAAACTATTTGGTGATTTCCAAACTTTTTTAAGCCTCTTAGAACATAAATATATTCTTCCTTCACAAACGTTACTAAGAAAAAATAAATATATATATATAAAATTTTCAAATTAAAACTAACAGAAATAGAGGGGGCATCAAATGCTAATATAAAAAAATATATATTAAAAGCTAGGTCCTTCAAGAAGTGATAATAGCCTTATTTAATATATAAATATTTATCGGTTCCAATTTAATTTATTTTAAGGTTTCCTGTTAATTCCAGTTATTGGTTCTGTTTCGACTCTCTGGGCATAAGAAAGCATTCGGTTAAGATCGTCTAAATGAAAGATATTAGCTCATTTCTTTGTTACACTTTCGAATAACTATTTTATAAAAATTATAATTTCTAACATTTTGAATGAAATAATTGTAATAAAAAATGTGACTGGTTTTCTAGGGACCATGACACTCCCTTACTTCCCTTAATCCATCCCTGTAAATTTGAGCTTCTCTTTTCAAGGATGTGTATTTTCTATAAGTAAGAAAGTTTGTAAGTCGTGTGATGATATAATCAGTATATTCACAAAGTGTACTAAAAATAACTCTGAAGAGCATAACGAAACGGTCTGTGTTTGCTAACGCCAACAATAATTTCCGAAATTATTCTTTTAATTATCTACGTAAGTTAAATTGTCAGCGATCAGCTATCCTTTGAAATGAAAATAGTTTCGAAAGCAGGCAAGAAATGATATTGGATTCATCTTCAAACTTTAATAAATGATATTTGAAAGAGAGGGTATATTGTTAAAAGTTCAAATGTAAAGTAGTCATTTTGATGTCAAAAGACCAACACAACTCTATTTTTTTTTTAATACTAACTTTGTTTTTGTGGAATTAGTGGATGGTTGGTGCTCACGTAGAGAAAAGCTACAGAAAACGAGCAGACTTGTGCGAGTCCCGACGTGAACAGAAGTCGAAATACAAGGGTCGTGTATGGATTGCAAGACCAACCCTCCTCTCCCTCTTTCTCTCTCGTTTCATCCCCTGGAGACATATTCAGTGGAAATAAAGGTTCTCCTCTCTTATTAGGACACTTTATTACTTATTCCCTCACTATTTGTGACCCGCATCGGTGGTAACACTGTCTAAGACGTCACTTTTAGACAGGACTGGAGTTTTTGGGTTTGAATTAGGTGGGCTAAGAATGGGGTTTTTTTTTTCTAAATTATTTTCTCAATCTCCTTTTCTGTTAATGTTAGTACACTTCCTCTAAATTCTACCTTGCTCATTTCTACTACGTAAGTGTAGCTACAGTAGCCCCATGGCTTCTTTGGTGCTGACTGACAGTTCACAGATGACTTCTGACAGTTAACATTTAGGTATATACCTAAATTTTGACTGTCAGAAGTGACAGCTGCTAAACACATGTTTTTTTGCAGATCATATGGTTCGGCGTAAAGATACATAATTTGGTCCGGTAGCTTTCAAAGCTGTCAGCTGTCAGCTGTCAGTCAGCACCAAAGAAGCCATGGGGCTACTGTAACAATATTTCAGTGCATACGCAATCGTTTATATCAATATCTGCCTATTTTCTTCGGTGGTCTTATGGTCTAAGACAATGTGGACCAGCTGGCAGCCCACGGGCCAAATTTCGACCCACACTCACTAAAAATGTGGCCCTCTCAAGTCTCCTGGAGGAAAATTAAAGGGAAACCCTCAGCGGCAGATGGGAAATAGCTATGATTCAAGTAAAAATATGTATTTAAAAGGTTTATGATTTCATTTGTAATGATATGGAATTATACATCTCAATAATTCATTATTCACATCTATATTCAGAATTACGATATTATAAATGCGAGCGGGTAGTAAGATTTATTTGTGTTAAGTTGTTAAGTTTCAAGGTATGGCGACATCTTTCTACGTCTCTGTTTGAAAAGCCAACTCAGTTTTGTGAACAGAAACGCACCTGGATGACCATACCCTTTTTCTTTTGGGAAGTTTCGAGAAGGAAATGTCAATAGATATATCTCTTCAAGGTACGCATCTCTTCACTTGCTTTCCTGACGAGGAGCCGTGTAGGTTGAGTCTATGACATATTAATCTATATTCTAAATTTCACGTGTCGGGAATTATCATGCATATAACGCAATAGTTGGGATCTTATTAAAATCTACAACGTGTGAGATATCTATCAAAAAACGGTTTATCTAATAAAAATAAAAACTATAAAACACCAGAACTCTCATTTTCTAAAATAAGACATTATCCCTTTTTAATTACTATAATACATAATAACAAACTTGAAACCAATTCAATAATTATATAAAATATCATACTAATTGTGGCGAACAAACAAATAATATATCAGGCTAGCTCTTTTATACGTTACACATTTTACCGTGCATTTATTTTATTAATAAAAACATGTGTAACTACTAATTTATAATGTTCAGTTGTTTTTATAAAATTGTGTGTATGTGCATATTTCATAATACATTATTGAGAGATTAATAAACTTTTTTTGGCAGTAAAATTTGAAAGAGTGCACTAGCCCAAAATACAATATATATATATATATCAAACATTGAAAGCAATGTTTATAAATGTTGTTTGAGTCCTATATTAAGTTGATGGGACTACTAAATATATCATCAGTCCGCGGTACAAACTGATAGATTTGGCCCTTGGTATGAAAAATATGGGACTGCCCTGGTTTAAACGTCCCTCTCACACTAGACTGGATTTCCAACAACGAAAGACCCGTGTTTGAACACCGAATCGGGTGTACTGAGGTTGTTTTGTCCTAAATGGGGTTTCTACTCTTTATCTACGCTAATGTAGATACACTTCATTTAAATTGAACCTTCCTAATTGTACCCCATTAGTGAAAATATATTGATATAATGAACGGATAGTAAGACACAATACCCACACAAACACACACACACACACACATACACACGCACACACGCACACACACACATACACACGCACACACACACACACACACACACAAAACTGATTTACTTTAATTAACGTCTATAAATCGAGTCTACCTACAAACCCATGTCCAAGGGGTTAAATCTTGCTTAGTCAAACCTCAAATCTCGATGTGTTATTTTCTGTTTGTGTTCAATAATATCGCAAAACTTCGTTCATTAGTTTTGAAAGGCGAGTCTAATTAATTATTTAGTGGTAGCCCGAACAAACATGGTACGGACTGAAATTTTAATTATTCCTATATGCAGAGTGGGTTTGCGGGCAAGCAATGATATAGGCTGACGGACAGATAGACAGACGGGCTGGTAGCTGCCCACAGAACGTGCTGCGGGGAAATCTAATTTGTGTGCGAGCTGATTTCGTCGAGCAACATCGCGGACGTGAAGTCAGAGTACAGCCCGCGGATTAAAGAGAACTAAGGCTAAACCTATGAAAAATTCTCAAACAATTGTTGTAAAAAAAAACCAAAACAAGTAGACTATAGTGACAATCATGTGAGCATGAAAATATGTTCTTCCAAGATTTTAGTTCTTATGTACTTTTGATGTGTTCCTGATTGTGAAAATGTTCATGCTATTCTTAAGGTTACACCGCTGCGTTAGCCACCTATACGGCTTGATATGTTAAGGTGAGTTGCAAAAGAACGCGAGCCAAGGTCCGTATTTTAACAGTTTTCGTTCGAGCTTTACACAAATTTATTAGGGACTGAAAAGGTTGAATTTAGAAGAAGTACAACAGCATTTTTTTACACAGGGAGAGTAGGAAACCGTTTAATGGAAAACTCAGTACTCCCAGCTGATATTCGAACCCCAACTTCTCCTTCAGCAGAAGACCAAACTAGACGAGCCCGAAAACTATTTAGTAAGAAACACCCTCGGGTCACTCGACCGGGATTAAAGCTGTGATCTCCCTGTCATTGTTAACACAATATATTGCGAGAGTGATGCGTTAGACTAGAGGTCAGAAACCTTTTAGGACCCGGATCGACTGATAAACATAACAAAGGCACCGCGATCACCCATCACTTCCCCAATCTTTTTTGCTTATTTGAGTCTATACAACTTTTATTTTATTCATAAACGACGTTGCCTACTTGGAGATTTCGAAGCTATTTTGCGAAGCGGGTTGCATCTTAACTTGACGCAACTAAGCGGTCTAAACACTATCATACTCGGACGCTAATGTGCAAAATATAAATTCGAAGTAAATAAATAAAATTAGAAGTCATCCTCAGAGGACTCTTGTCTGTGTGCTGGTAACCCTTTCCCTCTTCCTCTGACGAGTTTACACCGTCACTTTAATATTTGCGCCTTGAAAACAGTAACTTGCTTTTTAATTTTACCTTTTTCTTGTTTCTTATTCTAGATAGACATGTTTCCACGAATTTTTTTAATCTACAACCTGGCAGGAAAATTCCCACAGGCCATTTTTGTGACCAGGCCAAATAGCCTAAGCTGTAGAGGATTTATCAAAAATATGTTTACAAAAAAACTGCTCAGAGATAAAAAAAAAATATTATTTTGTGACGCTGTAGGACTATTTTTAGAATTATTTAAGAATTTATGGTTTTTGTTTCAACGATATATCTTTAAAACTCGCTGAGTAAAACGTAACTCCACTAACATGGTAAATCCTGTCTTAACCTACCACGACGTCACAGGTAGGTAACGTCTTTATTCAATCTTTCCTAAAATACTTAAGTCCCTCAACTTTCTACAAACAAAATATAAACAAATTAGAATGTATGTTTTCAGAGTAACATATTTAATTATCTGATTATGGTCGATCAAGGTAATTTTGATCACACTAACATATTATTTGAAATCAATTGACATATTGTAGTATCTATTGTCCAACACTTCGTAAGTCCAACACGTTCAGTAATCCGACACTCGGCAAGGCTGGTACATGAAATCTTCGTGTTAATACTTGTAATTGTGTGCGACAGAGAGAGAATGATGTATACAGTACAGTACTGTAAGTCTCTAGTGGTTTGTTGCACGTGTGGTCGGCAAAGCGGTCACTAGCGTGATTAATATGATAAACTAATTTGTGAGCCAAGTGCCGTGTTTAGACTTTACAGTAATCAAACACTTAATTTTATGTCTGTTTAAATTAGTGCCTGTTACTGATCAAAATGTCTCAATGTCAATGTTCTTGTAGTTCTATTTTTAAACAAAATCCAATGATCCGACAAGCTCCAGTAATCCGATCCTCACCAGTTTGGCATACGTCGGATTACTGAGACTATACTATATTTGCAAGATTAGAAGACTCGAGGATCTACTTTTAATTAGGGTGTACGATTAACTAAGAATTTCCACAAGATCGACCTGCCTTAGACCATTCGATCACTGAAGCTGAGACTTTAATATATTTATTTATAAGAGAAAATATTATCAGATTACTAGTTTGTACCATAGGCTGATTTCTAGGAAACTTACCATTCTACGATAATTATGTATCGATTAATAAAACACTATAGAATTATATCCGTATGAATATGAACTTCGACTTGTTAATCTTAGTTGTAATAAGCGTAAAGTTAATGCATCTATGTTGTTTCAATATATTAGGAGGAAAAATAGTAGTAGTAGTAGTAGTAGTAGTAGTAGTAGTAGTAGTAGTAGTAATAGTAGTAGTAGTAGTAGCATGTATGCCCAAATACTTTATTCAAAATTACAAACAATGCAGATTGTTCTAAACTATTTACACATAGGCCTGTGTAACTTCCCAAACTAGTGAATACGTTCATTTAGACTTTAGAGATTAATTCGGTATTAGTAATAATTTTAAGTGCACTACCCAGACAATTCTTTGTAGGTGTTCGAACTCAAAATTTCACAAAACTGTTTTAAAAATATTACCCAATTTTTTTAAACTTTTTTATAATGACACTTTAAGACTGCTTTTCCTCTGGTAGTTTTATTTTTTTAATCTATTTATTTAATTCCTTAGCTAGCTTAGTTACGTATATTATATCCGATAGAGTATTATAGTATGTATTAGCGTGCTTGATTCTAATACGGAAGGCTGGTATTTGACTACCAATCGAGACGCTGGGGTGTTTTTTCCCTTAAAAACTGATTTTCATCCTCTTTCCAGGTAAACTCTAATAAACTTTGCAAAAAAACATTATCTTCATCATCTTCCACTAGATAAGATAGTTTTTACTTTTTAAGTTGTAAGAGCCAAGACATCACCACTAAGCTTTCTTTATATATATATATAAAGATTGGGTTTCAAATTTTAAGTTAGCTACATTATATGTAATTATTGTATATATTCTAAGCTGTTGTATATATATATATATATATATGAACGTACTTTTTTTTAGTAGATATATCAGCAATTAAAAATTGTATATATATATATATATATATATATATTAGGACTTACAATTTGGAACCAGAACTCTATGGCTTATAATATATACAATAATTACATATAATATTACTATTATTATTGTTATCCCCGCTTCTTACTACCCGTTTGGGTTATATGCACGCTAATGTGTAATTGTAGGGTGATTGTGAGATTAAATGGAGGACCTACAGTTTAACGTGGAATCCGAACCACGGTGGAGGCATGGCATTCCATACATTCACAATTTGTGATTAATACACGTCTTGTAGAGGTGAAGGTTTAGCAATCAGATAAATCTGTGCCGGGACCAAGGATTAAACCCCAGACCCCCAGCACAGAAGTCCGACACCTTACCCCTAGACCACCAGGTTACCTATAATGTTACTAACTTAAAATTTGAAACGCAAATTTTTATATATATATAAAATTTAAAACGGCAAACTTTTTATATATACATAAAGTTTGCGTTTTTAATTTTATATATGTATATATATGTATATATAATATATATATAAAGAAAGCTTAGTGGTGATGTTTTGGCTCTTTACAACTCAAAAAGTAAAAACTATCTTATCTAGTGGAAGATGATAAAGAACTCTTTTTAGTAAATTTTATTAGCATTTACCTGGAAAAAAGGATGGAAAATCACTTTTTAAGGAAAAAAACACCCCCAGCGTAAGGAGGTTGTATATATATGGTTGAGTATACATATGTATTTATATTGGGAAATGGGATGTCATACATACATATATACATTGTATACAATAAACCATACCAATGGTGTTTAAATAATTAATTTCTTTGTATACTTTGAAAATGAATACTGATTATGTCATGCAGAAAATATCTCGTTTAATAAACAATGTAGGCCCCACTTAAAAAATGATGAGATCTAAAAAAACCAACATGTTTTTCATAATTCATAAGGAATCAACATTTACGCTTGGCTAAATCATTGAGTTGTTTTTTTTTTTAATGTAACCTGTCCAGTAGCGTTAGTTCGCCATGACTCTTGTCACCTTTCGAGGGTTGTGACAGGGTTGAAATTAATGTTAACCCTTTAACATACACTTTGCCTCCATAAGATGGGTCACATTAGTTTAATGTAGCTGACTATACTAAAAATACAGGTCCTGTCTATTAAGCTAGAAGTGCTGGGTTAAATTCCTGGTCTGGCTGAAAAGTTTATAATTTTTAAAATTAGTGCTTCCACTTTCACAACGCTGAATTGACATCAGGGATACTGGGGGTTGTATCGGTTCAAGAGTTAAGTTAGTTTGTAAGTCGCGTGATGATATAATCACTTTGGTCAGAAAGTTCACGATACTTAAATCATTAGGAAAGTTTAGTTTATAAAGATAATGCTCGCAAAAGATAAAACTGATTCATCTTGAAAACAAATGGTACGATTGCATAGACTTTCTCTTTCTTTTATTTTAAAATATAAACATCTACTAAAAACATGTAAGATTGGAGAAACGAAATAATATGTATTGTCCCATGAACACTCCACTAAATAGCATAAATGAAATAATAAGCAAAATCACAGAAACATTTGAGAAAAATCTCTATCCACCAAAGAGTATAACAATCGTGATTTTTAAATCCATAACTGTTTCCGGTCTGTGGCCTGTGCCAGTTATTTTTATTCACTACCGGCTTGCTAAGTCTATCATTTGCCTTATAATATAACTTAAAACTAGGACAGTTACAACATCCAGTCCCCTATCCTTAATTCATCACTGTGAAAAGGTAAACCCGAAATTCACCAATGATACATTATTTGGTCATTCCGGCAATCGAACCCGGGACCCTTAGCTTCTTAGACAGACACGCTATTAACTGAGCTCAAGTGTCGGACTTATAAGTATTTCATAAAAAATATGTGTTTGTTTATAGCTCTTATTGGTTTTATGGAAAAATATTTCAAATAAATCTTATTATTTTTAATAGTCTGTACTACAACTTTACGATGATTAGTTATTTTGTATTTGAAATCGTTTCGAAAATATAATCATAATAGGAAATTTTCGCTTATGTAAAGTGTCCTTAAAGTGGTTTTTATGGGAAAACTGCCAGAGCCATTATTTTTGTAATGTTAAACAATGTCTAGATGCAAAATTTAATCAAAGCCGTTAGAGCGGATTTCTAGAAAATCGATTTTATCTCTGTTTTCCCTTCAGCAAACTATTCTTTATTTTAGGGATGGATATTTAATTCAAAAAATCCCTTGAGAGAAGATTATGAAAACCCTAGCTACCAAGTTTGAGTCCAATTGGTAAAATAGTTTCGGCTATAGGCCGAGATACAAGCAGACGGCATCTCGAAAACAACCTTTTCTGTTTCAGGAAGCCATTAAACATCGACCTTTAACAAAATCAAGAGTAAGAATCTTTTTTTGAAGATCACAATACTCTCGCTGAAGAATCGAGAGAAAGTAAAAATGTACTGCATATTACGAACTATCCTTGCAACCAGAATTTTTAAATTACTCTAAGGGGGTAGAGATGATGAAGGTAGAATCTTTGAGAAACGTACCCACATTTTCGGAAAGGAGATTGAGAAACCATTTAGCATAAACCACTCTTTGTACACTAGCCGAGATTCAAGCCCGGTTTTCCCATTATCAATAAACAAGACCGGATGAGCTTGACGTTCAGATCTTAACTTAATTACAAAATAAACACAATCGCCATTTTGCTTTTAGTGAAAGAGCCCAGCATTCCGAGATAAAAGCGGGTGTCTGCGCTCCAGTTTTAGACTAAAACTAATTAAATAATAAATTAAAGAAGAACTGCTACAAGAAAACACAGTTTTAATTTTTAATATATTCAGTGTTGGTAAAGGTTTTAAGCGACCTAAACTCTTTATTACCGGCAGAGTTACACCAACGATTGTGCGGCAGAATCTGAAACGGGATGTAGGTTGAACCCAATCGATTGCAAATAATTTTATTTCATTAAAAACTACAGTTTTTAATGAAATACTATAGTAACATTTAATATTTTCTCAAGGTAGTCACGAAATTAATCTGTTTTGTTTTAGCACCACGTCCTTCTACACGTTCGGGTTATACGCTTATGTACTAATTACGTTAATTATTTTAGGTATTAGGAAGGTTATATTTAAAAGAAGTATACCCGAACTTGCTTGGAGGGAGTGTGAAAAACTTTTTTTTTTTCAAAAAAATCACCATCAGACCAATATTCGAACCTCAATCTACCCGTCTTAGGCAGTCTAGACCAGCGTTTCCCAAAAGGTGTTCCACGGAACCCTGGGGTTCCGTGGAAGGGTCAAAGGGGTTCCGAGTTCTGTCTGAGAATTAACTAAAACGTTCGTAGAAAACAGTCATAACATCGCCTGGGTACAGAATCCATTCGCAAATCTAACCAAACCATCGATGCTAACTGTGTCAGAGTATGAGAATTTGATCGACATTAAGTGTTCATCCCTTCTAAAACAAAAATTCGAATCAGAAGATTCTAATTTGAATTACTTTTGGATTGGACTTAAAGATGAATACCCTGCAGTCGTTGAGAAGGCTATTATGGTTCTGCTTCCGTTTGTGATGACTTACCGATGCGAGACTGGTTTTTCAGCTTACGTTTACACCAAAAACAAGTAAAGAAACAGACTGGATGCAGCTCCAGATCTTCGCGTTCAATTGTCAGACATTAAGCCTAATTATAGTGCTATTATAAGTAAATATGTGAAAAAAATTTATTCTTCACATTAAATAGTTACTTTTTTGTACGATAAATGTTTTACAATACTTATAATAATTATTTTTTATTTATAATTATTCTTTCTTTTCATGTCAAACATGAAAATATTCAAACTACACTACAAGGTACAATCACTTTTGTTATTATCAAAATGGGGTTCCGCCAAAAAAAGTATGATCAATTAGGGTTCCGTGGCCAAAAAAAATTGGGAACCTCTGGTCTAGACTACTGTGAGAGTGGTGCCTTAGACCATGCTGCCACCGAAGCGGGAGGAAAAAAAAAAGAAAGAATAGTTACTCTTCTTAAGTTTCGGATAGCAGAATAGACATCAATATTCCATGACTCCAAAAATGTAAGGGAAGTGAAAAATGGTGTATATGTCTCGGCCTTCCGCCTCTGCTTTGGCAACGACGCAATTCCGCCGAGCAGAGACGCAGGCACTGATGTCCATGATGATGATGATGGAGAGGGTGTAATATGAGTGCGACAAAGGGAAGTTTATACTTGGGGGGGGGGGGGGGGTGGTTCGTGTCCACGCCAATCCTCACTCCAGGGCCGCTCGATACGGGGCCACCTCATGATTAATTGACTGTTTGACTTGTGAAGCAAGAACTTGAGCTTCATTAGCGTATCTCTCTCCTAGACTCAAATTACACTGCGTGCCTCAATCCACCCCTCCCTCCCCTTTAAATCCCTGTAACAAGAACGTTTCCCCTGCTTTTATAACCAAACATCGTTAGAGATTTGAATTGTTTGTTGTGTGTTTGGGGACAGACGTAAGGGGATGTTGAGAACTGCAATACGAGTCTAAACTGCCAAAATAAATAAAAGATTGTTCAATTAAAAATGTAGAGTTTAATTTTCTTCACATTGTGATATCAATATCTGTCATGAGCATGGCGGCATTAAATGACCAAACCTTTTAAATTAAGAGAAAAAGTTGTGATTAAATTCCAGGACACCCTTGGCAAATATTCAACAAATGTTGAGGTCGCCATGTGTAGAAAATTAAACTCTATTTTTGTACTGAAGTAATATTTGATATATTTTGACCAAACAAATATATTGATATAAAAACAGCAAAAACACTGACCTTTTCTCGCGTCCCCTACATATCCACCTTAAGAATTTGAGTTCCGGAAAACTATCACGTGCGTCGTGCATTATACGTCATCGTCCTTCATTTTAGCTGACGTCAGACTGTTTACTAACGACACCATCATTATTTTAAACCCTAAAGTGCTAATATATCTTGTTTTGATCCGCTTTCAAACTCAAAATAGTAATAATAATAATACTAATAGATTAACCCTTAAAGTTCAGGAAAACAATGCCGTATAATTAACTTAGGCCTTCTAACTTATCTTAATCCTGTATAAAACAGTGTGTAGGTCGTCTACAAATTGTAGTAAGTCGGGATTAATATGAAATTAAATTTTTAAATAGATAACAAAGGAACACATAAAATATTATTAGAAACAAGAAAAAAAAAATCCTTACCACTGTATTGGCACTCATACACCATTTAGGACTCTAAACAAAATGAGGATATAGTTCCGGAAAACCCACAAACAAATAAACACACTCGTTTCGTAGCATATTGTAAAAACTGTTTTTTATCAATTAGGTACAGCTGGCAGTCCGATAAAGTCATGATACAGTGGACTAGACAGTAACTAAAAAAAAAACAGGAAGTAATTTACTGAACATAAACACAATAAACAGAGAAAAACTCATTTATTTGGAAGTCGGTATCCACCATTTCAATCCATTGTTCTAGGCCAGGGACATACAAAGTTTTCGTTCTGCAATCATTTAAAAAATAATTGCACATTTGAGAAAATTGTGCTTTAAAACTTTGCATAATATTGTTTGTTGATATAACCGTTCAATGGTTATATTATCTGGCTTTATTTTTTTTTTCATTTATTTGAGTTTAACGTACACTTTCCGAACCGACTGAATAAATCCGCACACGACTTATTAGTTAACTTAAATCTAGAACGTACACAACATACAGCCCCCGGCAGTTATTAAATCACTGTGAAAGGTGAATCATAACTGTTCGCCAATGATACATTTTTCAACCATGCCTGGAATTGAACCGAGGACTTTTAACTCAGTAGACAGTCACGCTATCGAGTGAGCTCAAGTGTCAGACACCTGGCTTAATAAATACAGTATTATTATTATTATTATTATTATTATTATTATTATTATTATTATTATTATTATTATTATTATTATTACTTGTTTCCATTTCTGACCGTGTAGTTAGGGTTTTTAAATGGTACTCACCGTAAAATTCGTGCTATTGTTAAGTTAAATTCATAGTTCATAATAATTTACAAAAGAGTTTGTTTCTGAAGTATTGGTTGCCATAGTATTGCAATATATTATTGAAGAGAGATTCATTTCCATTTAAAGAAACTGATGAAATATCCACTGTTAATTTTAGAGGTATCAAGTTAACGTAATCAGAATTGATAATTTATATTAAGGGGGCACTCCATCCAAAGTTAAAATCCACATTTATGCATTAATTGTTCATTTTAATTTGTTTCACTTACCCTAAGCTTAACTAGAAATTTTCGAAATTTCCACACCCCTAGTCAAAACTATCCCTAGCAGGGGTGGTTTTTGTTTTAAAAAAAAGGGGGTATTTGCTTGAACAACCACATCTACAGTTCTATGTTATATACAAACCTAATTTATATTTTTATTTTGTTGCTAGCATATATGTATATTATCTGTAATATGTAAATTAAAAATACCTCTTAGTTTTATTTGAATATTTTTTAAAAATTATGTCACTAAATTAAATTCAATGTCTTGAAATTTTTTTAGTAATAGGCTAGTATTTTTTAATATTCTCAAAAACTCATATTAAAGATAATATAGTTATAATATCTCTTCAAAATGAAAAAATAAAATATGGATCTAGGTACAGCGGAAGTTGAGATATGCCTGTCCTTGCATCTCAAAACATGTAAAAATAAAACTTTCGTTAGATGAAGAAAAACTAAAACAATGCATTTCAACTTAACAACAGGTGATGTATCAAGATTATTAGGGTTATCAGAATGCTCGGTATCCGAAGACCTACTTTTATTAAGCTTGATATTATTAGTTTTTCCCCTTTTCTGTTGTACTGCTAAATAAGCTTTTTTTTCTCTCTTTTTGATACTGACTTCTTTGTTCCATTCTGTTGAGTAATCTGTTTTAGAGGAGCCATTTAGAGGTTGTTTGTCTAGATCTGTAGCTCTAAGCTTTTGAGGCAACAAAAGTTGTGCGGATTACCTGGCTTATTGTAAATGTTACTATTGCAAGTAATCGATACTGTGGTGAAATAATAAATCTCCATAAACACAGTAAACCCTGATAAAACACTTCAATCACTGCACTGTAGTAAAACAAACAATATATAAACATGGACTTCTGTTTATGTTGGTAAACAATATACACTTGTTGCATTTGTTATAACTGTACAGTGTTGCCAACTGTGGGATAGTAGCTAATAATTCATTCAATTATATGCAGAACTTTTGTTTATATAAAATATAATATTTAAAAAAAACTCCATCACGTCAGCTCGCAATCAAGACATACAGACCGAGCGGCCGTCGTCTGTTGGAGAAGATAGTGCCAACTTCTGCGGATAAGAGTTGTCATGTGGTCAGCACAGCGAACCTTCTGGCCACTAAGCTCAGTTTTCTAGACCGGAGCCGTTATTTATTTTTTCAATAGCTCCTCAATTGTCCTCACGAGGCTGAGTTGACCCCGTTACAAACTCATTGCTTCACAGAAAATCCGGAAGTGGTGGGAATCGAATCCGGGACCTCTGGAATCTGTAGCCAGGAACTCTGAGCACCAGACAACAATAAATTTATAATCTTTCTGTTATATTGTTAGAAAGCTTTGCTTATGTAAATGAATATTAATCAAAAAGTGGATGTGAATAACATGTTTAATATTTAAAACAATCAACTTCCCATAATATATTGGGAATATATTTTACAATTATATTTGTTCAGTATACATATCCGAGTAAAAATCAGCTATAAAAATGTTTCTGATTTTCTTTCAAATTTATTCAAAATTTGGGTGAAGAGCCCCCTTAAAATTACTCTCACAGTAAGAGAAGGATTGCCTGTAGCTTGTGACTAGAAGACTGCCAGAACTTTTAATAGCCCACTGTAAAGGTAATCTTAATCTATTTGATTTTGAAAAGTCATCTTATATTTTATGTAAATACATTTTGTCTGTAAATTAAGTATCTATGTACATTTAATATAATAAAATCTTGAATACAACTATATGGTAGTAGGCGATTTAATATGCTGTAGCTTTCCTTCACCTCTGACAAGACGTGAACTTGTGAATGTGAGGAATGCCAGGCCTCCGCTGTGGTTCGGATTCCACGTTAAACTGTAGGTCCTCCGTTTCATCTCACAATCACCCTACCATTGCACATTAGCATAAGTGCGTATAACCCGAATGGGTAGTAAGACGCGGTGCTAATAATAATAATAATACTATGCTGTAACTCTTTACTGAAACACCTATGGTAGTTTCAATAAAATTAAATAAAATATATAGATAGCCATATTCTTTTTTTCCCATCACGTTTTACTAACAATTCGAGCGATACGCTTATGTACTAATTACGCTATGGTTTTAGGGATTAGAAAGGTTATATTCATAGGAAGTGTACTCGCATAAACTTGGTGGTAGATGGGAAAACGATTTTGAAAAAATCACACTCAATACACCCGACCGAGATTCGAACATCAATCTACCCGTAATCGGCAGTCGAGATTGTTAGACCACGTGGCTACTGGATAATAAAGATTATCAATTCCCTCATTAAAACCCAATATAATAATTATATGACTGAGTGCTTCAAAAGTGCCTAGTTATATATCATTATAATGTTTTAAGGGATTTTATTTATTAACTAGATTGATAATTTTTAGTACTGTTTTCACCAAAATGAAAAATAAATTTCTGACTGGTTAGAAAGTTTAAATTTCAAGTTTAAAATCTCGTAAAAAAATTGTGATAACTTGGATAAGACATGACTTTAGTATAGTAACTCTAAATCTAGGTTTCTAACCTTTCGCTTTAATAAGTACAAATTTACGCGTATACTGTCGTTAGTTCTTTTTTTTTTTAAGTTAAAACTCAAAATTTAATCTTATTATCTGGTTAGAAACCTGCTGATAATTCTCACCCACATTTTGTTGGAAACGATACTAAAAATATCAAACAGCTCCTTAAATAAAGCAGGATTTCCAAATGTATTCAACACCTCTGTGCTCTCCCATGTAGCACCCTTAATGACGTTAATATTTGCGACATTTACATAGCGTGGACATAATTGCAAAATGTTATAGTAGCTTAACTCAAGATTTAGATGAGAGAACACGATTTATTAGATACTTTTATCCAAATATATGCTTTTCGAATGTCCTATGGCCGTAAACTCTTTTGGTAAATTGTCTTTCTATTTGGCTGTTATTATTAAATATATCTCATTGAAATGTTCCATAAATATGAACATAACAACTAAAGAATAAGCTTCTTTTTTTTTTCAGAATAAAACTTTAATTATTTGTGTGAATTGCTTTTATGTAGAGCAAATAAGTCGCAAGATAAGCTGCGTGGTCCAAAAATACCATTAAAATTGCTCTAGTGTGTCCTGAAGACGTTTTCATTGACACATTCAAATATGTTAATTTGATATTTTCACAAAACAAATAAATATGAGGTTAAGAAAGGTAAACTTTTTCTGACTAACTTGCCAACTCATTTATGAAATAAATGGTACGGCACACCGCACAGACTTTCTCTCTCTTTCTATAAACTCGTAAGATTTCTGAACGGAATAATGTACATTGTATCATCACCACTCCACATAAGAACATGCATAAAATAATATACAATGATATATAATCAATGAGAAAAGAGGCGCATCTTTGTCCACCTAAGAACATTTCAAACAGTTTAATGTCTTCCACAAGGGTCAACACTTCGTATTAAAATTTCGATTTCTGGTTAAAGTTTTAACATTTTATAAGGTGTTGCAGATCTTCAAGTCATCACATTGATATTTAATTCTTCATTTATACATTTTGACCAATAAAAAATGTAAATATTGACTATTGAGTCTAAAATAGAAATAGATCATTGCTATGCAAACATTTCTCCTAAGAGCTTTAAGGAAAAATAATATACTTTTTTAGATACTTATATTTAATTACTCTATGGCATTGGAGAATTATTGCGTTAAGACTTAAGTAGTATATGTTTACAACTAAAGCTCACAAAATTGTATTAATATATTTGCAAATATCTCAGAAACTGTTGCTTTTATAAAAATATATGTCAAATAAAAGTTTTTTATTTCTAATAGTCCTACAATTTTGCAATGATAAGTTGTTTAGTTTCTCGAATAGTTGTGGAGATACGGAAATTAACGCTTCTGTAAAGTACCCTAAAAATCATTTTCATAGGAAAATGAAAATAGCCAGTTTATTTCTAATCTTAATCAACGCTTAGATACGAATTTTAATCAAAATCGTTTGAGCAGATTTTGAGAAAACCAAATTTTTCTCTTTTCGCCCTTCAGTAAACTACCCTTAATTTTAAGTTTTTATAGACACACAGAAAGACGGCATTGCAAAGACTATTTTTTAGGGTTCGGGGGGTCATGAGACGTCGACATCCATCAACATTTCCGGTTAGTTTTTTTTTTTACGGTCGCAATACTTAAGCTTTAATGTCCAAAAAGTTAAAAAAATTCATATAATTGCGTATAGATTGAAAGTTATTGATTTTATAAAAATATGTTTCGGATAAAATATTTGTATTATAAATATATATACATATTTGTAATGCTAAGTAATTTCATATCTCAAATAGTTTCGGAGCTATTATAAAAAATGTTAATTGACGCATCAGACCGGAGCCCTTAAAGCCATTTTGCAGAAATATTGAGGGTAGCCATTTTGTTTGGAATATTTATTAATGTTTATAAATGAAATTTAATCAACATCGTTAGAGCCGATTTTGAGAAAATCGACTTTTTCTCTTTTTGCCCTTCAGTAAACTACCCTTAATTTTAAGTTTTAATAGACACACAGACAGACGGCATTGCAAAGACTATTTTTTTTAGGGTTCGGGGTGTCATGAGACGTCGAAATCCATCAACATTTCATGTTAGTTTTTTTTTACGATCGCAATACTTAAGCTTTAATGTCCAAAAAGTTAAAAATACATATATAATTGCGTATAGATTGAAAGTTATTGATTTTATAAAAATATGTTTCGAATAAAATATTTGTATTATACATATATCTACATATTTGTAATGCTAAGTAATTTCATATCTCAAATAGTTTCGGAGCTATTATAAAGAATGTTATAATATAATATAATAATATTTAGCACCGCGTCTTACTACCCGTTCGGGTTATATGCCTATGTACTAATTACGCTAATGGATTAGGAATTGGGAAGGTTGAATTTAAAGGAAGTGAACCCGCATTTGCTTGGAGGGAGAGTGGAAAACCATTTAGGAAAAACCACCCCCAGTTCACCCGACCGAGATTCGAACCTCGATCTCCCCGTCCTCGGCGATAAAGAATGTTAATTTACGCATCAGACCGGAGCCCTTAAAGCCATTTTGCCGAAATATTGAGAGTAGCCATTTTTTTTGGAATATTTATTAATGTTCATAAATGAAATTTAATCAAAATCGTTAGAGCCGATTTTGAGAAAATCGACTTTTTCTCTTTTTGCCCTTCAGTAAACTACCCTTAATTTTAGGGGTAGATATCCAATTCCAAAAATCCCTCGGGGCAACCCTATGAAAACCCTAGATATCAAGTTTCAGCTCAATCGGTAAAATAGTTTAGGCTCTAGTTGAAGGTACAGACAGACAGACAGAAAGACGGAAATTCAAAAACCACTTTTTCGGATTCAGGGAGTCATGAAACGTCAAAATTCATCAAAATCTCGAGTTCGATTTTTTTTTACGATCACCATACTTTCTCTACCTGTAAGATAGAGAGAAAGTAAAAATAAAAGGTTTGTTAATGTACTGTAAGATTATGCATTGGTTTACCGATAAAAGAAGGTTTGTATTATAATTATGTTGAATACATTTCTCCTAAATAAATCACAATTATTATTTGTGACTGATATGTGTATGTATTTATTAATAAATCTAAACTTGCAACAGATAAATATACCACCAAACCTTTCCACGTATCAACAAAAAAATATCGCCTTTATAGCCTATGTATTACGTTTCAATAAAATAATAATTAGCGATCAACTTGATTGCATTAAAAGCGGCTTAGTGTAAAAGTAAAATCAAAAAGTGGTGATAAAAATTAAACAAAGCTATATTTACAAAAGCATAAAAACAAACATTTAGTTCAGTCAGCTGGAACTGAACCCCGACCTGCTTTATCAAAAACCATACATAAGCCTACTATTCATTTGGCTAATAGTTCAAAAGTTTCTGCAAACTAAATTCGTTAGTTAGAACACAAACCTTAAATTCTGAAAACGTTAAATATTCTATGAGTATACATCTTTTCATAGAAGTTGTGCACGCGTATGTGTGTGTGTGTGTGTGTGTGTGTGTGTGCGTGTGTGTGTGTGTGTGTGTGTGTGTGTGTGTGTGTGTGTGTGTGTGTGTGTGTGTGTGTGTGTGTGTGTGTGTGTGCGTATGTGTGATCTAATGAAGCTTCCTCCATTCTCGGTATCTGAATCAGCACAATCAAGTTTATTGATTAGAGGCAGACGTCATATATGGGTCCCAGCTTTCTCCCGTCTTCCCTTGCTTGCCTGTCTGATTGTCTACAGAGAAGAAAGCTTTTCACTCTCTTCTGCCCTGACATATCTTTCACCATTCCCCTCCCATCTTTCTTTCATTTTCTTTTTTGCGGTGCACATTTTCAGACGTGGTGGTTTTGAGTTTAGGTAATGTGAAACTATATCTACGTCATGAGTGAAAAATGGTGGTCTCATAACATGTGTCACAAAAGGCGAGTTGTGTTCTGTTCGTGCTGTTGAAGTTCTCGTAGATATGCTTCTAAAGGATAATAATAATAATAATAATAATAATAATAATAATAATAATTTGCCTCGTATTATTTACTTTAATAAATTTACTGCCAAATATTTTTTTAATTAGCACTGCGTCCTAATACCCGTTTGGCTTATAAGTCTATTACCAATGGTCTAAAAACCCTCCCCGCGCCAGGATACTGAGGTAAAAGGGCGTAATTCTCGTTTATTTTTTATTTTTTAGTACCGCGTCTTAGTACCCGTTCGGGTTATACGCTTGTGTACTAATTACGTTAATGGTTTTAGGAATTAGGAAGGTTAGTTTTAAGTAAGTGTATCCGCATTTGTGTGGAGGGAGAGTGGAAAACAATTTTTGAAAACCCCCAATACATCCAACCGAGATTCGAACCCCAATTTCTCTGTCAGTGGCAAATCAGATCAGAATATACTGACTCTTTAGTCCATGTGTATTACTTACTGTTTAATTAATACGCATATATTATAGTTATTCTAATTGGGTAAGGATGGGGCAGGAAATATTTTAGAGGTAATCTACCCACATTTGTATGGAAGGATAGTGGAAAATTATTTAATTAGAGCCACCCTCATTAGACCCGACTGGGATTTGAACCCCAAGCTCTCCGTCATCAGCAGGCCAGTCTAATACGAGAGTGACGCCTTAGACCATTTGGCTACTGTAATTATAGTTTTTTTTCAATCACCGCGTCTTACTACTCGTTCGACGGGTTATACGCCTATGTACTAATTACAATAATGGTTTAGGGACTAGGAAGGTTCTATTGAGAGTAAATGCACCCGCATTTGCGTGGAGGGAGAGTAGAAACCCATTTTGGAAGAACCACTCTCAGTGCACCCGACCGGGATCAAACCCCGAACTTCCCGTTTTCGGCAGTTTAGTCCAACACGAGAGTAGCGAGTAAATAACGTAGAGCAAAATTTAAATTAACTAGTATTAAAAAATATTAGATAGAAACAGGAAGTTACTATATAGAATATGAGAAAATAGAGTTAGAAGTTTCACAGTATTTTGTTTTATAACCTTGTAAATAATCTATAGAAGCAACAAAAAATTCGCTTAAAATATAATTAGTACTAATACAATCAGACAAGATAGTGTAATTTAGGATTATAGGTGTATAGCTCAGGTTTGAGCTAACAAAATTGCAATAATAGTTAGACTAGAACTTTGTTATCTTTCGCTCTCTCAACGGAAAACAACATCAGAACACGACATACGAAGTTGCTTAGTTTGGGACAGTATTTCCCAAACTTCACCAGTTATATACGCCTTTTAAAGATATGGCCTGAATATCGTAACCCTTCAAATTCTTCATAAAAAAAACCTGATGTGTTTTAAAAGTATAACGGTCGTTTCAAATTCTACCTTAGCTTAAACTAAACAAAGCCTTGGTGGAGGGAGAGAATACATGATAAAAGTAACGTTAAAATTTGCGTTAAATCTTCTCATCGGGTTTTAATTTACTCAACAAAATATAATATGCTTAATAACACTCACGTCGCATTCCCCCTTAAACCCTTCACGTACCTGAGAGGAGACTTTCACCAGAGTTTGGGAAATACTGATCTAAAATACCACACCTAACGTTAAATAATTGTTTATATCTACGCGACCATTGAATAAGCATTAATTTTTAAATCTGATTTCTAAATATAATATATAAATATTATTATAGGTAGTTATTAAAGGTCCGTCGATGAAAATGTTCTTTCTTCATAACCAAAATAACTTTACTCCAACGGCTTTAGTCACTTTTAGTGTATTTACAAAGCTATGAGTAACACCTACAAATCAATTTTCATAGGAAGGGCTCTTATCTGACAGTTATAAAAGTTACTAGCTCTAATTTCACTTATTCATGCGTCAAGTCATGTTATCTTCAGCTGCCAATTTGATATGTTTTATCAATACCTGTAAAATAGAGATAGTAATAATGAGTATAGTATGGTTGTATCAATTTTGTAATAAATAAAAAATACTTTTATTTCCTAGAAGGCCATTACTATGAAAATCGGACTGCATATAGACTAGTCTTTTATCGTTATAAAATAACCTGCACGATAATTCCTTGTGTTCATTTGTATTTGAAGGGTACAGAGTAAGTAGGAGGAATTCACATTACACCCATTTTTAAGGACAATTTTTATATCTCAAACACCAGCATGACAGAGACGCTTTTTAACCATAATCTAAAGTTCATTAGAAAGGTTTCTTGATTGTCTAACAGATGGTAGCACTAATTCAATTTGAGTTAAAATTGGACCTTCCTCATTTTTTACCTGTGCCCTTTATTTGATTTAAATAACTAGGCCTAATATTTCATGACCATAGCTACTGTGCCATGCCAGTAAAATAATGTTGTACCCAGTAACGCTTCGCATAGATATTTTTTTCAAAATGTCACTTATATCTTTGTTCCAGACGATGCTTCGGTTAGTAGAATTCAATTAAAATTTAGACATATTCACCAAAAAAACTTATTGTTTTCTAGATTTTACTTTACATCCACTAATGTTTCCAGTCTATGGTCCGTATCAGTTATTTATTTTACACTACCGGCTTGCTAGGCCCGTCATAGCTTCATATACCTTATTATAAAAATTAAGACTAGGACAGACACAACATCCAGTCCCCAGCCGTTAATTCATCACTGTGAATTTTACTAATGATACATTTTCGGTCATGCCGGGAATCGAGCCTGTGACCCTTAGCTCAGTAGACAGACACGCTACTGATTGAACTAAGGTATCGGATTGTTTTTCTAGATTATAATTTCAAATATTTTTTTATCATTCATCATTTTTTACTGAAGAGTAAAAAAGATAAAAATAGGCAAACTAGTATTTTTACCGATAACATTTTATTAGAAATTGATGTCATGAATATGCTTTGAATAAAATTTCGTTGAAAGAGCCAGGTATATTTTCTCTTAAAAAAATAAAATTGTTTTCTTAAAGCTGGACGCTATATATCCTGTAGTTCCGCCGTGTTCCAAAACCTTATATCAACTATCAATCTGTATACAAAAAAGAATACAGTACTATTATAGCGCTTATTAAAACTAAAGTGAACTTTCTAAACGTAGGGTTATTTCAGTTTTTGACTTACGAACAGGTTAAGTTAATTTGAACGGCTGTTCAACAATATGATAGTGACTTGTCTTCACTGAATCCACAAACACAACAACTAGCGTCACCCGCTTCGGTGACCGCATGGTCTAAGGCACTACTCTCACAATAGACTAGACTGTCGAAGACGGGGAGATAAAGGTTCGAATCTCGGTCGGGTGAACTGAGGGTTTTTTTTTTACCAAATAGTTCTCCACTCTCCCTTTAATTAAATGCGGGTACACTTCCTGTTAATATAATCTCACTAATCCTTAAAACCATTATCGTAATTAGTACATAAACGTACAACCCAAACGGGTAGTAATACTCGGTGCTAGAAAAAATAAATAAAAAAAGCATAGTTATCTAACCATAATTAAAATGATACATTTTCGGTCCTCACTAGGAATAAAACCAGAGGTTCTTATATAAGTATTGAGGTGCGCATTTATCTTTTTTAATATAATTATACAGTGTGGCCCATAGGTATCGAATGACTCTCCCTTTTTTCTCTCTCTTTATATTATATATATATTTATATATATATTTATTTATTTATTTACATATATATATTTATATATATACAGTCAAGATAAGTTTATTTTATATATATTATGTACTGTATACTTGACCTGACTTAATTTACAAACACAACAGCTGAACATCGAATCGTTGATCTGTCAGTTATTTAGAGCTCCAAATTACTCATTTATATACTACATATAATGACGGATGTCATTTATTGAATTTAAACAGTAGATACATTTTTTAATTTGTATATATACATTATATACTTGTATTTGCTAAATTCACATACACAACAACCAGACACCAAATCGTTGATTTATCATACACAGTAAAAGTCCGATAATCCGACACCCAATCGTTTGGCAACCCCGATAGTCCGGCAAGTGTAGCCGTCCCCCTCTTTACTCGTCTTTTGGTCTCGCAACATCGCCATTAGTCCTTAGTCCACTTTTACATTGATACGGGTAAGAAATATTCTAAATGATAATAAAATATATAATATTAAAAGTTTCACTAATACCATTTAATTGTATTTATTTAGCGTATTTAACATCTACTTTCTGCGATTGCTTACACGACTGTACACGACTTACAAAATAGCTTAATTCTAGAACAAACACGACACCCATTCCCTATTAGTTAATACATCTCGATGAAAAAAGAAATCCTTAATTTCATCAATGATACCTGATACATTGTTCAGCCATGTTGGGAATTTACTTAGTAAAAATCTTTCAAATTTATTTGAAAGTATTTTGATTAAATAAATTAAATTAAACTAAGGGTTGATTATTTTATGTAAAGTGAATTAAATTTAATGAGTAGTTTGTATTTAATTTACTTTATATAAATTCTTAAAATAGGCTTTAGAGGTATTTTGATTAGATAAATTTAACTAAATTAAGGGTTGATTATTTTATATGAGTTGAATTAAATTTAGGAGTAGTATCTATTAAATTTACTTAATAAAAATCTTTAAAATTAGTAGTCAGACGAGCTACCAGTTGAGCTAAGGTATCGGGCATTCAATACCAGTAATGCAAGTGTTTGGAATTAGGACCGATTATAAATAATGTATGTTTTCTACTCTCAGGTAAATGGGGGGTGAAGAAGGGAGGGTGGGGAAGCTTAAATAACACGTCGCTGATGTTTTAGTGCCAACCTCCCCTTTCCAACCCTCTCACACCCTACTTACTATCCATTCTAAAGTGATAGAGTGCGTGAACACACGTATCAGTGTGCGAAGAGGGGTCTGGCTGGAAACTGAATAAAAAAAAGGGGGTGGGGGTGGTAATGGAGGTAGTGGGGGAGTTAGAGGTAGGGTTGATGGGAGCCGCACCGGCTCAATCTGGTTAGCGTAGCAAGGTGTGAAGGAGAATGATGGAAATTGAAAGGTGGAGTTTACAGGGCGATTACACTGGCGCTATCGAAAATGAATGCTCATCATCATATTATGAACCCGTTGTCATACTCGCCCTAGGAATAGCTAAACAATGCCTTTAACGTATGTATGGTGACTATTTAGACTTTCATAAAAATAGAGTAAAAATAAAACTGGATGTATGCATGTGTACACAGTTCGATTTCCATAGGAAGTTCCTTATCTGACGGCTAGAGAAACTAATGAATCTGTTTTCACGTATTCATACGTCAAGTAAAGTGATCTGTAACCGTCATTTTGATATATATTATCAATACCTATAGAATATCATTAATAATAGAATAAAAAGTTTATATTTTCTAAAAGATCCGTGAATATAAATTTGCATTTATATACAGGATGCACGGTAACATGTGGGACCCACATCAGTGGTGGACAGGAGACACAAAAACAATGAAAAAAGTTAATATACACATGGTGATCCCATTTTACCTTGTTTCCGAGCTACAACCAATTGATTTCACTAAATTTTTTGTTTACCATACTTGATATATCTCGACCTGTTGACTAGGTGTATTCTATGGGCTATGGGTTATTTCAAACACTAGTATAATTTTTTTTAAATAAAGTGAGACACTCTATGACACGTTGACTGTAGGCTCACATTCAGAGCTAAGGTGGCAATTTTGACCATTTCCTATAGTGTTGAGCAGCTCCACACACACTGTAATACAAACATGACTGTAACTCAGAAACGTCAAATAGGACACATTTTTATATGAACTTTTTTCGTTGTTTTTGTGTCTCCTGTCAACCTCTATATTGGGTACCACATGTAATGGTACACCTGTATGTATGTATGTATGTGTATGTATGTATGTATGATGTATGTATGTATGATGTATGATGATGATGTATGTATGTATGTATGTATGTATGTATGTATGTATGTATGTATATGTATGTATGTATGATTATGTATGTATGTATGTATGTATGTATGTATGTATGTATGTATGTATGTATGTATGATGTATGTATGTATGTATGTATGTATGTATGTATGTATGTATGTATGTATGTATGTATGTATGTATGTATGTATGTATATGTATGTATGTATGTATGTATGTATGTATGTATGTATGTATGTATGTATGTATGTATTAGTAAGTATGATATATATATTATGCAGTGCGTATATACATATTTTCAACATAACAGAAATGTATTAGTTTAAAAAATCACTTAATAAAAAGTAGCATCTATAGACTTTTTTGCATTCTATGTTAAATTTTAACCATATTTTTTAAATTTATATTTATTTTAATAATTTAGTATTATTTATATAGTATATAAAAGAAACTCTTTGTTTCTAAATTAGCCCGCCCGTTTCCCTCTCATTCCCCTGATCTAAAGTCAAAGGAAAATGGTCTGGTTGTGTCGTGTTGTTGAAAATATCAACGTAGGTCGCCTCGTAGTTAAGCCGTAGGCTTACAAACAGAATGTTACTGGGTTAAAGTGTAACAAGTAAGGTTAATTGAATCTGTCACAAAATCAGTGTTTCTCTGTAAGTGACAAATCTGCTTAGTAATTATTTGGCATCGTGAGGGCTTTTGCTAGCATTCGATTATATCAATTTAGAAAAAAAAATTAAATACTTTGATTTAATATTAGAAACAAAATAGATTCGTGTCAAAAAATTTTATGCAACATTTGAATATCGGTATAAATTAAATATGGTATGAATTGAAGTGGAAAGAGAGTCGCGTATCTGTGGTAATATTGTTAAGATACCATTTTTTTAAACACAAATTAAATAGACTATTTCATCAAATAAGCGGGTATTTTCACTTTTTTTCATGAAAATTTCAAGATAAACTTAAATCGTTTTTTAAAAGATAAAACAACGTTTTATTAATTTTTCAGCGTTGTAAAATCGAACTAGTGTGATTATAATCACTAATAATGTTTACTTATTTCAACCTCCCAATCACATTACTCAAACCTTATGCAATGATTTTTAGTGATTTTTTTTTTATATTTTGCAAAATGCATGGAAAATCTTTATTTTAGCAACGGGAACCAACATTCAAATTATTGCTCGAAAACCAAGTTTTTATAAATGGTCTTTAGATGGTCTATCATGATGTTAAAATTGTCCCAACAGCCATGACTAGGAGACTGGTTAGCACGTCTGATTTTCATCCAAGATACCAAAGCTCAAGTTTTCTCAAGGTAAATGATTGTAAGATTTAAAATATAGATTAATATCCCTCATTTCAACTTCGATACATAGGATAGGAAAGGAATCACTTCACGTTTTAAATTTATTTAAATAGTATTAGTATGTTCCCTAAAGTTGGATTACTGACCGAACGAAGCAAGGATATGTTTTAACTTAACTATTTGGCATTTATTATGTCTGTGTGTCTGATTTTGCTCCAACATTATTGTTTAATGAGTAGACCAGTTTTAACTAATTAATTTGAACATTGGCTGAACGATATAATTACAGTACATAGTTTTTCAATCTGTTTATTTTTTTCAATATGGCGGCCACTCATAATAGTTTATAGTTTATCTTAAGTGCTTTGAATTTATAATTAAATCCATTCGATCGAATATCTAGGGTGTATATCTTTTTAGATTTTTTAACATTTATTGCGAGACTGAAGTACAAAACCACGTGAGCCACGATTTCTAAATTAATGAAACTAAGAGTTTATTTTTCTGTCATGAGCATTACGCGATACCTACCATAGGCAGAGAGCTCAAATTTTCAAATTAGTAGCCCCTTTGCATGAACATGTGTGCCTCAAGGCTAAAATTTTAAGGTTTTGCTTATATTATATAAATTTATTAAAAACTGGGTCAGAGGAATTAAAAATAAGAGCTTTTTTTTCTCTCTCTGTTTTGAAGCTAAGAAAACCGTTGCCCTGGGTAACAATGCTGATATAATCAGTCGGTTCAGACAGTACATGAGTTAAATACATCAATATTACATAATATATATATGATATACTGTATACATGTAGTTAATTTATTTTATGTCTTTTCCTTCACCTCTGACAAGATGTGTATTAATCACAACTTGTGAATGTGAGGAATGCCAGGCCTCCACCGTGGTTTGGATTCCACGTTAAACTGTAGGTCCTCCATTTCATCTCACAATCACCCTACCATTGCACATTAGCGTAAGTGCGTATAACCCGAACGGGTAGTAAGACGCGGTGCTAATAATAATAATAATAATAATAATAATAATAATAATAATAATTTATGTCTAGCTTGATCACAAGAGAAAATATAAAATTCAAATCTAAAGATAAATTATTGGAGATATTTCAACTTGAAATCCAAAGATAAAATACATTAAAACTAGTAACGATAAGACAATGAAATAGTTTTTAGCATGATGTAGACCTACTTTTTAAAAAATAATGAAGGAAAAGAGGTATCTACTGTTTACAGAACCACTATTTTAAACCAGCGATAATACCGTACTGGCACTAACGTATACTACCGACATAGTTTGTATCAAGCTTCACTACTTGCCATTCAACCGAGCTATACACGTAATTACACTAATAAGGAAGGTAAAATGTATATCGAATGTACCAACATTTACGTAGGACGGTATGAAATAATTTCAAAAACTACACATTCAGGACTCGATCCATGACCTCACTACCACCGGTAAAACATAAAAAACGAGACCGACTACTTTGACGGAGAGTCTTCCAGTGTGGGAGTCAGGAGTTTGTTCCCGGTGCAACCCGGATCTGTGTGCCTCTGAACGATGTATTTCCTTCACTGAATTCTTGCTGTCATTTAGTGTGCAGGCGCGGCGTAATTAGTGGTTGCTATTTAAATACATGTAAAGAATAAAACGTGTGGCGGCGGCGCTAAGGGACGCACGACGCACTTCTGCGTTGCAGTGGGAGCCCACCTTTAACGTGATTGAATCTGACCCGGCCACTGAATGTTTTTAGCAGCAATGTAACTTCTCATTAACTATCCAGGCAAATTTTGTTTAATTTTTTTTAATTTATCTACTTCTTAATACCTTCGCCATAATTATATATATATATATAAAGTAAAAAACGATCATTAATATTACTTTTAAAAACAAAGATTACAGAAAATCCTTTTATTTTTACTTTAAATGGAATCCATCCATAATTTCCTAACAGTGATGAAATCCCTCATCCTCAGTAAATTCTTCCTGTCTCCACTCATTATTATTATTAGCAACGCATCTTACTACCCGTTCGGGTTATACGCACTTACGCTACTGTGCAATAGTAGGGTGATTGTGAGATGAAATGGAGGACCTACAGTTTAACGTGGGATCCGAACCACGGTGGAGGCCTGGCATTCCACACATTCACAAGTTATGATTTAATACACGTCTTGTCAGAGGTGAAGGAAGGGTTTGGCAATCAGATAAATCCGTGCTGGGACCGAGGATTGAACCCGGACGCCAGCACAGAAGTCTGACACCTTACCCCTAGACCACCAGGTCACCGTCTCCACTCATGTTTCCTACTTTATATGTATATTTCTCCATTCTTCCCCTTCTTAAATACCCCTGCACTGTATATCATCTCTGAGAGAACTGTATAGATACTATTGGGAAACGACTTTGTCATTCTCTTGTTTTTGTGTGATCAATTGTACCTTAGATATAAGAAAAACTTTGCAGCGCTGGAAGCTCCTTCTTAAAGTAGCCCCATGGCTTCTTTGGTGCTGACTGACAGTTCACAGCTGACTTCCAACAGTCGAAATTTAGGTGTATACCTAAATTGTGACTTTCAGAAGTGACAGCTGTTAAATACATGTTTTTGCAGATCATATGGTTCGGCGTAGAGATACATAATTTGGTCTGGTAACTTTTCAGAACTGTCAGCTGTCAGCTATGAGCTGTCAGTCAGCACCAAAGAAGCCATGGGGCTACTGTACCTCAGCATACAACGTTCAGAAATAGCTAAAAGTGAGTATGTTTGGCAAAATGTAACTGAAAGAGAGCGGAGATAAAACTTTCCTCCATAAGACCTGCAATTCACTCAGAGGAGATATTCAGTGTAGGTACCCCCTAGCTATGCATAAAGAAATTGCAAATAAAGTTATTGGATGGAGAGTGAGTTAACCGTTTGATACAAGGTCGCAGAAAGAGAAGAGTCTTGAAGTAGACCGAGTAAGGAATCGCACTGGGAAACTATGTTTTAAAAGTAAAGTTTTCTTGAGCGCACTCAAGCCATTACACACACTTTATGACGTGTCTCCAAGCGAACCCCCTTCCCCGAAATGGCCAAAACCTTTCAACTTTACGTAATGGTATGAGTAGTGCTTCTTCTCCTTTATGGAGTGGAGGGGTGCGTTGCTCCGAAAACATCACATTCTGTATGGGAAGTTGTGGTTTCTTGGATCGTCTCTTGCGCGTAACTGGCTGATGTTTGCTCCTTGGGATGTGAGTATGTCAAGAGATTGTATAATCATCAACATCACCCTAGTTTTATACTTACACGACCTGCAGAGTTAGACTAAAACCTTTTTGAAAAAAATCAATGTCTAGCTCTAGTAATTAAGTGTTTGAAACAATTAATTTGAAAAGTTATTTATAGATGTATTAAGCTGATATATTTGTAACGTATGCATTACGTATTGACTGAATGAGTGTATCAGTATTCTTCTAATTCTATAACAGAGATAGCACCCAATCTCTTGGCCATTAATTCATTAATATGAAAGAAGAAGCCCCAATTTCACCTGTGATGAATTGGTTAGCCATTAAGCTATAGTGGGTGACCTGGCGGTCCAGGGGTAAGGTGTCAGACTTCTGTGCTAGGGGTCCATGGTTCAATCCTTGGTCCCGGCACAGATTTATCTGATTACCAAACCCTTCCTTCACCTCTGACAAGACGTGTATTAATCACAACTTGTGAATGTGTGGAATTCCAGGCCTCCACCGTGGTTTGGATTCCACGTTAAACTGTAGGTCCTCCATTTCATCTCACAATCACCCTACTATTACACATTAGCGTAAGTGCGTACAACCCGAACAGGTAGTAATACGCAGTGCTAATAATAACAATTAAGCTAAACGAGCCCGGATTCTTAAGTTCATATCAAAGAAGCCCTATCACGGGCGTAGGAAGAATTTAATATTGAGTGGAGGGGTGGTAAGGAGTGTCAAAATCGTAAGTTTATGACATGACATGATGTGTTACTTTATAGCAATGGTTTCCAAAACTCAGGGTCGCGAACCAAATGAAGGTAGCAAGGATGTTCTTGAGAGTCATAGAAAGGTCTCAAAAAATACCGTAAAAAATTATGACTTGAGGACAAGCATATTCTCACTCGTGGAGTTGAAAAAGCTCTTTTCCCTCTTGTGACACTACAGCCTACCTCTCTGAACAAGGATTTTTATGTCTTGTAACGATCACGATTAAAGCAAGGAATCGTCTGTATCCCTAGGATGATTTGTATATCACTCAAACTCGAGGAGCTCACTTACAAAATGAAGCGGAATCATGGTTGCCACTGAAAAATTGCTTTCGTCACATTTGCAATGAATTCACATTGTCGCTGGAGAATTTTGTGTGCTTTTTTATCTGTAAATTTAAAAAGTTACTGAAATTGGTTTAATTTAGCGGATGACATTTTATCAATACAAAACAAAAACTTAAAAGAACTCTCACCAAGAATGAAACAGTTTGAAAACAGAATGGAAAAATAGTAGCCAATTAAATATTCTTCTTTGATCACTTACCGAACAATGTAACAAAGTCACATTTTCATTAAGAATGGTGATTTACATTTTGTTTGATTGAAAAGTTATTGAAATTGTGTTTGTTATTTTAATTACTTCAATTAATTTAATTTAATAAACACTTATATGAAAATAGTGGGCAATTTATATCACATATAGTGAAACTTTAAGTCGTCAGGTTGGGAAAATATTATTTTTAGGGTCACGATCAAAAAAGTATGGAAAACGTGGTGGAAATGTATTTGTGTGAAAGGGGAAGAGGGAGAGAGGGGCAAGTAACAAAAAAGTTTTTAGGGTCTTTCTACCCTTCTCTATCCCAGTTAATGTTAGAAAATTGAATGCTCCTAGAGTCTAATAATAGTGATCCTCATTTGAATAATTTTTGAAAATTATACTATTTTAAAAAATTTTGAAATTTGCTTACTCCTAGAGGCTATTTGGTGTAATCTTCTTCAGCAAATTTTTGGACATTTGATGCCTCTATGGGATATTTTAAGTGTTCAGCAAACATTTTTTTAATTTGAATGCCCCTAGAAGCTATTTAGAGGGGCCCTTAATTTTTTTTAATTAGACTATAAGCTGAAGTAGTCTTAAGCCAGCACATTTTTTAAATTGGGTGCCCTTAGAAGTTATTTGGAATGGTACCCCACTGGATTTTTTTTAGCACTAGATGCCTTAAGAACTTATTTTTTTTATTTAGCACCGCGTCTTACTACCCGTTCGGGTTATACGCTTAAGAACTTATTGAAAATTGTTTTCTCCTAATACATTTTTTTTTAAAAAAAGTGAATGCATTTAGAAGCTAATTGTAGTGGTTCACGCATGATTTTTTTTTTTTTAATTGGATGTTTCTAAGCCATTTAGAGTTAATTTTTTTTTTTAAATTAAATGACTAGAATATAAATGGAATGATCCTTCCCTGGAAATGTTTTGAAAATTGAATGCCTTTATAAGTTATTTGAAGTTTGATACAAAGCCATCTTTAAGCTTCATATTTAAAAAAAAAAATTGGGGGCTTTGAATTCCCTACCCCCACTCCCTCCCTATGCCCAGGCGGACTACCGACCTATTTAAGGTGTCATACATATATTGTGAATAAATTATTTATTTTAGATTTAATGGCCTTAAAGCGCACAAAAAGATGAACAACGAATTTTTGGTCATATTTTTTACCACGCTTTTCTTAAAATTACTTCAAACCAGACAAATCCAAAAATGAGAAAAATTAAAAGTGGGTAAGAAGTGAGATTTATTTGGGTAGCTTTGTTGCCCTTTCCCATAAGAAAACGTAAACGATACGTATTTTAATTTCTATTAAAGCATATTAACGTTCACAGTTTATTGTATAAGTACCACACCTGCTTCGGTGGCCGCATGGTCTAAAGTGTCATTCTCATGTTGGATTATACTGCCGATGATAGTGAGATTGGGGTTCGAATCCTAGTCGGGTGTAATGAGGGGGATTTTCCTAAAAAAAATATTCCAATCTCCCTTCATGCAAATACGGGTACATTTCATCTAAATTAAACCGTCCACATCCCTAGCCCATTAGCACAATCAGTACATATACATATAACCTGAACAGGTAGAAATACGCGGTGCTAAAAAAATACTAAGTCCCACGTCTTAGCATTTGACATAGTTATCCGTGTTTTAGTTATACTAGAGGGGTAAAAATGAGTAAGTTAGAGTTCAAAGTAAATGTATCCACATTTGTGTAAAGTGAGAAGAGGATACGAACACCAACCTCCTCGTCATTGGAATACCAGAATATACGACCGTCGTGTTTAGTTCACATATCCACCTATGCGGTTGATGGCTCTCAAGTTCATCATTGTGAAAGCGTAAAATTCCACTTCAGCCGAGGAACCATTTTTTCAGTCACACCAGGGAATCTAGCTTAGGAGATTTATTTTAGTAGACGTTCGTGCTATCCGCTGGACGGAGGAGTCAATATTTTAAAAAGTTCATTTTTTTAAGGACTCGCGTAAATTGAATTTACAGGTGTAGCCTTCTCGTACACTATGTTTATATTTGGTCGTTTATGTTACCTATATCGGTGTAGATGTGGAATAAACGTCTAGTCTGGTTTACTGATGACGAGAAAATGGAAATCAAAAATCCCCTAAAGGGACACTAAGGGTGGCATTTCTTAAACTGTTCCCTCCCTTTCTGCCATCACGAAAATGTGAAAATTAGGATATAGTTCACCTAAATCCTACCAATACCATCCCTACCTCAACCATCATCATGAAGAGCTTCCAGCCACTGGCTGAGTGTGTTTGGAACATAAGCCTCTCCATATTTGGGGAAATTTAAGGCCGGAGGCTTTTCCTACACTTAACCACTTTATGATTTTTAAATATGCTTTGATGTATTAATATAATAATTGATTGATTTAAATATTAAACACATGTATATTTATATAATAGAGTAAATTTACGTACATGTTAAATTATAAGTAAATAAAAAAGAGGTGAAAAACATACACAATCATACATTCATATGTTATAATATATACTATGTATTAGGGGTGTGTGAAGCTTCGAAACTTTGACTTGGTTTCGAAACAAACATCAGCTTCGACTTCGCTTCGAAAATAATTCTGGCTTCGAAGCTTCGTCAGTAAATATATTGACAGCTAAAATATTCGATTTATGTTCAATTAGTCATTCTGAGCTGTTTTATACATTACAAATTAATATTTATACTTTAAAAAATTTGAAGAAATTGAATTGCATGTTGTGATAATAACTTTATTTGTCAGAGCAATACGAAATATAACAAACAATTGCGCAATAAAACATTTTCCAAGTAATTTTAGTGCGTAAAGTAATTTAAATAACCACAATGTAATATTTTTTCAATTATAAAATGACTAAAAGAAAATATTCTAACTTCGATTCGGCTTCAAGAATATTTTGTATGTTCGATTCGAGTTAGCTTAGAATTTAAAAAGTGGACTTCATACACCCCTACTATGTATACATATACATAATATAGAGAGAAGCAAACAATTAAATCTAGTAAACGATGTGAGCTAAAAGACAAAGATGATAAATAATCAAATGTGTGTGTGTGTATAAATGGGCAAGAAGGAGGATAGAGACTAACAGTGAAGCATGAGATGGTAACCAGTCCACGAGAATCCCGTAGTAGGAGAAGATAACCCATATAACTTGCATTTATCCGAGTCATTTCGTAGGGTTGGTTGCGAGCGTAGAAACCCAGTTTTAATTGGCTAATTTAAAGTCTACATTGTTCCCCCAACCCCCATCCTTTCCAAAATTAATTATATTAGCGCACACAAAGCTAGCTGTGAGATTCGTTTCCATTGATCAACAAAAATAAATAACGTTTTAAAACAAAATACCCCTTTCTTACTCAAACAAAAAACAGTTTTAAAGTAATTTAGATTGTTTCCAGATTAATTGATACAAATATTTATCTGTTGTTCCACTATTGTGGGCAGTCCAAGCGATAAAATCTTACAAATCAATCGGCAGCGAAATTTCGTATATCTACGTACCAGATTTAATACTGGGAACTACAAATCTCATTTATTGAGTTCTTGTTTACACGCGGTATTATTTATCACTTCAGGATATCCAAATGCAGGGTAAGATCTTATTTTTAATCTTTTTTTTTTTGCACCACGTCTTACTACCCATTAAGAATATACGCGTATGTACTAAATACGCTAATGTGTTATGGATAAGTAAAGCTGAATTCAGAGATCGTGTACCCACATTTTCGTGGAGAGAGAGAGTTGAAAACCATTCACAGTACGAATATTTAAAACATTGAGTAATTCAACACATTTTTATATATTTTTCTATTATTATTTGCTATGATATACTGTAGGTACCTATTTAAGCTATTTTGGTTACAGTACTTTATTTATTTTATATCTCACTTAAAACAAATAAAACATCTTTAATTCAATAGATTTTAACTAGTCTCACACCATCTTGAAGTGTTGTGCACTCTCTATAGAGTTACTACTCTTAGACTACGCATCAAATCTATAGCCAGTAAGTTCGTTTGAAGTTAGTATATTTGTTTAAATTTCCACTAATAGGGCCTAAGTATTGATTTAACAAATTAATATTGCACATTATTCCAAGCAAATTTAGAAATCATTAATTATACATTTGTAATTCCCGTCCTCATCCCGAAGTAGGGGATTCAATAATTATCGTTCCCGATTTCGTCTCGATTGTTGAGTCTCGTTCTGTCTCGAACGAAAAATTTTTATCTCGCACACCCCTACTAAATATAGCTTCGGCCCGTGGTACAAATTAATGATCAGATTTGGCTCTTGGGATGAAAAACATTGGACTAATCTGCTTTAGACCATGCGTCCACCGAAACAGGTATAAGGTAAGATAGAAAGGAGTGAAACTTAAGTTCTGTATTTTTAAAGTTTTAATATTAAAAGAAAAAAGTTTTATTTTTGTAAAACAAAAAAAAAAATTGCCTCAGTAGAAATATTTAATTTGGTTTCCTATGCATATTTATCTTTTGAATAAGAGGAAAATTTTAGTAGAATTCTGTTAATTCTATGAAAAATATTCAAATATTGTTAAGAATACCACCTATGTGTATAAAATTCGAATTATAAATTCGAAAAACCTATTTTTTTGTAGAAATATTTACTTTATTTTGGACCAACCTTTTTTGTTAAAAAAACTGCGAAATGTACAGACTCACTGTTTCTGTTTATTTATTTTGGTTTCTATACTTGTTAGGACTTTGTTCATAAACATTTAAATAATGAACAAGAATTGATAAGGTTATTAAACTGTTTGCACCAATCAAATTTAATGATGATTTAATGTTGTGAAATTGGAGTATTCATATTACAACTACGACATTGTATTTACCAAGTTAATATCATAGAAATTGTTTGTTAAAACCCTACGCTATTACATTCGTCTTTCAAGGAATGAATAGTTACGGATCTACGTTGATATGTATGACCATTTTGATCAACTGTTACATTTGTTATGGTATTAGCATGGAACAGCTATAATCCAAATTCTCCACTTTTACAAAATTAAATCATCATAAAAGTTTATTAATAGAAACTGTTTTTAGATTTCTCAATTCTTGTTCATTATTTATGTGGGTTTTTTTTAAAGCACCGCGTATTACCAACCGTTCGGGTTTTACGCTAATGTACTAATTACGCTAATGGTTTTAGGGATTATTAAGGTTATATTAATAGGAAGTGTACCTGAATTTGCGTGGAGGGAAAGTGGAAAACCATTTTAGAAAAAACCTCAGGACAACCGACCAAGATTCAAGCCTCAATTATCTCCCCCTTAACGGCAGTCTATTCTACTGTGAGAGTAGCGCGTTAGACCACGCGGTCATCAAAGTGGGTTATTTATAAGTTGACTCCATTATAGCACACCAGCCCAAGATTCGAACCACAGATTTCTTATCACTGGAAAGCTTGCGCCTTTTTCTGCGTGCCACATTGGAACGATTTTTATGATCTTTCTTTAAAACAAACAGAATAGTTACTAGATGATTTTTTTATAGTTAATCTTTTCCAGATAGTATTTTAATTTAACTGTTATTGGTATTAAAGCTTCAGTGTGATAATAAAACCCTTGTTAGATTGTACAATAAAACGTTTTAAAATTGATAAATAATTAGCAAAATTAATTAGTAAAATTAAAACACACTGTAAAATTATATGTATATTAAATGGGATGTACTATAAAAGTAGAGACTGTGAATTAAATGTTTTTATAAAATCAATTTGAACAAACAATGTATAAAAACAACATAAAAAGGAAAACAATTATATAAAAATAAGTAAATTATTCTCAAATAAAACAGAAATGGCAATTATTTTATAGCTTTCATCATTTCTTTAATGTCAGGTTTAAATGTAATAAGTTCTTAAAACTGCTTGTAAATGTTTATTGGTGCACTAACCCCCCTCTGTAGCTAGATAGTTAGAGCTTGCAGGAGCATAAAAATACTTAACGGACCGTATGCAGCCCTCGGGGCCCTAATTGGCCCAGAACATGCCTTACAGGAATCCTTAAATATAATTTTAGGAAAAACATACATTAATTTTCTTTAACATTACATTAAAATTTTTACAGTGTAGTTTTAACAATAAGAAAAAGCATTATGTCCTCTTTTTTAAAAAAAAAAACTTAATGCTGACAGTACTTGTAATCGTGTTATTAGTTTATTTCTGGCAATTTTTATGCCAAAATTATATTCCGCCGACAAACTGTGATCCCCTTTCTGTGGTCATTGCACATAGCTATAGCATATATTTTAATCTCGCCAGCAGTTCATGATTTACATGTATTCGTGTTTGACAGGTCCCACAAATCAACAAAGAGGAAACAGACAAAACACTGATAAATGAGGAGTTGGGAGGGATTGCCTGGTCCACTGACATTTGTGCAATTTTCCAGTTATTAATGCTTCTATTTGTATTACATATTTGCTTTTCCTCGCACATAATCGCAGTTGTTTTTTTCGTTGAAATAATAGTACAATAATTATTTGTATATATTTATGTTTAAATTGTGTTTGATGACGAGATTAATTTATTGTAAAATATATATATATTTCTATTATATTTGGCAAAATAAAATTAAGGATGAATTGTTATTCCAAATACTGTTTCAAAACATAACTTCTGAAAACATCATCTTATTTATCTTAAAAAATTATTTGTATTCATGTATATCATAGAATTTTTCAAATACCGGTAATTTACATTAAATTTAAGATTAAATTACACAAACTACGTTACACTGAAGAGAATTACATCTACAGTATAAAGGAAACGTAAAAATAGTAGTCAATGAGCAAATATTTAAGAAAACTTAATCCATATTTGTTAAATATTGAACAAAATATCAAAATTATTTTACCCTTGTTTGTGTGTATATATAACCTATTTAACAGGCTGTATAAATATGTACAATATATATATATATATATATATATATATATATATAACTTAAGTTACAGGCTAAGGGTACGGCCAGACTGGTCGAGTGAGCGAGCGCGCTTGAAAGATAGAACTGGTTCTACTTTTCAAGCGCACGCGCTCGAGCCGGTACAGTTTAGTTTACATGCGCTGACAATATTATTGTATGTTGGTTCATTGAGTGCTAGGAAAACTTCTCAATTTGACATAATATTTGAATTTTTTTATAATTATCGATAGGTTTAGCACACTTGCTACTAACGGCCTAATTTAATTATTTGTAAGATTTATATATATATATAGCTGATATGTTAAAATACTTCAATATTATAATAAAAGTAGGCCTTTACAAATAAGAATCACCATTAGCGTGAAGAGAGGATGGGAAAACCACAACAATAAATCACTTGTTAAAAACCCTCCTCAGTTCACTGAGCCCAGATTCGAACCTTTGCCTCCTCGTCAACAACTATCGAGAGGTATCTGCTATCACGCGCTCGCTCGCTAGTCTGGCCACGCAATCTCTCGCTTGCACGCTTGTCAGTCTGGCCGAACCCTTAGAGAGGGTTTAAGATAACTAATAGTTCTACTAACAAATTGTGAATCTTTAAGAAAAGAAGGAAGTGTGAACAATAAAATACTTTTGATATTTAGGAAAATAAAGTCCTCCAAAACTATTTTTAATCTGAAATCCTAATGTTTCGACCACAATATCGATACGTGTGCCCATTCATTGTTAAAGCTGTTGTTCAAATTTCCTTGTACCTAACGATAGTATATTTCATTAGTCTGGCATATTTTTAACGATGGAAAATGTTTAATAATCAAACGAAACTAGTTAAACATCGTAATTAAAAAATGTTTTATAATAGTATTGTAGTACTGTTTTAGATGCCTAAGCATTTAGAAGAACAATAAGGGCATTGCTAATTAATTAAATCTAGTGTTTCGTTAAAAAAAGGTTAAAATATGAACAATTCATCTATGACCACAGATAATGGAGAATAATTCACATTAATTTCAACAGCCTCTCCTGTCTTCTGTGGTAACATATCTATCAGTGAGCCCCTTATATGTATTCATACTAAATAATCCACTATGTATACAACCATAGAGAAATAACTATAGAGTTGAGCTACTAAAAAAGTTATTGTATATATTTGTCTGTAAAAAATAAGATAAAAGTGGGAGAAATTTAGTGAGGTGCTCCGCACCATTTGTTTTTAAGATTTATATCAGAACGTCATTATTCCACTTGTGATGTGTGCTTGGCCACAAGAATAGAGTAAACAGGTTAAACAATGGTATACATACACATCCTCTTCGGTGGCCACGTGGTTTAAGTCACTACTGTCGCAGCAGACTGGACTGCTGATGGTGGGGAGATCGGGGTTCGAATCCCAGTTGGATGTACTGAAAGTGTTTTTTTTTAATTATGTTTATCTTCACTCCGTGCAAATGCGGGTACACTTCCTCTTAATATAGCCTTCCTAATCCCTAAAGCCATTAGCGTATAACCCGAACGGCTAGTAAGACGTAGTGCTAAAAAAAATATGTACACAAATGTGTAACACCCAGTGGCTGCGGAACCTTATTTGTGTAGGGGGGGAGAAGGGGTATATAAAAAATACTTTTCCAAGTCAAAGGAGGGGTCCGGGGATTTTAGCCCAGAGAATGTTTTAAAATGTAATGCTCCTAGAAACTATTTTGAAAATTAGACTCTTCTTCAAGATATTGGAAGTGATCCCACCACAGCAAATTTCGAAATTTGAATACCCTAATACCCCCCTCCATCCCTTAGAAGCTATTTATAGTGGGCCTTGCCTATCTATATTGGCTCTATTTAGATACCTCTAGATCAATGTTTCTCAAAGTGTGATCCTCAGAACACTTGTGGATCACGGCGGCCTTTCAAGTGGTTCACAGGATTCCAGGAAGATTACTAATAATACTGGATTTAAAAGGTTGAACATAATATGTAAAAAAACTAATTCCAAATGCAAATGATTAATTATGAAGTATCGATACTTTCTTTCCTAAGTTGACACAAGTCACATAGCGAGAGAAGTATGTATTAAACTTAAGTCAACAAATCTGACAGTTATTATAAAAAAAATATTATTAGGTTAGACATGATCAAACAGCTTTTAGTTAGTAATTCAATGTGTTTATATATTTTTCAACATTTAATTTAGTCAATTAATTTTCGTCTTCCATTTATAGTCCCGAGATGGAATAACATAAAATTTATATTTTTCATGTACAACTTTGAAACCCTCTCCCCCTCCTACAGCCCCCCCCCCCCCCCCCCCCCACTTAATCTCAGAGCTCCGGTGGTACTCCAGTTGGCATAGCTTCCATTTGGCGGTGGTGCTTCACCACTAAAACTTTGAGAAACGCTTGTCTAGAAGCTATTTGGAGTTGTCCATCCCCGACAACTGTTTGAAGTTTTTGTGGCCCTAGTAGTTATTTAAAGTGGTCCTCGCCTTTAAATTCCCAATAAAGGGCCAAATTCAAGCAATTTTCTACTTTTTTTTTTTCAATTCACAAGATGTAAGCAAAGTTCCTGTTTTTCTTGTTTTCAAGAAAAGTATCCACCTAGTTATTCTATTAATAAAAATAATACTTAGACTCTTATCTATATACCAACCAGGTAAATATATGGTCATACGCATATGTACTAATCACAATAGTGAGCTAGGGATGAATAAGGTTGAATTTAGAAGAAGTGTTCCCGAATTTGCGTGGAGAAGGAGTGTAAAAATATTTAGAAAAAAATCACCCTCAAAACCCCGACAGGGATTTTAAACCCGAACTCCTTTGTCTTCGGCAGTCTAGTCTAACACAAGAGTGACGCCTTATAGCATGCAACCACCGAAGCAGGTGAAATATGTATATTATGTTGTTTGAAACCTAGCCAATAAGTGATGAGAGCAATCCATAGACACAGCTTTAAATAACTTTGCTTATTTTAGCAACACGTCACGCCCCATCACTTATGGTGCGGCAGAAATGAGCGCGAGTAATTTTACAGTTTTTATAGCATTACATTTGTTTGTCCAAAATAGATCAGATATTTCTCCAGTATCAACGTAGAGTTTAGTTTTCTGCACATGCTAGTACCAACAGATCTGAATATCTGTCAAGGGTGTCCTGGAATGTTGTCAAAACTACAGGACACCCTTGACAGATATTCAAGATCTGTTGGTACTAGCATGTGCAGAAAACTAAACTCTACGTTGCTACTGGAGAAATATCTGATCTATTTTGGTCAAAAAATGTATATTCTATAAAAATAGTAAAATTACTTGAGCGCCCTTTTGCCGCACCATAAGTTTGTAAAATAAATATATGTTTATTAATCAAGGATGGCTCGTGGGTTGTTGCCAGGGCAAGCAAGGTTCGACTGGACTGTGGGCTACTAATAACTTAAGGCAATAAAAATACTTTCTTTCAATTCATTACTTTGTGTGGTTGATCAAATGGATATCGAGAGGGTGGGAACAGTATGTAAGTACAGTGCAGTCAAGTTTGTTTATCAGTGCGTCTTACTACCCGTTCGAACTATACACTTATATACTAAATACGATAATAGTTATAAGGATGTGGAAGTTTATATATTTATAGGAAGTTTACATGCATTTGCGTGGAGGGAGAGTGGAAAATAATTTTGGGGAAAAAACCTCAGTTCTCTCCGACCAAGATTTGAACCTCGACCTCCTCGTCATTGTTAGTCTAGTCTACTACGAAAGTAGCCCCTTGTGTTAAGTCCTGTTTGCCCAGGGGCAATATCCCATGAACCGCAACTGGTTCTATTTTAATTTGTACTTGGCCGCATGGTCTAAGGCATCACTCTCACAATAGACTGCACTGTAGATGATGGGGAGATAGGGGTTCGAATCCCAGTCGGGTGTACTGGAGTTTTCCCTAAACTGTTTTCCACTCTCCCTCCACACAAATGCGGGTACATTTAATCTAAATCCAAACCTCCCCATCCCTAACACATTAGCGTAATTAGTACACATACGTATAGCCCGAATGAGCAGTAAGAAGTGGTGATAAAAATATTAAAATAATTCTTTAAGAAAAATGCCATTTTAAAAGTTAAAATTGAATTTTATTGCTAAATCGATTATGCCAGGAAGAATATATTCAAGTGGAAGGAAGAATATCGTTAATGTCTCACATTTAGATTTTATCTTTCTTGTGTGTGTGTGTGTGTGTGTGTGTGTGTGTGTGTGTGTGTGTGTGTGTGTGTGTGTGTGTGTGTGTGTGTGTGTGTGTGGTGGGTGGGTGGGTGGGTGGGTGGGTGGGTGGGGTGAGTGTGGGTGAGTGTGGGTGTGTGTGGGTGTGTGATCCAAGATATGTTTGAGTCAAGATTTTCAATCTTGACTCAGTGTTGATGTATTCGGAATTTTTATGCTGCTTTTTTAATTTTTTGGGGGGGGGCAGCTAAATATTTCACTAAAGAGAAAGTGATGAAAAGGTACATTTTTAGAGGAAATGCACCCAAATTCTCATGAATAAAGATAATAAAATAATTTAAGAAAAACTATCTTAGTACAGCCATTCGGGATTCGAGCCCAACCTCCCTCATCAAGGACAAACCAGACCAGTCGATGTTGATGCTTTAGTCTGCGTGCCAGTAGATATATAAGTGAAAGATAAAACTAAAATGTCTAAGAAAATATTCATCCGATGTGGCAGGTAGGAAACGAAACCTTTACTTCGCGGATAAGTGTGTAAGCCAATCATCTAGCTATAAAACTGAAATATTTCTTTCTAAATGTAATATTATTATTTAACTTGTTTAAAAATTAATTTTAAACTGATTTTAAAAACTGACAACACCCATAAGTCATCACCTTATTATTTCATAACTTCTTATCATCCACACATGCTATACGCACATTTGTTTGTAAAGAGATTTTGAGACATTCCATTCTCTCATTATTTAGTATATTAAACTATTATTTATACATAACCATGTTAATTGCAGATTTTAACACACACAAAAATCGGCGGTCACGTGTCCTAAATGTCATGCACATCCAGTTTGGTTTACCGGTGATTGATAAGTCAGAGGTATTAGAATTTATTTCTAATAACATTTTAGAGTACTACTGAATAAGGAATACATAATTCATTCAATTCACTAATGGGCTATTGAAGTTTCAAATAAAAATTTAAAATCACAGTCGAGAATTTATTTTGCACGCCGTCTACGTTCCATTTACTGTTAAATATTTGTTGCTAAACGTTGTCTAATCGAGTATATATTTATTAATGAGTAACGTATAATCCGAACGGCTAAAAATTAAATAAAAAATTAGGAGGTAAAATCAATATGGCGTCTATAATTTTGAACCACCATTATGATTAATACCTCTTTGTGATGAAAGAACAGCTTCGGTTAGCTAATTTCAGCCCTGGACAGCTCATCTTACAGCACAGATCTTAGTATCTTAAATAAGTATTGTGTTGGTACCTCTCTGCACTTTTTGCTCTTTTGTTTACTCATTTTGTCAAAATTGTTTGAATCAAGATTATTTGGATACCAAATTTAAGTTTCAATAAAATCTTTAAAATCTCCAATAATACATCTCGAAAGACAGTCATCTTCACATCTTATAATGTGTATTCTTCTCCAATGTGAATGATTTTTTGGGGGATATTTGCTATTTAATGGCAATTCATCTTTATTCTAAGTCCTGTGAATATGAACTTTATATTACTGGTATAAGCGGTACACATCAATAAACATTTTTTTCATGGCATCCCTAGTTTGTTAGAAAAGAAATTAATTGATGCGTCTTCAATAAATTTAACAAAGCTGTTTATTTTATTAAGAAATCAGTTTTTTAAATGCGTGGTTTTTTAATAGTTTTTAACGATACTTTATTAAATTCCGTTTCGATTATAAAATGACACAATCTTAGCTTGCAGCTCTAATAAGCTCTTTTTAGCACAGTGTAAGAGCAATTTCAATTGGTTGACAATAATGACGAGGTATTACGTAACTGCAAACCACACACCTGTACTAACACATAGGATTCTTAATTTTCAATCATGAATTTTCCGTACAGATAGTACTCTACTAAATAATAATGGATGGATGATAAAGTAAATTGTTGTAGTATTAATAGCCACCGAAATTAATAATATTCCTGTACATGGCATTTTATTGCTCTGTCTGTATAATTTGGCTTAGACACTTACCTTGTCCGAAGAACCTATTAATTCGAAATGTTGAATTTTTCAAATACATGTTGAGGATAAGTTGTTATTAAACGGCACAAGTTCATATTAAAAGCTAATGTCAAGAGGAACAACATAATATTTCCCTCGGATTGAACCGCTTAAGATAAAAATGTTATGCCACAACAGCGATAAAATAATCATATTTATATTTTGCTAAAGTACATCTACCTAACGGGAACGAAGCGAACATATATGTTGTGTAAGATTACATAGAAGTAAATCCTTTGACTGATTTAAAACACACAAAATACACTTTTCACACCATATGCCACTAAACAATATTGTGCGTGGGTGGACCTCTCAAGAGTTTAAGATTACTGGTCACTAAGCCATATCGCGGTCTCGCACTGTGTCTGGTTTGGTTACTTCTGTTTGTTTGTTAATATTGTAAAAGTATGTTTTATTTGTTTATTTGAAGATGACCCTTGTCGAAAGCACTAGGTCCGAGGTCTCTCCATGTGACCCCCGCCATCACTTCTCCGTGATAGGGAGGATGAGTGAGAGAGAGGGTGGGGAAAGATAGAGAGAGAAAAATAGAGGTGTGCGTTTATGGAAGGAAGGGTGGGCGAACGTTTTTTGATGCCCGCCAACTCTCGACTGCAGCATCAACCCCCTGCACCCAGGGTGTTCGGCCGGGGCGCCCCCTCTTCCGCGGCTTCGGGAAGCTTCGGCTAGCGTCGTGGGGGGCGGTGAGGGGAAGCCCATAGGAGCGCTCGTTTGGCTCGGCTGTGACGCCGGGACTCCGAAATGTTGATCGATATTCGCACGCTCGTGGGTTCTTGCGGGGTGACGGTGCTCAAAACTTCCGCTCTTCCCTGGGGGTTGAGTTGTAGGAAGGAGGGGAGGAGGGAGGCTCTACCCCATTCGACACTTCCTGTACCTACCCTTAATATGAAATATTTTATAAACAAAGGGGGGTCCAAAGCGGTTATAAATCATTTTTAATGTTTGCAACAAAAAAATCCAAGTATGTTTTAATCTAAAATTTGTGAAAAAGTAGGAACAGTATAATAATGTGCCTCATATCCCTCCCTATAGGGGGTAGATGTAGTATTCTCGATGTATAAAATCAGTTGAAGTGCGGGTGCTTAAAAATAATTATAAATTGAATCCCCAGTGAAAATAAGCCCTCTCTTATGCTTTAAAAAAAACCTACTTTAGATATGTTAACCTTCAATCTTATGTTTGAGGAGTTTACTTTTATTTGGGATAGTTAATTTTTAGGTTATTTATAAGCACAGATTGTTGGTTATGCCAAGGGTTGAACCAGGATCTCTTGTACATGTAGTCCACCTCTCTAACCACTTGACCTTGGAGTAAAACTATTTAAAGCTTTTTTTAATTAGGTTAGTTAAACGTGTACGTTCTGAACAAACGACTTACAGCCAACATAGGTTTAAAACGAACACAGCACCCGATTTATCATCCGTTAGTTAATCACTGTAAGAGGGGAGTCTAAATCTTCGTTGGCCGCATAGTCTAAGGCGCTACTCTCTTAATAGACTAGAATGACGATGAGGGGAAGATCGTGTTACGATCCCTGTCGGGTTGTTTCCCAAATGGTTTCCCACTCTCTACCTACGCAACTGTGGGTACAATTACTCCAAATTCAACATTCCTCATCCCTAGCCCATTATCTTAGTGCATAAGATTATAGCCCGAATGGATAGTAAGACCGGTGCTAAAACAAATCCAGCAGAGATACATTTTTCGGTAGTCACGAATTGTACCCTGGACCCTTAACTTAATAAGCAGACATGATACTGAGATATATCAGATTATTCTAGTTTTCGGGTCTGTCTAAACCTTTTTTTTATTATATTTACCAAATTTCAACAACCCTCGAGTGACCTAAATTCAACAAATGCGATAGATAAAAAGAACGATTCCTCCTCGGCTCGGCAACTTTACCCGAGATTTGTAAACAGTCGTAAAAAAAAGAAAACGTCCCCAAACTACGTTGAATAGACAGACGACTGCTATTGTATTGACGAAACAAAAACACTACACCAACTCGCATCGGTGAGCAAGTGTACAAAGGCGTCCAGCTAGCATAGGCTAGTTTGTCAGTGACGGGGAAGGCCGGTTTCGGATACCGGTCGGGTGTGCTGAGGAAAGTTTTCCCTAAATTGTTTCCCAATATCAATGTGGGTATTTTTTTCCTACGAGTCTACATTCCTCATCCTATTAAAGTAATTATAGTACGTATAAGCCTGGATGGGTAGTAAGACGCTGCGCAGTCAAATTAAATCAATATCATATAAGGTGGGGTAGGGGCGGTAGGAAACGCTTGTTAAGATCATGTTTTTGCAGTTTTTATAGCAAAACATATTTTCAGGCAAAATAAATAAAATATTGTTCCGTAGAAACAAAGGTTTAATTTTCTTCAAATGGTGATATGATTTCAACAATTCTTGAATATTTGTCGAGGGTGTCCTTAAATTTAATGACAACATTTTATTTTCATCTAATGCCTCTATGCTCATTAGAGATATTTAACAACTGTTTATATCACCAATGGAATAGAATTATACTCTATATGTTTCTACTGGTGCCATAATTATATTTTATTTGCCAAAAAAAAATTTTGCTTTAAAAACTGCAAAGATATTCAGCTTAATGCGTTCCCACACACCACTCCTTGATCCACAACAGCAAAAGTCTACATATAATGTGTTAAGATAATTATAAAGAGATTAACAGCCCATCTGATTCCACAGATAACACCTAACTTAGGTACAATAAGACAGTTCAAAAATACCAGATGTACTTAAAGATTATCCATCTCCCACCACAGATAATACCTCATATATGTAAGTAGCTTACTACAGTTCAAACTAGATATCTTAAGAATCCATCTCCCCCACACATTTATGTAAGTAGCTTACTACAGTTTGAACCAGATGTCTTAGGAATCCATCTCACACCAACAGATAATACCTACCTTAGGTAATTATTAATAGAGTTCGAGCCTGAGTCTTTAGAGCCGTCTCACCCCACGTAGACCATCTAACTTAGGTAGGTAATAGATTTCTACCATATTTTAAATATACAACAAAATTTTAAAATAATAATTTTAAAATGAAAATTTAGTTAACCCTTCCAAACATCGTTTTAGTCAAATAAAAAATGCAGGTAATCGCACTTCGATGATTTTTTTTATTCGAGCGTAATCGTCTCGTTTCTAGTCTATTAGAATATAAGATGAGCTCTTAATATTATTTTTAAAATATGGTTTCATGTGCTGTTAATAAAAGTACACGTTCATTTTATTCTCAACCTAAGGTTGTTGTTTTTTTAACATATTACAGGTCCTTAGCAAAGGAAAATTAAATTAAATTGAAAAAAAAAACTATTTGGAATACAAAAATGGGACATTGGTTAGTGAAATAATAATTTGATATCACAAAATCACTATTCAAAACAAACCGAGTAAGTTAGACTACAGCAAAAATATAACGAAGACAGTGATTCTTTCATTGACATTCCCAACACAGCTTAAATCTAAATATTTCCTTATGCATGTCTATTGGTATGCAATCCTTTAAATTAAGTTGAACGAATTTGTATATAGAGTTTGTATGTCTGAATAATAAGATTCCAAGCGATACGTCAGGAATATCTTTAATTTAAATTATTTTTTTTTTCTCTGTAGGAGCCATCTTGTTCCTCGTGACTAGAGGATCGAAATCGGAGATGATGGCTTAACTAATTTATAATTTGTGAACAGGTCCATCTTGAGTTAAATTTAGAAAATAGTATTCTTGGAACAAGAATTGAGTTCTAAACATTATGTGAGAGGTAACATTGAAGTTTTTTAGGCGTTTTGTTTTCCTATGTTTGGTTAGTTTATATTTGATGTAGTGTAATGTGCGAAGTTACTTTTTAGGTCATGTTCTATGTTGGTTTAGTTTGTTGCTCATTTATGTAAACTACATGTTTAAATATCTTCTAAATAAAACTATGCTCTTTATCGCATTAATTGTTTATCGCATTAGACTAAGTTGTATACAGAACTATATTTAAATAGTTTATTTTGTATTATGATTTTAAATTGGGCGATATCCTAAGTTGCATACTGTCCTATGTTTAAATAGTTAATGCGTCGTTTTCGGTACCACATTTAATAAGTTTCTAAGTTATTTACTGGCTTATATTTATTAAGTTTTTCACTCTGCCCTGTGTTTGGTTAGTTTTGAGTTTTAATTGATTTAAATGAGTCTATGTCTGATCTATGTTTAGTTTCGCTAATATTATATGGTTGATTTTTAAATTTCTAATTAGTGTACTGTAGGCTATTTTAATCAGTTTTTAAGTTTTATTCTCCTTCATTTAATTTTTATTAAGTCTTGTTATATTATTTATTTAGTAAGTTTCTATTTTTTTAAATTTTTGCATGTGTTCAATTTAGTTCTAGGTCATATTTTATCTTTTGTTTAGTTATTTTCTAAGTTGAAATATTAAATAGCTTTTTTAAAAAACCAGCATTGTAATTCCTCAACTTAATTAAATCTAAAAATTTACGTTAAACAAATAAAATCGACATCTTTCTTCTTCTTTTAAGCTAATATAGGCCTATCTTAAATATTTATTTCCCATAAAGAGAAAGTATTGTAATCATAAATACTTTTGGCCTCCTGATTATGACGAATATTAATGTTTTATGTTTAACCGAGCTCAAAATAGTGATTTTTCAATTCCACTTGTTTTTTACCTAGTTCAAACACGAGCGAAAGGGTAGTAAAACGCGATGCTAACAAAAATATATTTTTGTTTATATACATACAAGGCCATATTGTTTTAGCTTCGTGTGTTGAACTAGTTCAAATTATAGCTGTAAAATAGCAAATTTTAGACTGAAATTCATTTAATACAATTATCACTTTATATATTTAAATGGTTTTCTGGTAAGTTATATTAAAATATATTACAAATTAAACAAGAAATTAAAAATAGTTTATACAAATCCATTGAAATTAATGTTTGGAGCTGATACCCATTCATAAAAATTAATTTAAATATTTGTTGAAAAATTACATCAACACCTTAAAGTTTTTGTTGTTTTCATATAGCCCTACTTTTAATTTTTTATCTATCCATTTAGTGCATCTATGAAAGAAAACCGTTTAGAAAGAGAAAAAAGCACTTTTTTATGCTGACATATCTGAATTTATCTATAATTTCGTTACATATAAATATATAATTAAATCACTAGTCGGTGTTAAAACACTATGTAGTAACCGTTCTAAAAATAATTAAATAATGAAATATGTCATATTTATTGAGATATTTAAAATCGGCTCATAATATATCGTGGGTTTTATTATGTACTGTACATAAGTCGATTAATTAAAATCTTAACTCAAATCAATTGTCAAATTTGGTCAAGTGTAAAAGAGAAGTCAGAAGCCTTAGCTTCGCCACTAAGGCCGTAATATTATATTAGCATTGGCACAATATAATAAAAGTCATCTTAGCAGGGGCATGGTATGCAGCATTCAATACCAAACTGCTAGGCGGGTTGAAATAATCTCTATACATTGGTAGATCACCTTGATGTGGATGGAGGATTACATGGAATGCTCTAAAACAATCCCTCTCCCCACCCCACTCACCCTCACATATATTTAGTATATATAATATTTATGTATATATATATATATATATATATATATATATATATATATATAAAAAATATATTTTTGCACTGCGTTTTACTACCCGTTCAGATTAAAGGCTACGCTTATGAACTAATTACGAGAATGGTTTTAGGGATGAGGAAGGTTATAATTAAAAGAAGTGTACTCGCACTTTCGTGGAGGGAGAGTGGAAAACCATTTTGGAAAAACTACCCTAAGTACACCTGACAAAGGCTCGAACCCCGTCCTCGGCAGTCTAGTCTACTGCGAGAGTAGCACCTTAGAGCATATGGCCACCGAAGTGGGTTACCGTGCCGTTCTAACCCTCCGGGTCACAGCCAATCACGGCTGTTAGACGCGCTCAAGATAGGAACACCCTATGGTGAATGGCATCGGGTTGGAAATATTCTCGATTTGGGTTTTTATTTTGCCAAAATTTCCCTGTTAATTTTCTTATGAATGGACATTTGGAGAATCTTGTAGATAGTACAAACCTATTTTTAGCGCATGCCACCAGGGTTTATCGGCTAGACATTGCTGGCCTTCTACTGACAATGGTGGATATTATGTAGATGTCTTCTGAGGTTGGAGCACCATGAAGTTGTGGTTACTTCAGCCCTATGATATTATGTGATGATTATAATGATAATGAATATGTAGTGCATGTAGAAGTCTTAAACCTAACTTAAGACTTGGGTGACCTGGTGGTCTAGGGGTAAGGTGTCAGACTTCTGTGTTGATGGTCCGGGGTTCAATCCTCGGTCCAGGCACAGATTTATCTGATTACCAAACCCTTCCTTCACCTCTGACAAGATGTGTATTAATCACGACTTGTGAATGTGAGGAATGCCAAGCCTCCACCGTGGTTCGGATTCCACGTTAAACTGTAGGTCCTCCATTTCATCTCACAATCACCCTACCATTGCACATTAGCGTAAGTAAGTAAAACCCGAACGGGTAGTAAGACGCGGTGCTAATAATAATATAATAATAATAATAATAATAATAATAATAATAATAATAATAACTTAAGATTAATTAACCTGACCATGGCAACTAAAGGAACAAATCCCCTTCGGTAAAAATACCTATAGCGTTACCGGAAATCGAGCCCGACATTTGATCTAGTTGCTTTTTATAGTTGTAGGATTTGTCCATTACTTACTTACTTTATGGAATTAGCAAATCAAAGTTCATTACCACACTTAAAAAAAAAAAGGCCACTTCTCGCTATCTTGAGCTAGTTCTATCCAGTCCACCTCATTATACCTTATCCCTATCTTTAGTTAGTTCTATCCAGTCCACCTCATTACATCATATCCCTATCTCGAGCTAGTTCTATCCAGTCCACCTCATTAAACCCTACCCTTATCTTGAGCTAGTTCTATCCAGCCCACCTCATTACACCATATCCCTATCTTGAGCTAGTTCTATCCAATCCACCTCATTACATCATATCCCTATCTCGAGCTAGTTCTATCCAGTCCACCTCATTACATCATATCTTTATCTTGAGCTAGTTCTATCCAGTCCATCTCATTACACTCTATAACTTTCAGGTTAATTCTAATGTTATCCTCCCATCTGGGTCTAGATTATGTCCTTTCATAAGAAATTGGGGTATAGCCAGGAAAGTTACACGGCCACTTAAATTGCTGGATCTTTAAGGAGAAACAATTGATTAAAGTTTGAATAAATTTGTTTATTTAATTAATAGATACAATTTTTGAGGTATGAACAATTATACTATCCTATAGCGAAGCCGATCCCGCAAAGTGTGAGCTATCCTTTGATATGTAACTGTTCAAACAAATTATAATATTTATTAATGAACTTGTATTATTTATTAATGAAATCATCTTATTTAAACTTTAATCAATGCATTCTATATTTATTCTTTTAAATCAACCATTTAAGTCCTTGTGCGACTCTTCTACCAACATCATACTGTAGGTAAAAAGATTTCAAAACAACAGTATTCAAAATTTCTAGCTTTAAATGCACTGAACAAGGTACTAAAATTGCCAAGGTACACCATATATTTTCAAGAAGAGACTATACTTTTTTTAAACTAGTTTCAAGATTGTGTTAAAAGTTCCATGGTTAAAATTCTAATGATTGTGTTATTTTTAAAAAAGAATGTTGATCATGGATTTCAAAAGATTTAATTTTATTCCACAATTTCTATTTTTTCTCACGTCTTTCCAACCTTCTTCTAAACTTCCATAGCACACCTGCTTATCTATCAAAGCACACCGGTTTAAAAACGCTGGTTTAACTTGTTGAAAAACAAAAAACGTGAATATGTTCCGGGCCCATGCGTTAAGCCATGGCGTACGCCTACCTTAACACTGAGCTAACAGCTGGTGCTACGGTACGCGTGTGTTGTATAGGCTGTTTTAGTAGGAAGTGGTCAGATGATCGATTTATTTTTGTTTCCAGTTTATATCGCCCTCCGTTTTCATTTCGCGAACAAGCTTACTTTTGTTACGCTACATAAACGTCCCAAGATTCCCCAACCCCCAGTTTCCCTCCTCCTCTTCCCTTTTCTAAAAATAAATCCCTTTGAAACGTTTTCAAAACTTTTTTTTTCTTCCTTACTGTCTTCTATATAATTTTTTTCCTCTTTTAATGAGTTTTTCTGTTGTCCCTACGGACATTTTTTACGAGTGCACGGAGAAGAACTGAAGTCCCCAAAGTTCATTGAGCGGAACATCTACTCGCCAGTTTGGACCTCTTCTCTTCTTTTATTTTTCCTTCTCAATAATTATTTATCTCTTTCAAGGAAAAGACACGAGCGGAAATGGAAATATTGATATTAAAGTTGGTTCCCTTAAGATCGAGGGACAGCTATGTTTATAGCAGCTCTGCTTTGATTAAATCCGTGACTAGGACACTCAAACGGATATTGAAGTTGACATTCATAAGAGGGGATAGGGGGGGTGGGGGGATGTACTCCAGCGAGTCAGCAAAGATTTAAAAAAATAAGAATCTACGTATGTTTGCAGCAGAAGTTAACATCTCATTAGGTTTGTTTGTGTCCAAACATGTTTAGATCAATTGTAAATGTTAATTTTGATTCAATTTATTTACTAAACTTACTTTTAGTTGGTGTGCGTTAGTAGTAGCTTATCAACGACTGTCGAGGCATCAATCTCATCTTGTCTGGTTTAATGATGACGGGGAGGTCAACATGCAAACCAGTCACATAGAAAAAGATTATATTTCCTAAAGGATTTCTCACTCTTCCTATATGTAGATGTGGGTTCACTTCTTCTAAATGATTCCTCACTCACCCCTGCCTCATTAAAGTAAATGCGCGGATATCCTGTAGATAGTAAGACTCTAAACACAGGGAAAATTGGGTATTTTTAATTTTGTTTCTCCGCGTTCAGTACCCGTTCAAGCTGTAAGCATTTAACTATCTAAAATAGTTTAGTAGGAACTAGGAGAGGATAATTAGAGAAAATGTACCCAGATTTTCATGTAGAAAGAGAGGGTGGAGAAACATTTAAGAAAAAAACACTTTCAGTATACCTGGCCGGTATTTTAACCTCAACGCCTTCGTCAAAAACAAATCAAACTAGCTGAACTTTGCATTTAGTAGTTCAAGTATTACGTAAGCACATTTTTGGCAATTTTTAACCTCTCCCTCCCCCTTGCAAGCAAAAATAAGCAGATGCCTCACCCCTCCCCCCTCTTGATTACGTAAGATTTGTCGACATTTTTCATTTGTTCACAGGAATAACCATTCTTTTTCTCATACAATTTTGCTTATAGCCTGAACAGGTAGTAAGATGCAATGATAAAAAAAATTTAAATGCAAGAAACTTATAAATTGCTGGTAATTATTAACATAGAGGTGTAAATTAATATTGCGAAATAATTGACAATTAACATTCATATACAATGAATTTAAATTTATTGAACAGGTAAAATTAAAACAAGTCATAACATTATAAAACAATTTAAAATTTTAATTAATTTTAATTGAAGTTATAAAAAAGATATTATTCGTGAATATACAAGTATTATATTTATAAAAAAACACATTTTCTTCAGCATCCTCTCTTTTTCCATTCTAATTACATGCCCATACCATCTCAGTTTTGTTTTCTTTACTATCTCATGTACTCTTTGTACTCTTACTCCTTCCCGGATAACTTCATTCTTAATCTTGTTTCTCCTCGTGACAGCTCGAGTATGGGTTTGTTTCGGCCACAGGCTTACCAGGCCTTTCTATTAAGTGCAAATTTTAATTTATTTAAGTATTATTTCGGATCACACCAGGACAATGTTTTTTTTTTAACAAATACTGGCAGTATTAGCTACGTGGTGGAATTTCATATGTATTTGTTTATTTCAGACATCACATATTGGGACTTTAATTTGCATGTAAATTCTGACTCTACTGAGCAGGCTCAGTTTTTTATTAAATACGCTTAGCATTTCTAAAGATTTAGCCACCGACAAACGGACACCATTATCATTTTCGTTTCATTCAATGCGATTTGAAGAAAATATGTTTAGTTATAAAACTTATTCGGCAAGGAAATGTTGTATCTAACTTGGGTGGATAGATAAAATTTTACGAGAAACATAATTTACAAAATGTGTGTCTTTTTTTCTTCTTCTTCTTCTTCTTCTTGTGGCACAGAGCTCAAAACTTCAAATAGGTGCGGTATTTGCACTATGAAATACAATGTGAAATTGAAGGTAGAAATCTTCTACCTACGAACAGAAACAGCAAATGCCTTTCCAAAAATAATCCCCATAATAGAGGCTACAAAAGGGGAGATGAAAGATTAACATCTGTAAAATATTTGTGTTGATTCTTTGTCTTGTTATAGGAATCGTCGTCTCTGTTGTGAAGCAGATTCTTGGAAAACCCAATGTAATACAAAATACAATACACTATACAGACACGTAGTGAGTAGAATCTAGGTCCGTTCAAAATCTAATATACTATACACACGTAGTAGAAGCTGGTTTCGTTCAGACTAGAATAGAGATCCTTTTGGAAAACGATAAAAATAACGATGAAGTAGCGTTCTAGTGGGCAGGTGGAACGCCTTAAACTTGTGTTGTATCAACTGGGATGCTCGTAATAATTTTTCGTATCAGCCGGGGGGTGCGTTTTGGCCCGATTTGAGCACTGGGTATAACTTGAAAGGGTTGTAAGATGTGGTACTAAAAACAACTAGTCTTGTGATTAAAGTACTTACTAAAAATTATTTCAAAATGTTTAATCCTAAGAGAAATTTAATTTTGTTTAATAAAAGTCACAAGCATGTGCCTGGAGAGAAAAAAAATTGAAAATCATTTTGCGAATAAACCCCCTTGGAATTTCTTCCAGATTAAATATAAAACCTTTTAAAATAAGATTACAAGTTGCGTCTTTTTAAATATTGTACAATATCAATTAAGTATAAAGTAATAACAAATCTCTAGCATTTAATAGACTATTCTTATAGGAAAAATTAAGGTAGTTAAATTGGGTGTGAAAGCGTTTAACATGATTTAGAGTTTATCAATCATAACCTTTTTTTTTAAATAAATTTTGGTTATAAAAAATTAAAAGTTCAATCTCAAATAATTCCAATATTGGTAAAATAAATAAAATATAATCAGGATTAATATGAAAGTTACTTTTAAATTTTGATGAAAATGAAATTGCCATTTGGCTGGGAATTATTTAAGTGAAAAGAATTGTGGTGACCCGCTTTAAAGAGGACTAACAATTTGTAGGTTGCAAGTTAATTTAACAAAGCTGGTAAATGATGAGTAATTCTCAACATATACTACACGTCATTTGCAAACAAAACCCTCAACTCATTCCCCCCCCACCCACCACCTCCCCCCTCTCCCACAACGTCTGGAAAGCTATTGTGATTCTCTCATTAATTAACACTATCTGAACCATCTAAGGGTCGGTTTCTATTCCAGACACGTTGTTGAACTTTGACCCCCCCCATGGTTCTGTGAAACTTGCGAGAGCCAGCCAGCTCTAGGCCCGCTCTGTCGTGAGATTTATTAGGTGATGTGTGGGAGTTACCCAAACAACTTTAACGCTTCTTCCCCCTCCCCACTCACTTAGTGAAAGGAAATTAAGTAACACCGTACTGCTCTGTGTTGACTCATGTAACAAATAGTTTGGTCAACCTTAAAAATTTTGGATGTATAATCTCACTAGATTTTTTTTTTAGTGTCGCTTTAACGACGTTGCCAACTTGGAGATTTTGAAGCTATTTTACGAAGCGGGTTGCATCTTAACTTGACACAACTAAGCAGTCAAAGCACTATCACACTTAGACACTAATGTACAGAATAGAAATAGAGGGAAGAAAATTAGAAGTTCACCGTCAGAGGGCTCTTAATGTGCTGATAACCCTATCCCTCTTCTTCTGACGAGTTTACAAAACCACCTTAATATTTTCACCGCGAAAACATTGACTTGCCTTTTAATTTTACCTTTACCTTGTTCCCTATTCCAGATTGGCATATGCTTCCGCGAAACTTTTTAATCTACATCCTGGCAGGAAGGCTCCTACAGGCCATTTTCGTGACCAAGTCAAATAGCCTAAGTTGTAGAGGATTTATCAAAAATACTTTTACAAAAAAACTGCTCAAATATAAAAAAAAATTACTATTATTTTGTGACATTGTAGTACTATTTTTAGAATTATTTAAGAATTTATGGGTTTTGTTTCAACGTTTTATCTTTAAAACTCGCTGAATAGAACGTAGATTCATTAACATGGGAAAGTCTATCTTCACCTACCGTGACGTCACAGGTAGGCAATGTCCTTAATGGCGCTGCTTGGAAGAGTACTGAGAAGTGTTGTAGGCATTTAGAAATCTAGGGCTATTTATGAAATGGTTTGATATTTTTTAATATTATTTTATCAAAATGTAAGCAAAAGTTTTGACACGCTAATTAGTTTAAATTTAACTTTAAATTGGTTTTAAAAACGGTGTGATAACTTTCATAAAACCCTAGAAAACAATTTCCCATTATATTACAACTTACTGCTGTAAACCTACCAAAACATGACTTTATCTTAATAAGAAGGTTGAAGCTAGGTTTATAACCTTTGGCTTTAATTTCAGAAGTACAAATATTCGATTGAAGCATCGTGAAATATTTTAAATAACTTTAAACTCAAAGATTAAACTCTTTAACTGGTCAGAAACCTGCTGATCATGTTCGCCTATATTTGGTTGAAAATTATATAAAAAATATCCAACAAATTCTTCAGGGCCGGATTTAAAGATGTGAAGGCCCCAACACTAAACAATTTTTTTCGACGTTTCGACACTATCAATTTTTATTTAAAAAAATAAATGTTAAAATCTCAATGTTAAAGATATTGTTTAAATAAGGAAATATTTTCATCGACATAAATTAAATTTGTATGGAAAAATTAATTATTGCCAAAACCTTAGGAAAATGCACTAAAACAAAAAATTTCAAAATGTGGTCTCATGCCGTGTTTACATCACGGTTGTTTATACACAGGTCAAGAAACTCTGGCTATGTGGATGATTAAATTAACGAAGCAATTTTGTGTAGCTCCATATGAGCCCACTAGATTCGCTGCGATCTAGGGATGTTGTCTAAGTTTTGAAAATCATAATTTGAATTATTTTTTTTACCACACTTGCCATAAGAAATAAGTACCGGTAGTAATCTTTTTGTCCGAAATAAATATAAATTGATTTAATAAGTTATAATTAATTTTTTTAGATCTTATTATTACTTCAAGCTGTAGAGTCAAATATATTTATTTTTTATTACTGTAACAGTTTTGTGGGGGCCCCTTATTTGTGTGAGTTCCTGGGCATTTGCCCCTATCATCCTCCCATATAACCAGCCTTGAACTTTTTAAATAATATGAGATTTCTAAACGTCCGCAACACATCTCAGTGCGTTCTACCTTGTAGCACCCATAAGTCTCTTTACCTTGCCGCGGCGTGAGTGTCAACGGAATTACTAATCTCGATGTTGGGTGAGTGACCAATTTTGGTGATGTACGCGAATAAATGCGTGTAAATAGTTCTTCAAAAGTATCCCACTTGGGTTATAGTATTTAAATATGACATACTAAATGCAAGTTTTAAAGTGGGATGGAAACCAACGTAAGTCCAGATCTATAATTTTTCAGTTTTTTTGGCCAAAATAAATCAAATGTTGCTTTTGTATACATAGCTTATTTAGTTTAACTTCTACAAGTAGTACTCTTAATTGTTTTTGATTTATAAATTATGATCATTGCATAATTCTACAAGTAGTTTTGATCTTTATTTGAATAGTTTTTGATCAAATTTAGCTATGTTTATAGCAAATATTTAAGATCTGTCAATATACATATGCATAAAATTAAACAAAATGTATCTACTGAGGCCCTTTTTTTTGACAAAAAGTGTTTTTTATATAAAAACTACACAAAAAATTGTTTAACACTTGTTCAGGTATATCCCACCTTAAACGTTTCTAAGGTGACCTGGTGGTCTAGGGATAAGGTGCCGGACTTCTATGCTGAGGGTCCGGGTTCAATCCTCGGTCCCGGCATAGATTTATCTGATTGCCAAACCCTTCCTTCACCTCTGACAAGACGTATATTAATCACAACTTGTGAATATGTGGAGTGCCAGGCCTACGCCATGGTTCGGATCCCACGTTAAACTGTAGGTCCTCCATTTCATCTCACAATCACCCTACCATCACACATTATCGTAAGTGCGTATAACCCGAACGGATAGTAAGACGCGGTGCTAATAATAATAAACATTTCTTCAGATGTTTTATATTGAATTTTAAAAAAGGTATATAATTATTATTCCTTATTTCTTAAAAAAATAAATGAGTTTAGCTCTCGTTCCTCCAAACAAATAAGAAATTATGAAGATACATTAAAAGTTATATTATTTTATTATTGCTCAAGTATCTTTTCTTACAGTTGAGACATTTCCGCAGGGTTTATTTCACCGCATCTTAATACCCGTTTGTTTTGTAAACATTTTAATTGTGCTATTAGGGTAGGCTTGGGGATGGTGGTATTTATAGTAAAAGTAACCGAATTTTCAAGCTGTGAGAGTGGGAATAATTTTAGGTTAAAAAAAACCTCCGTACACCCATCCAGGATCTGAACTCCGACTTCCCCGTCACCAGCAAACCAGGCTAGATTAGCCTGACAATTAGTCCGCGTGACCACCAGTGGAGGTTTAGCAGTAGTTAAATTAGTAGAGGCTCGTTCTGAAATGTGGACTTCTCAAGATGTATTTCCATATGTACGTCAATATTTATTCAAATAATTCTATTTAATCTATAGTCTACCCGCTTCAGTAGCCGCGTGGTCTAAGGGGCTACTATCGAAGTAGACCAGATTGACAATAACGGGGAGATCGAGGGTCGAATCTTAGTCGGGTGTACTGAGGGTGATTTTTCCAAAATGGGTTTTCACTCTCACTCCACACAAATGTGGGTACACTTCCTCTAAATACAACCTTCCTAACCCCTAAAACCATTATAGTGATTAGTACTTAAGAATATAACCCGAATGGGTAGTAAGACCTGGTGGTAAAAAAAAATCTCTAGTTGAGTTTCTTACATAAGTCTGCATCATCAGCTGTATCGTAAAAATATTTATTATTTTTACACAGGATATTACTATTACCTTTCATTACTTCGAAGGAAGACGCATGTATTTACTTTATATCTCAGATTCAATCAATGCAACAGACCCATGGCTGAAAAAATAAGTTAAATAAAACGAAGCTAAAGAGTTTTCAAGATTGAAACTTTTGTTACAACATCCTGAAGATAAAACTGACATATTTGTAAAAGGTCAAATGGTATAAAAAGAAAGATCTCCGGGAATAAGAGGCCGATATTGATTGGGCCTAAAGAAAACAGACAGAATTCTAATGGGATACTTAAAGAAAAGGCCTTTTATAAATTACAACTACAGTCAACTCTCAATTCTACGACCCCGGGAATAACGTCCCTCTCGAAGTAACGACCCTTTTTTGGGGAACCGTGAAAAATGTGAAAAAAAAAAAGGTCGAACATTTTAAGGAAATCGGCCGTAAAATGTGTTTGTTGCACGTGCAATTATTTTTGTGAGCGCTGTATTACTAGTAACTGGGATAGGGCAGTTATAAAAATAGACACCACCCTATCAATGCCAGCCAATAGTACTTTACTCTATCCACCCCCTCCCACAAGCAAGACAATCTTTCCCCGCGCGCGACTGCCGCTACATCACGCGCCAGGCTTGTTTTTGCCATTGTTATTTCGATTCTCGATTTGGTTACGTTTTTGGTTTGATTTTGTGAACGATTTTGGACGACCCACACTATTTATTTTAATTTGATACGAACTTATAATTTCGACGAAATGAGTGGAAAGAGGACCTTCTTGACGCTCATGAAGAAGTAGGAGATAATCCAGGAAATGGATGAGAAGAAGATTACAAAGATGGAGATTACGAGGTGGCATGGCATTCCGAAGTCGACACTTTTCACGATTCTCAAAATGAGAGAAGAAATTGTGAATGCAGTGAAGAAGGAAGGCCACGATGTAAAGGCCAAAAATTTGAAGGGTGCGACGCACGCGAATATGAAGCAAGCTATGCTGGAGTGGTTCAGCCAGCATTGAGCGCAAAACGTGCCAATAAACGGACCAATGGTGCAGAAGAAGGTCGATGAATTTTCCCTGAGGTTGGGAATAGAAAACTAAGTGTTCAAGTGAGTGGCTATAGCGTTTAAAAGTGCATCACAGCATATTCAGACACAAAGTCGTCAGTGAAAGCACATCGGTCAACCCAACACCGGTGAAGGAATGGATTCCCTTACTCCGAAACATACTTAGGCGCTATCATTCTCAAGATGTATACAACGCTGAACAGCTGGGGATGTTCTACAACCTCATGCCAGATCACACTCTTGCTGTGAAAGAGGATAAGAGCAAGGGTGCGAAGAGGAGCAAGGAGCGCCTCACCACCCTTCTGTGCTCAACATGGACGGCAGCGATAAGATGAAGCCCCTCGTGATCAGTAAGTTATTTAAGAAATAGGTATTTTTTCATGTGTTGTCTAAAAAAAGCAATTTTTGCGTATAAGGGTCGGAGGTGAAACAAAATCAGTTAACATTCCAATAACGACCCCTTCGAAATAACGACCCTTTTCCAGGGAACCGTGAATGGTCGTAGAATCGAGAGTTGACTGTATATTTTTTACGGTCAACAATGAGAACATATTACTACTATATTATAGATACTATTATTTAAGTATGGATAGTATCTATCAAAATTGACATCTGTAGATCATATGACTTAACGTATGAAGATTTTAAAGTAGTTTTAGTAACGTTTGTAATTGTCAGAAACAACTCTACATACCAAAGTTCCACTATAGCTTAGAGCCAATTTGGGAGGTCAAGGTTATAATGGTTTGAATCCCGACCAAGTACTCAGGAAGCTGCTTATCAGCAACGGGGTTTTCCATACTAACGCTAAGCAAATGTGTACCCGTTTCCTCATTATTTCAATTATTTCAGAACAATTATAAGTAACTCACATTTCCACATCGGTGGACATACGGAATTAATGTCAGGCTCATTTAGTATGGTTTGCCGGTGATGGGGTGGTTTAAATCTCGACAGAGTGTACAGAAGATAACTCTTCTTAACTGGTTTTCATGCAAATTCGGGTACATGTCTTTTTAATTGTACCTTCCTCATATCCACCCCATTAGCGTAATTAACATACGCATAGCTCGGATGGGTTGTAGGCTGTGGTGCAAAATATATTATAATAACCTGTGGAAACTAATTTCATACATACATACATATATACAAATCTAATCACGCCGTTCCTTTACGCGTTAGGAAAGTAACTGTGCATGTAACTAAAAAAACTATGTACTTAATCCACTTTCACTAACTTTCTCCACTCCACCCTATCCGTGCATACTCAATTCGTTACAACAACATCCATACACAGAGTCATACATGCTCTTTTATTATTAAAACTCTTAATATTTCCCTTTTTCTTACATTCTTCTACAACATTTAACAACGTCTTACATGACCTACTCCTTTCTTTTGAGTCACACACACTATATCTTCATATATTTGCTTCGTCACTCAAGCCACACTCATCCTCTCAACATGCCCAAACCAACATAGGACGCTTCTTTCACATTGCCCTATTGGATTCCCTTTCAAACCGCACTCTTTCAGCACCCATTCATTACTTAATCTGTCCTTACGAGTTTTTCCACATACATTTCTTAGATATCTCATGCCAACCGCATTCACCTTGCTTTTGTGTTTCTCCTGACAAATCCACGCTTCACATCCATAAAACAATGTTGCCGTTAATACATTTTTATGTACTGCCATCTTTGCCTCTTTCGATACTACTTCATCCTAGGGGTAAGGTGTCAAACTTCTATGCTGGAGGTCCAGGGTTCAATCCTCGGTCCCGGCACAGATTTATCTGATTGCCAAACCCTTCCTTCACCTCTGACAAGACGTGTATTAATCACAACTTGTGAATTTGAGGAATGCTAGGCCTTCACCGTAGTTCGGATTTCACGTTAAGCTGTAGGTCCTCCATTTCCTCTCCCAATCACCCTACCATTACACATTAGCATAAGTGCGTATTACCCGAACAAGTAGTAAGACGCGGTGATAGTAATAATAATAATAATAATACTTAGTTTGGGTCCAAGCAAGCCTATTTATAAAAAATGTACATATGTATCCAAGATGACATTTTTAGTCTAGTTAAAAACACAAACCAAATATAGCTTTACAAATTAACCTCTTTATTTATCACTGCGGCTTACTACCCGTTCTAGTTATACGCTTATATACTAATAACGCTATTAGTTTTAGGGATTGGGAAGGTTATATTTAGAGGAAGTGTACCCACATTTGCGTGGAGGGAGATTGGAAAACCATTTTAGTAAAAGCCTCATCAGTACAGCCAACAGATCTTTGAACCCCGATCTCCCCGTCATTGCTAGTCTAGTATACTGCGAGAGTAACGTTAAACCATGAGGCCACCAAATGATTGAATTAATATACAAATTATGTGTATGTTAAATTCAACAACCTACCTTCTCATATATAATAATATGTTTTAAGACAAGCGATTATAAGCTAAATATTTCCACAACTATTTACACATGAACATAAAATGTTTATGTCACAAAGCTGTGTGCGTACGGTACAATTTTAGAATATTAAATCAATTATCTAAGAGTTTTATTATTATTATTACTTGCACCGCGTCTTACTACCCGTTCGGGTTATACGCACCTACGCTAATGTGTAATGGTAGGGTGATTGAGAGATGAAATGGAGGACTTACAGTTTAACGTGGGATCCGAACCACGGTGGAGGCCTGGCATTCCTCACATTCACATGTTGTGATTAATACACGTCTTGTCAGAGGTGAAGGAAGGGTTTGTCAATCAGATAAATCTGTGCCGGAACCGAGGATTGAACCCCGGACCCCCAGCACAGAGGTTTGAAACCTTACCCCTAGATCACCAGGTCACCAAAGAGTGTTATCAAAAGTTACATATTGAATGAATACATGTTACATTGAGAACACTTATATGTTTTAAAAAAACGTGAAGCAATATATTTTAAAATGAAATTAAAATTGTATTTATTTTGTTCTCTTCTAGGTTTACGGATATGTTGTTTATAAAATTATTCTGGTCGGCTGATATCTTGTACGAACACATAGTTGCTAGGAGGCACGATTATAGTTAGAACTATGATACATATATGTTTTACTAATTCTTGGTTTTCTATGTCCCCATCAGTTTGACCTCCAATCTCAGACAGCTGTATCCGGACAAGCAATGACTTGGCGGCTTTACAGGATATTGAATTCTTGGATTAAATCTATCAACAAGTGAAAATTCATATTAGATGTTTAGACCACAATTTTCCCATTTCTGTTAAACAAGAAGACAGGCTGGATAACACAAAAAACTGAGGGTTTTTTTAAGTTCTCCGGAAACATGTGATGTGGTCTGGCCTAAAGGCGAAATTTGGAATCTTGATATTAACCTTTGAGTTAAGGCTAGTTTACTGACAACAAATTACTTATCGAAGAAAATCTAACTATAATAGTATATGAGAAAGTATTTACGAAAACATCGTACCTTTTATTTTATTTGCGTTCAATGCATCATATTAATTGTCCTGACTATCCACAAATTGAATAGAAATGAGGAGGGTAGAATTTAAAGAAGATGTATTAGCATATGTGTGAAGGAAATTTGGCAAATCATTCAGGGAAAAAAAAAAACTTCAGTATAACCAGGCAGGATTCAAACCCAACCCTCCCCATCACCTTAAAACCAAACAAGGAGAGCCTGATACCTTAGTTTATACTTCAACCAAGGTGCATATACATTTTATTAGGTCATAAGGTGTTAGCTAAGGCAAACTTTTATCGAACAAAATTATTATTTCTAATGATCGCAGCAAGTATATTTTTACTTTCTCTCTATCTTACAGGTAGAGAAAGTATTGTGATCGTCAAAAAAATCGAACTCGAGATTTTGATGAATTTTGACGTTTCATGACTTCCTGAATCCGAAAAAGTGGTTTTTGAATTTCCGTCTGTCTGTCTGTCTGTCTGTCTGTCTGTACCTCCAACTAGAGCCTAAACTATTTTACCGATTGAGCTGAAACTTGATATCTAGGGTTTTCATAGGGTTGCCCCGAGGGGTTTTTGGAATTGGATATCTACCCCTAAAATTAAGGGTAGTTTACTGAAGGGCAAAAAGAGAAAAAGTCGATTTTCTCAAAATCGGCTCTAACGATTTTGATTTAATTTCATTTATGAACATAAATAAATATTCCAAACAAAATGGCTACTCTCAATATTTCGGAAAAATCGTTTTAAGGGCTCCGGTCTGATGCGTAAATTAACATTTTTTATAATAGCTCCGAAACTATTTGAGATATGAAATTACTTAGCATTACAAATATGTATATATATTTATAATACAAATATTTTATTCGAAACATATTTTTATAAAATCAATAACTTTCAATATATACGCAATTATATATATATTTTTAACTTTTTGGGCATTAAAGCTTAAGTATTGCGACCGTAAGAAAAACTAACCTGAAATGTTGATGGATGTCGACGTCTCATGACCCCCCGAACCCTTAAAAATAGTATTTGCAATGCCGTCTGTCTGTGTGTCTATTAAAACTTAAAATTAAGGGTAGTTTACTGAAGGGCAAAAAGAGAAAAAGTCGATTTTCTCAAAATCGGCTCTAACGATTTTGATTAAATTTCATATATGAACATTAATTAATATTCCAAACAAAATGGCTACTCTCAATATTTCGGCAAAATCGTTTTAAGGGCTCCGGTCTGATGCGTAAATTAACATTTTTTATAATAGCTCCGAAACTATTTGAGATATGAAATTACTTAGCATTACAAATATGTATATATATTTATAATACAAATATTTTATTCGAAACATATTTTTATAAAATCAATAACTTTCAATATATACGCAATTATATATATATTTTTAACTTTTTGGGCATTAAAGCTTAAGTATTGCGACCGTAAGAAAAACTAACCTGAAATGTTGATGGATGTCGACGTCTCATGACCCCCCGAACCCTTAAAAATAGTCTTTGCAATGCCGTCTGTCTGTGTGTCTATTAAAACTTAAAATTAAGGGTAGTTTACTGAATGGCAAAAAAGAAAAAGTCGATTTTCTCAAAATTGGCTCCAACGATTTTGATTAAATTTCATTTATAAACATTAATAAATATTCCAAACAAAATGGCTACCCTCAATATTTCGGCAAAATGGCTTTAAGGGCTCCGGTCTGATGCGTAAATTAACATTTTTTTAAATAGCTCCGAAACTATTTGAGATATGAAATTACTTAGCATTACAAATATGTATATATATTTTATAATACAGATATTTTATCCGAAACATATTTTTATAAAATCAATAACTTTCAATCTATACGCAATTATATGAATTTTTTTTAACTTTTTGGACATTAAAGTTTAAGTATTGCGACCGTAAAAAAAAAACTAACCTGAAATGTTGATGGATGTCGACGTCTCATGACCCCCCGAACCCTAAAAAATAGTCTTTGCAATGCCGTCTGTCTGTGTGTCTATTAAAACTTAAAATTAAGGGTAGTTTACTGAAGGACGAAAAGAGAAAAATTTGGTTTTCTCAAAATCTGCTCAAACGATTTTGATTAAAATTCGTATCTAGGCGTTGATTAAGATTATAAATAAACTGGCTATTTTCATTTTCCTATGAAAATGATTTTTAGGGTACATTACAGAAGCGTTAATTTCCGTATCTCCACAACTATTGGAGAAACTAAACAACTTATCATTGCAAAATTGTAGGACTATTAGAAATAAAAAACTTTTATTTGACATATATTTTTATAAAAACAGCAGTTTCTGAGATATTTGCAAAATATATTAATACAATTTTGTGAGCTTTAGTTGTAAACATATACTACTTAAGTCTTAACGCAATAATACTCCAATGCCATAGAGTAATTAAATATAAGTAAGTATCTAAAAAAAGTATGTTATTTTTCCTTAAATCTCTTAGGAGAAATGTTTGCATAGCAATGATCTATCTCCATTTTAGACTCAATATTCAATATTTACATTTTTTATTGGTCAAAAGGTATAAATGAATAATTAAATATCAATGCGATGACTTGAAGATCTGCAACACCTTATAAAATGTTAAAACTTTAACCAGAATCGAAATTTTAATACGAAGTGTTGACCCTTGTAGAAGACATTAAACTGTTTGAAATGTTCTTAGGTGGACAAAGATGCGCCTCTTTTCTCATTGATTCTATATCATTGTATATTATTTTATGCGTGTTCTTATGTGGAGTGGTGATGATACAATGTACATTATTCCGTTCAGAAATCTTACGAGTTTATAGAAAGAGAGAGAAAGTCTGTGCGGTGTGCCGTACCTTTTATTTAAACTCATCGTGTTACAAAATATGTATTTTTAAATGTTTCTTTAAAAAACCTAGAGATTATATAAAAAATTAATTTCTCATTCTAATTCGCTTTTAATAATAGCCAACGTAATTATTTCACAAAAATACTGTTGCGTAGAAAACAAATAATATTTATGTATATTTTGACTAACACGCTGTATATATTAGCATTTTAAAGGGAAGGAAAATAAAACAGATGTTTTTAAAACTTGCTTTGAAAGTTACCGATTGATCATTATACAAAATTGTTCGCAGGGACGCAAGTAATCTATTCCAGATGAAATCTCTCTCTGAAAGAAGACCTTATGGTCCAGTTTTTCTTCATAATCTATTCCTCTATGGGAGGAAGTGATAAATCAAGGACACAAAAAGAGGAAAGCGAATACAAAAGAGATTTACAAGGCAAATATATTTAAAATTAAGACCTCTGCAACGTGGGATGAACTACCACGGTTTCATAAAACTGAGTTTATATACACTTCTCTACCGTCTTTTGTTCTTATCACTATCCCTAAAATCTTTTGAGATGCTCCATTTGACTTACAGGGTTTGAAAGGGAATCAAGAAGAAAGAAAATTCCAGTACATAATTTAAATTATTATTAGAATATTTTATCATTTTTATCAGTTGAATTTTTTTTCTCATAAAATCATGTGTTTATTTTAAAATGTATAACCTGTGATGGTAAGCATATGGACTAAGGCATCAGTTTCGTCAAGTATTGCTTGCCACTGACGAGAAGGTGGGGATTCTAACGCTGGTCAGATATATGGAGGTTTTTTAATTAAATGTTTTCCCGATCTCCCCTGACGTAAATTCGGGTACAATTACTCTTTATTGTATCATTCATCCCATACTCCATTAGTTTAACGATGATAATAGGCTGGTCGAGAAGCAATAAACACTGAACGTGACATATATACAAATTAATAATTTGAACATAATATATAGATATATAATAATAATGTTATGTTAAGGTGTGGCTGAAAGGAGCGCGAGTATTTTTACTGTTTTTATAAAATTACATTTTTTTGACCAAAATAAATCAAATTTTTCTCCAGTAGCAACATAGAGTTTAGTTTTCTGCACATGCTAATATCAACAGATCTTGAATATCTGTCAAGGGTGTCCTGGAATTTTGTCAAAACTTTTCCTCTTTATTATAAAAGTTTTGACAAAATTCCAGGACACCCTTGACAGATATTCAAGATCTGTTGATATCAGCACGTGCAGAAAACTAAACTCCATGTTGATACTGGAGAAATATTTGATTTATTTTGGCCAACAAATTTCAAATCTATAAAAACTCTAAAAATACTTTCGCTCCCTTCGGCCGAACCTTAAGGGAGCTATGGGACAGAGCTGAATGTAAAAGGGCTTTATATTTAACCTTCCTTTAACAAATACAGTGACATTTTGATAGGCTCACAACAGAAAATGACATTTGAGAACTAGCAGATATCTTTCCTCTTTACCTTGAGATAAGAACACCCTCAATTTGGCTGGCCGGGATTTTAAACCAGACCTCATTTTCATTCTGAAACAAGACTAGACGAGACTGACGCCTTAGTATGTGTTCCCACCAATGCGGGTTTTTTTTACCTACTATCTAGCTACACTTTTTTTTTCTAATTGATTTTCGCTAAAGATAAGCTTTTGAAAGTTTTTTTTTTTTAGCAGACAGCCTCAAACTTTCCTCAAATCTATGACTCAAGTTGAACTCCAAATGGGTATTTTTATTTTATTTTTCCTAGATTCGTAAAGAAAATATCCTCCAGGTTTGAGAACGTGTCGACCCCAATGTTAGCTTTCCACTTTAATCCTTCATGTTTCCTATTCATGGAGTCCTCAGGACAACTCTTTTCTCCAAGTCAAATGAAGCACCACTTTGCACCCTTTGTCTCCATTAACAATACAGGCCTTAGTGGGGCAAAGGAGGAGGGGAAGAAAGGGAAAGAGAGTGACTTTATTCTTGCGTCTTGCTGTCCTGAGGTCCTCGTGAGGATAACGAAGGATAGATACTTCATAAAAACCCCTGACAAACCACTAAGAGGGTGCTTAGTCTTATTTCCTTAAGGCATGCCACGTGGGACATATTGTTATGTTTGTCATTGTCTCGTGAGAGCTTCAACAGGGTCCCATGGGGGGTGGGGGAGGCAGATCTGCTGCTGTATTGCAGTGACTACCACCAGCCTTTTCTAATTAATGGACCGTCAAAATTATATGTTACGTTTGAAGGACCGGCAAGTTACAAGCATTTGGAGGAAAGACCAGATGTTTTCATAGAAAGACTAAGACTTATTTCACAAATTATTTATATTTTAAAATGTTGCCAACTTTAAACGTGTCGATTTTTGTAATGCTGACTACGTCTTTAGGTTAAGTTGACACATAAGTACACCAACAAACACACAAATGAAGGTCACAAGCACGTAAATAAGATGTAATAGGTTTACGAGGCTACCCGATAAAAATATATATATATATATATATATATGTGGGGAATCCCCACCAACCCAATACAGCTTGATTACTAAAATTGTGTTTACGTGTTTGTGACATTTATTTATTTGTTTATTGGTTTGTTCATCTAAATTCAACCTTCCTTACCCCTAACAAACTATCTTAACTAGAACATAGGCGAACAAACCGAAAAGGTAAGATGAGATGACAACAAAATACAAACAAATAAAAAACACCACAATCCTCAGCAAAATTTGTACAAATAGATGAAGAAAATAAAACAGCCAAACGACCTAAATGTTAATATAATCTGGTATGGTTTGCAATAGACGAGGAGACCAAGGTTCGAATACCAGTCGGGTGTACTGAGGCTGTTTTATCTTTAATGGTTTTTCACTTTATTTCTCTCTCTCTCTCCACAGAGATGCGGCTACATTTACGCCAAATACTAGAATCAGCATCCCTGCCTCATCAGTATAGTTAAATATGTATAGTTCAAACTGGTAGAGAAACGCTGTAGAGGGGGGGGGGGGGAATACGTGTTCTTATGCATACAATTTTTTCCACGTTTATTTGAGATATTTAACGTGCATTTTCTGAACCGACTGATTATATCAACACACGAGAATTTCTATGGGCGAGAGCGAAAGGATATACCAATTTTGCCGGTGAAGTTATTTTCACATACCTTCCAAGGTTCTTTTACATGCCATAATCGATATGAGAACCGACGGTCTTACTTCCCCTCCAAAGGAAGTTTTGCTACGGATTTTTATAGTTCAAGATAAATCCGTCAACCCCGACTGGGTTTGAACCCATGAACATCGTGTCCTGATTCGAGAACTCTACCTCAAGAACACTGAGGTCAGCGTCACGCATAAATTATATTATATATATATTTGTGTGTTTTGTGTGTGTTCCAACTTATTTGCAATACGTGTGTACATCTGTGTGTGTACTTAAAATGTGGTGACTGTAGGATTGCATAAGACCCTTGACATTTCCCCCATCCACCTGATCCCTCGCTTCACACACGCTTTGCTTCTCCTTCCCTCTCCTCCCCTTCCGTCCCTCATCACAACCAACCAAACCAACAGGGAACGGTCCCCTCGACCAGAAACAATGAACAAATATTCTAGCTAAAGTATTTAACTAACTTCAACTTCCAAGCTTAGTCCCTATTTTACAAAATGTGGAAAAAAAAATTTTTTTTTTTTTTTTCAATAGCGGTTGGAAATACTAATCCTAAGAGCTTTATGCTTGTCGGCGTAAATTAAAGAACGTTTGGTTTTCTCGATTGTTTTCGAATAAAAAACCTGAATTGTACAATTTGCTTGGAGAAGTTTACTTGGCGTAGCATGTCATTATTTTATTTATTATAGAGTTATAGAGAACTGGGAGGGGGCTATAGAGAACTGGGAGAGTTATAGAGAGCTGAGAGAGTTATAGAGAGCTTAGAGAGAGTTATATAGAGCTGGAAGAGTTATATAGAACTGGGAGAGAGTTATATAGAGCTGGGAGAGAGTTATAGAGAACTGGGAGAGTTATAGAGAGCTGAGAGAGAGTTATATAGAGCTGAGAGAGTTATAGACAGCTTAGAGAGAGTTATATAGAGCTGGGAGAGAGTTATATAGAGCTGGGAGAGAGATCTAGAGAATTGGGAGAGTTATAGAGAGCTGAGAGAGAGTTATATAGAGCTGGAAGAGTTATAGAGAGCTGGGATAGAGTTATATAGAGCTGGGAGAGAGCTATAGAGAACTGTAAGAGTTATAGAGAGCTTAGAGAGAGTTATATAGAGCTGGAAGAGTTATATAGAGCTGGGAGAGAGTTATATAGAGCTGGGAGAGAGATCTAGAGAATTGGGAGAGTTATAGAGAGCTGAGAGAGAGTTATATAGAGCTGGAAGTGTTATAGAGAGCTGGGATAGAGTTATATAGAGCTGGGAGAGAGCTATAGAGAACTGTAAGAGTTATAGAGAGCTGAGAGAGAGTTATATAGAGCTGGAAGAGCTATAGAAAGCTGGGAGAGAGTTATATAGAGCTGGGAGAGAGTTATATAGAGCTGGGAGAGAGTTATATAGAGCTGGGAGAGAGCTATAGAGAACTGGGAGAGAGCTATAGAGAACTGGGAGAGAGTTATAGAGAGCTGGGAGAGAGAGTTATATAGAGCTGGGAGAGAGCTATAGAGAACTGTCAGAGAGCTATAGAGAACTGGCAGAGAGCTATAGAGAACTGGGAGAGAGCTATAAAGAACTGGGAGGGAGCTATAGAGAACTGGAAGAGAACTATAGAACTGGAAGTGAGCTGGAAGACAGGGGTCCTTTATAAGCTCTTATCGTTGTATGGCGGGGAAAAGTATACGTTTTACTTAAAGTTTAATCACGACATCTCAAAAGCTCTGAAAACTTTACATCTATTGACGGGTAAACTTTTCGCTAGAAAGTCGAGTGAAGAGATGTTTCATAGAACTTTTAGTGCTCAATAAATTTCGAATATATTCCACGTGAAAGTTTGCAGATACATTACAACGATACGCTTATTTATATTCTCCTAAGAAATCGGAAGATGTGTCTTCGGTATATTTAATAGCCTGAGTAGATAATTTAATAGAGCATTAAACTTTAAGACAAATTTCTTAAATATAGTTCATTTGTAAAGATTTCTTAGTTTCTGTCGACCCCTCTTGAAGAGAGAATTATTGTGATAGGTGACCTGGTGGTCTAGGGGTAAGGTGTCAGACTTCTGTGCTGGGGGTCTGGGGTTTAATCCTCGGTCCCAGCACAGATTTATCTGATTGCCAAACCCTTCCTTCACCTCTGACAAGACGTGTATTAATCACAACTTGTGAATGTGAGGAATGCCAGGCCTCCACCGTGGTTCGGATTCCACGTTAAACTGTAGGTCCTCCATTTCATCTCACAATCACCCTACCATTTCACATTAGCGTAAGTGCGTATAACCCGAACGGGTAGTAAGACGCGGTGCTAATAATAATTATTATTATTATTGTGATTGTCCTCCATGGGGTTTTTGGAAATATATATTTAACCCTAAAATTAACTAGTTTACTGAAGGTAAAAAAAATAGGAAAAATAAGTTCTCAAAATCCACCAAGACGATTTTGATTAAATTTAGCATTCAGGTATTGTTTAACATTACAAACAAAATGGCAGCTCTAATTTTCCCATGAAAACTACTTTTAAGGGTTCTTTAAATAAGCAATATTTTTTATTTGATTTTGTCAATGTTGGCTAGTGTATAGTTTAGGTATATATTTATATATAATATGTAGAAGGTTATTTTTATTGCATTCAGACTATAAAAGCGCTTTTAACCCAAGTTTAAATTCATACAACCCTATGTTATCATTTGGTTTAGTAATTATAATACTGATGTAAATAATTTGTGGATAAAGTAACATAATTGGAAATTAATTGCGCCATAATTATCGTGAATCAATAATGAGCAGTTAAATTGTGAGAAAATACCCCCAGGTCATACAATCTAGTTTTATTCCTGGCATCTCTGACTAGACAGTCAGGTATACCAACAATCTAATATAATATTTATTTAGGTTACGATAAATATCACGTCAATCATTTTTAATATTTACCTTATGAAAATAAAAAATAAAAACTACAAGTCTAAATTTAATAGAACTTTTAGTGTAGAATTATATGCTCATTGGATGTGTATTGCCACCCGTCCAGCGTATTATTATATTTACATTGATGTGAGAGAGCTGAGTAAAGTATTATTTAAAGGAAACGTATCAGCATTTGTACAAAGTGAAGGGATAATGAGAACCCATTTATGAAAAAACACCCTCAGTACACTAAGCTGAGGTTCAATCCCAGACCTCTCAGGTAACATTGAACCAGACTGAATGAGCTTGAAGTTTATTCCACGTGATCACCGATATGGCTAGTGTGGAATAAATAGAAACCACACTAATATAATTTTGTGAATGAGTATTCAACAATAAAGTAGGAGATAAAATTAAAGATTAACTTTACACAATTTGGTGGCCGCATGGTCTAAGGCATCATCCGCGCAAACTGCCGCTAACGGGAATATCGGGATTAGAATCCCAGTTGTGTGTACGGAAGGTATCTTTCCTAAATGGTTTTCCACTTGCCCTATACGCAAATGCATGTACACTTCCTTTCAAATTCAACCTTTACCATACCTAGAACATTAGCTTAATTAGTACGTATGCGTTTAGCCTGAACGGGTAGTAAGGTGTTGTGCGAAAAAAATATGAACTTTATGCATATCGCTAGACTAATTGATAGGCTACTAATTTAAGACAACATTATTTTCTTGATTTTATACGAGATCAATGTTGTTGCTCAGTATATCAAAAATGTGACGTGCAGTATATTTATATTCTCTTCATCTGCCTAATCATCGCCTGTATCACTCTGAAATGCACGTAATCCCATTTCATTTCCCCACCCCCCGACCTACAGAGGAAGAAAAGCACCTCTACTCTCATTCAGCTCGTGGAGGTCCGCTTCAAATGACGTTTCTACAGTTTAAACAGATGTCTTTATGAATACCCTTCCTCTTAAATCCGTCCCCTCTACCCTTCCTCTACACACACACACACACACACACACACACACACTCAATGAAATAGAGTGAGGGTCAGACAGACACACAGAGACGTATGAAGCTGTTTATAGTGTGCTCTATTCATTAATTATATATGAACCACTCAATTACCTCACTTTGTAAGCTTCACCCCCACGAGTCTTTGTCGCATGCACATTTCTAATTATCATGTTAGTCAACTATCTGGACACCTAATTAAACTCATTAGATCACCAAGCTACAAAAACACTTTGTAGAACATATGTAGATGCAGCAGTATAATTAACTTAATGAGAATAAATGGGATCCTTTTAATATGCACTATAGGAGCTGGGTTGGTAAATGGATTAGCACTTAGAACAAATAATGCAATAGTTCATCTCTCAAGAAAAATTTAACATGGCACCGAGCGCAATATTTATGTAACGACAATCTCTTGTGACCTAGACAATCAACTTTTTATTCAGAAAATTTTTTTTTTTTTTTTTTTTTTTTAGCATCGCGTCTTACTACCCGTTCGGGTTATACGCTTAAGTACTAATTACACTAATGATTAGGAAAATGGGAAGGTTTAACTTAGAGGAAGTGAACCCGCATTTGCGTGGAGGGAGAGTGGAAAACTATTCAGAAAATACATAACCATAGTTTGGTTAGGCCTATTATTAAATGTTATACACACATTAAGTTTTACAACTAATTTATTAATGTTTTAACTCGGTGTTATAACATAATATTAAAAAACTATATATCCACTAAACATGCTGCTAAAAACTATAAAACCCGCATTAGTGGGCATGTGGACTAGACGTAAAGGTCATATGATCGCGTTTACCGGTGAAGAGGAGGTTTGTTTCGAATTCCAGTTGGGTGTACTCAAGTTACCGTTTTCTAAGTAGTTTTCCCCATTCCCTTCACGTGTACAGTCCGTTTACAGTGAAAGCTTACAGTCTTACCTTGAAGGTTTCCACCATGGCCCTATTATATAATATACACCATAGTGGAAACAACGTAAGCTTGCTTGATACCTTTCAGGATAAACGAAGTGTACATTTCCTCTAATAAGCAACCTCAATCATCTCTAACCCATTTATGTGGTTAAATGTTTATAGCCCAGACGGGTAGTAAGACGTTATGGAGAAAACAATTGAGTTAGTTTGTACGGCAGCAACTTCTTTGCCAATTTTAATTCTTTTACTACCAACGCCTAAGCGTGAATTAGAGCACAACGTATAAAGCGAACGGGTAGTAAGACGCTGTGATAAAGGAAAAATTAGAGCACACAAATTGTATATATTCAGTGTGTGCCGTAAAATTTGGCACCCACTTCAGTGGTGGACAGGAGACACAAAAACATTGGGGAAAATCATATAAAAATGTGTCCTATTTGACCCTGTTTTTTAATTACAGTAATTTTAACCCCAGTAATATGAAGCTGATCAACATAATAGGAATAAAATAATATTTAAGATGCGGTTTCAGCCATAACTAACAAATATAATAACCAGGCTATATAATCCATCACTTTAGGAAGTGTTCAAATGAACACCTTCAGCCTGAGCGCAATTGTTGCAGCGGAATGTATTTTTGAAAGAATGCAGCACTCTACGACATGACTGAATGCCTGCATTCAGGCTGAAAGTGACCATTTTGAGCACTTCCTCTAATGATGGATTAAATATCAAAGTTATTATATTTGTTATTTTATTTAATTAGCATTGCGTCTTAATAACCGTTCGGGTTATACGCTAAAGTACTAATTACGCTAATAGATTAGGAATTGGTAAGGTTGAATTTTAGAGGAAGTGAGCTCGCATTTGCGTGAAGGGAGAGTGGAAAACCGTTTAGGGAAAACCACCCCCTATTCACCCGACTGAGATTCGAACCTCAATCTCCCCGTCTTCGGCAGTCTTGCTCAACAGGAAACTAGTGCGTTAGCCAACTACGCCACTGAGGTGGGTTATTATATTTGTTAATTACTGTTATTGTCACATCTAAATATCATATTATTTCAATTTACAAATTACACCTGGACACGGGAATCGAGCCCTGGATCTCTGGTGTAATAAGCCCAAGGTCCCGGGCTCAATTCCCGTGTCCAGGTGTCATGTTTCAATTTAAAGAATACTTCCTATCATTTTAAGCAGCTCCACATACTGTAGTACAAACATCACTATAACTTGAAAACAAGGTCAAATGGGACAAATGTTTGTATTAACTTTTTTAATTTTTGGGGGGGGTCTCCTGTCTACCACTGAGGTGGGTGCCACATTTTACGGTACACCCTGTGTGTGTGCATTATATATAATATTATATACATAATTATGTTATATATAGGTATATGTAAACCTATACCTAAGCTAACTAATCCTCATAAAATTCTAACTGAATTATGTGTAATAATTATAAATATTTTTGATAAAACAAATATTAAAACTAGTGAACTGAAACTATTAATATTACCATCACCATATACATATTATTATATATATATAGACTACATAGTATAATATCGCCATGTACAAAGTGTATAATATATATATACAGGTGTACCGTAAAATGTGGCACCCACATATATAATATGTATATGGTGATGATAATATGAATAGTTTTACTAGGTCTATGCAGGAATGAGATTTTGACTTCAGGAAGTGACGGGAAACGTGGAAATTTTTAAAAATTAATAACTCTCCCCTTTAGGCTTATATTCATGTTTATAAATTCTAGTCTAAACTTATCCTTCCCATTTATTCCAATAAATATAATTGGATGATAATATTAAAAACTAAGGGCAATTTTATCCCGAATAGATCCGGGAAAATAGTCAAAAATTCTTATTAGGTTTCATTTTATAGGGCTAAATAATAGATTTAAATGCTATAGTCTTGTAGAATATTTTTAAAGGGAAAAAAATATATACATAGGCCCTACAAAATGTTTATATTAATTTATTTTTAAAATATAGGTTTTCCAAATAAAAATAAAATAAAATGTTGTCTAAAAAGTGTTGAGAAAGGTTTTGATGTAAGCTAAAATAAAAACCCTAGATCTAATGCAACTGTTTAATTGTGTATTTTTAATCATTCGTTTTTGGTTTAGTATTAAATAAATTTATAACGGACCAATAAATTATTTGAAATCACCAAATAAATAAATTAAAAATAATATATATGTGTATATATACGATAGTAGAACTCTTCTTAGTTAAAATATCCAAAATACGAAGCTCATTTGCCATGCTTTGAAGAATTTCTCAACGAACTTTAAAATCAAGGGAAATAACTGTGCTTCACGCCTTTAGTTATTGAGATCACTAAAGTTTCACATGAGTATTCACACACCAACTGCTTCTGAGCAACAAATTCGCAAAATTAATTTGCAGACACGACGATAAATCCAATGCACATAACTTAAACATTTGTTCGATGGTATAACTATTGCTAAACAATATCTTAATATATATAATTCTTCTGTACGTGTGTATGTCACTGAACTCCTCCTAAACGGCTGGACCGATTTTGATGAAATTTTGTGTGTGTGTTTGAGTGGGTCCGTGGATGGTTTAGATTCATAATTGGATCCGGTAGGTGGCGCTGTAATCGGGCTCTAGGATTTTTTTTATTTTTTAGGAAAATTTTTTGGGGGAATTTTTTTTTAGATTTTTTCACATCAGAACATGTAACCTCAAAATTTCACCCCCCCCCCCCCCCCACCTCCTCAAATACTTATAATAATGAATATATTAATAATTGACCGTTAAAAAAATCATAAGTTCATCAATAATTGACCGTTAAAACCTTCTGAAAAGTTCATGAATAATTGAACTTCTGAGGATAATTCATAGTTATGTTTGTTTTTCAATACAGCTGATATTTGTGGAGTTGTGGGCGAAATGCCAAAAATGAAAAGATGTTTTATTTTGTATGTTATCTTGACAAACACTGAATTTGTAATATTTGTGTTACTCACTAATTGGAGTTCATTGTGAATTTGTAATTGTGATGATCACATAGTATTTGTTTTATTATCGAAATCAATTATGCCCCCCAAACGAAAAGCCAACGTTCGGGCAGGACAACGACTGTCGGGTCCGCTAGTATATATATATAAAACACTAATATTTTGCTAGGACTTTTAAAATCAAAAATAATATTAAAACTTGTATACTTTAAACTGAATTAAATTGTTTAGCAATAGTAAAGAGGTGGGAGGGGGGAGTCACGCAAATTTCACCTGTTTTGAACACCTGCTTTTGTGCATTATCATTTGGCCTACAACTTAATATTTATTAAAATATAAATCTCATTGAATAATAACCGAGCGTAAATCCTTTATAAAAATTATCAAATATTTGAGGAATTCAATCTGACTATGAAACTGAACCATAGCTATAAACATATTTAGTAGGTAGATTCGATGCACATAGAAACATGTGCAAACAATCATCTATTTATGATTTTGTCCATTCCCCACTTTTTATTACCCATTCGTGTTATCCCATATTTTGTGTAAAAATGGGGAATGTGAAATTTAGATAAATTGTACCTGCATTTTCGTGGAGGGAAAGTGGGGAAATATTAAGGGGAAATCCCCACAGTACATCCGGCTGAGACCCAATCCAAACCCCGAACCTGTAAAACAGATGAGACTACGTCTTTGTCGGTGCATTTACCGGTGTGAGTGAGTTAATAAGTATTTGGCAATAATATTAATTATAACATCATATATATTTCGAAATGCCTCTAGTTTTTATTTTATTTCTTTTATTTTAACATACACAAATTAGTTTCGGGAAAGTGACTGACGGTCGAACACAAATTCTAGACAAGTTCTAGAGTAGATCTAGACCCAATATGAAGATACATCCTCCATGACACTGTTAAAAATGTCTGACTTTCGCTTCAACATACATATATGTATTTTTATAAACATTCACGAATATTTTTCTAGTCAGCCAGTTTCTTCCACTGTCATAACATAACAACATCGTACATACTCATACCTCTTTTATTCGTAGTCGAATGTTTGTTTCGTATTATTTTGACGTACACATTTTTTGAGAAAAATCAAATAGTATCTGTTTCGTGGCTACACTGTTCTGAAGGTGATTCTTTAAATATGTATATGAACATTTTTATTAAAGCTTAAATGTTGGTTACTGTTCCAATTTTTTCTTATGTTATCATGTGTTTTTTTTTTAACTTGTATCACTCCAGATAAAATGGGATACTTACTTCAATAAAACACAAGTTTACACAAAACATTGAATTTATTGTTGCCCAAATGAGCTAGACTGGTCGGCATTGATTTTCACCACCAGTCAGGAGGTGTTAATTCACCCGCTTCACTTAACAAAACAACTCTAACTGCCTCACGTACACCATATTAAGTCCTTACGTCAACTACACGAACTACTTTTTCCCGCGGGAGAAAATCTTCCGTGAGCCGGCCAGGCGCTCTCGTGGAGGCTTAAGGGAAACACTGGGCATCCGATGACGTAGTGTTGGCACAAACTTTTTAATGAAATTACCAGCTTAACCTTTAGATAAATAAAATATAAAATGCATTAAATAAAAAAAATTATTATATTGATGCTTTATTTCCAGTCAGAATTATTATAAAATTGACAACATATTATTAAATTCGATACCATTTCTCCGTTTTATAATCTCCTATTTAGGTCATAAGCATTTAAACACTTAAGATACCAGCAAGACAAAACGCATGGATAATGAGCCTTATTACGAGTCAGGAGGTCGCAGTTCTACCCCAATCTATTGTTTTAGAATATATATTTGTATCCAGTCCGACACCTTAGCTCAGTCGGTAGCGTGACTGCCTACTGAGCTAAGGGTCCCGGGTTCGATTCCTGGCATCGTAAAAAAGTACTATGTACTATTAACGAAAATATGGGCTTACCCCTTCACATTGATAAATTAACGGCCTGGGACTGGATGTTGTGCTTGTCCTAGTCTTAAGTTAAATTATAAGGGATATGAAGCTACGACAGGCCTAGGGAGCCGGTTGTGGAAAATATCTATGGCTTGAATAAAAACTGACCCAAACCATAGGCTGGAAACAGTAATAGATTTATATAATAATAATAATAATAATAATAATAATAATAATAATTTGTATCTAAAATATATCTAAAGCACTCACTTGAAATTCAGCCTATTCGTCATGTTCTATTAGGTTGGATAGTGTAAGTCACTGACAAACGGTATGGACACTGGGGCAAGAAACTTTTATAATAATATTATTCCGTTGCTTAAAATCGTAGTAAAATTTGGATTATTGTTTTAAATAATACATATCTTAAGATTCTTCATATGGTAAACTGACGTTACATGGATGACAGACGAATCAGGACAAGCATTCGAAATTAAGGTTACAGGGGAAAAATCGGGAAGTTACAATTTTAACTCAAATTGAACTAGTACTGCCAAATCATGAAACCTTCATTCTTCACTTGAGATTATGCTTAAAAGAGGTCTCTATCATATTTAAATTAATTTTATAACAAGTATTTTCTGAGGTATTTATGGGGTTTGAGATTTAAAAGTCGTCCCAGAAAATGTGTGAAATGTAACTTTCCACCTTTTTTCCCCTGTACCCTTGGTTTTCATTATTAAACATGCAATCCAATAATAAACATACAAAATGTTAAATTATTTAAACCTGCGACTTACAAATTAAGTTACCCTAGCATAGAACCATATTAATTACGTGTACTATGACTTCATACTGCGATTTAAACTGCTTAAGATCCGCGTGGTGGGTAGGCTGGGGAGCACGGTTGCCACATAGTTTGCGCGTTACTATTATGCAAGCATACTCAGTGAATGTAAAGAAATCTGGCAACGTGCATCGGTTGCTATGACAACTACCCTTCACGGATTGGTCGAGCATGTGACGAGCCTCCGCTCCCCACTCCAGCTGCACTGATCTCAATCCTAAATCATTTTAAAACGCAGTAAATATTTGCCATATAGTGGCTTTCAGAAAAGGATGTGGCTGAGATTAGAGTCCTAAGTACTAATGTAAAATAAATGGTACGGTGCACCGCACTGGCTTTCTCTTACTTTTATCTTGAAATAGACATTTAGTAAAAACTCGTAATATTTGTGGGGCAAAATAATAGGTCTATACGTTATTGTAAAAACACTACACCAAAGATCATAACTGAAATAATATACACGTTTACTTACTCTATGACATTAGGAACTAGGAACACTTTTACAGAAAAATTAAGAAAAAAGAAACATCTATGTCTATCAAAGAGCATAAAAATAAAATTCATTCCCAAAGACCTGAATAGAAAAGCATATATATATATGCTTATAGATCAGAAATTATTGGTTTTATACAAATATATTTCAAATAAAAGATTATTATCTTTATTAAGTACTACAATTTTACAATGATAAATTATTCCGTATCTCAAATAGTTACGGAAAAATTAGCAAAATTGGAAAATTTACCCCAAGTAAAGTACCCTAAAAGTCATTTTCATAAGAAAATGAAAGTTACCATTTTTTTTATAGCAATAAATATTGTCTAAACATGATATTTAATCAAAATCGTTAGGGTGGAATTTAAGAAAATTGAGTTTTCTGTTTTTGCCTTTCAATAAACTCCCCTTAATTTAAGGGTTCGATGTCTAATTACAAACACCCCTCATTGGAACCTAATGAAAACCACAGATACCAAGTTTGATCCCAATTGGCAACCGGCTCTAGCCCGAGGTAAAGACAGACATACGGCATTGCAAAAACCACTTTTTTTGTTTCTGTTTCAGGAAATCATGAAACGTTGACATTGTAGCGTGTTTTACTATTTACAAATTATATAGATATATATTTACACTTGAGTATAAACATGGGTACAACTGTTATACATCAATATATACACTATCGATACTTGGCTACCGTGTCCACGACTCCAGTTTGATACAACCAGTCCCAAGCTCACTCACAGCAAGACTGCTTTTCTACCTGGCTATTTGCACCTGTGCGCCCCCACCCCCTCTTTCCATATTCCAGTTACAGAGGTGGGTACGCTCACTACACTTGCAAAATGGTCACTACAGCTATACGCTACAACATTTATCAAAATCTTGAGTTCGATTTTTTTTGACGATCACAAAAAAAGTTAAAAACATCAAGCGTATCTGACCTAACAAATGAGTTGGCAGAGCCAGTATTTATAATGAACACAATGGTCACACATTTTGAATGGAACTGTACATAAAACCCGCATCGATGATCAAACGAATTGTCAAAGACCGGCGTCGTTCTTTCAATATATTGGACTACCAACGATGGGAAGATTGGGTTCAAATCTTGGTCGATTGTGCTATGATTAGTTTTTTCCCGAATGGTTTTCCACCCTCTCTCCCCTTTCAAATGAGGTCACACTTCTTCAAATTCAACCTTCCTAATCACTAACAATTAGTGCGTAGTTAGTACATAAGGCGTATGGGTAGGGAGACGTGGTGACAAAAAAATTACATAAAAAACAAGCCCTGCAACAATTTGAAATAGCTTCATTTCTTGACGTACGTATTATACAACCGTTTTTATTATATTTTTTTGTTTGTAAGACTGACATAAATAAACAGATACACATGAAAGAAGTGAACTGTGTCAATGTCATTAGTCTCCCACGTTATTGTCGGCTCTTAAAATGATGTATAATGTTTCTTTTGTTTTGTCATGTTTTAATTAACCTTGATCGTATGCAGAACTATTTACTAGGTATAACAAACACATGCACGAATATATTATGGTCTAGTTCTGTTCTTTTTATACTCCCTCATCACACTTATCAAAACAACAGTACGACAACCGGTTTCAGTGGTCGCATGTTCTAAGGTGTCACACTCGCAATAAACCAGACTGCTGATACCAGGGATATTGGGGTTCAAACCCTGGGCGAGTGTATTGAAGGTGGATTTCCACTCTTCCTCCAACCAAATGGATGTACACTTCCTACAAATTCAACTTTAACCATCCTTAACCCACTAGCGTAATGATTACATAGATGTATAACCCGAACGGGTAGTAAGATGCTGGGATTAAAAAAACTAAACCATTAAGACAACCCGCACTGATGGACATGCGGATAAACGTGTTAGTATTGTATTGTCTGGTTTACCTGTGCCAGGGAGGTCTGAGTTTGAATTCCATCAAGGCATACTAAGGTGTTTTTTTTATAAATCCATTTATATTTTTCCTGAAATTCTACCTTGACTATTCTTACTTTACCAGTATGAAATGCGGAGAGCCCGAAAAGTATAACATCATTTTCTTATGAATTGACATATCTGACAGAAAATGTTACTCTATATACTTTCCCTTATTCATACGTCAAGTCATGTGATCTGCACCTGTCACTGTCTAAATAGTATCAATACCTATAAAATAACAATAATATAGTAAAATGTTAGCAATGTTGCACACAAAATATATGTTTGGATTTTCTAAAAGCTGCTCCAAATACATATTTTTTGTAAATTAAGGTGTGATAAGACTCGAAAAACACAAAAAACTAATAAGAATTATTATGATAATTTTACATGTATTTGAGCTTAAGCCTAAATATATTATTGATAAGTTTTTAACACAGGGGGGCGATGAAATTAATTAAGAATAGATACAGTAATATCATATAAAAAACCAAAATTAGGAATTCTGCTTTTAAAAATGTCGTCCAAACCTAGTATTTACCATATTATAATAAAAATTCTAAACAATAGTAGGAGTGTGTACTCTCTCATATAGTTGATATTAGTTTCAAGCAAAACTTTCAAATCAATTTGAATGAATTTTTGTCCTAAAAACAGGTGATTTAAAGCACTCCCCCAGATACCCATTTTGAACTAAATCGTTTGAGACATTTTTGAACAATTTTAAATTTTCAAAAATTAGTCGTTAGTAAACTATCTTTTATTTTAGATAAATGATTAAAAATATTATTCAACCTCTTGTTAAGACCATATAATATTTGAATATCAAGCTTTAACGAAACCCTTCAATCAGTTTCGACTTTAGCCTCAGGTTAAGGCATATAAATAAAAGAATTGACATAAATGTAAGGCCACATTTTAAAGTTCTGGAGCACATAAAACCAATAGGTCCAACATAATCTTTAATTCGAAAAATTCACTCTTGCCTATAATTTTTGTGTGTGTAAAAGTAAAGCTTTTTAACATTCCTTATTTAAACCTTTAGTTAAAGATAATAGCAATGGGTGATAAACTTGTAACCATCAAAATAAGAACCGGAAATCCATTGACCTATCCCCCATGTAACCATTTTTAATCAAGATAATATTTAAAATAATTAATACTTTTCAATTTTTGTACAAGATATTTGATCGTAAATACCTGAATTTGGTATCAAGCCCAAGGTAGAAAATATATTTATGTAAACTTGGATTTATAATATTTCAATATTTTTTATACCACCTTCTTACAACTTGTTCAGACTATACGCATATATGATAGTTACTCTGATGGAATAGAGATGAGGAAGAAAACATTTTAGAGGCAATCTACCGAAATTTAGTGTAAGGAGAGTGGAAAACCATTTAGTAAAAACCACACTCAGTAGACTCAACAGGTATTCGAACTCCGATCTCCCCGTCGTCATCAGGCCAGTCTAAAACGAGAGTGACACCTTAGTCCATTCAGCCACTGAAACGGGTATTTCAAAATTACCCCAGATATAAATCTGTACGGCCATTCATGGGGTTAACTCATCACCATGATTAGCCAGCAGGATGGATTTTATTTTTAATACTATGAATCGAGAGGTCCTTTCAGTTGATGACTTAAGCTTACTAATCTTATAAGACAGGATAGGTAACGTAAATTTTAAGTAGACCCGCTAATAGCTCGCATTGTTAGAGTATGGAAAATCACGTCAAATAAAGGATATATTTTAGTCCATATGTTCACAAGTGCTATATGACTTTTTTATCAGTTGAAATGATTAAGTCAGTGGAAGCAAGTCCCCACATTAGTGTGGATTGGGGATGAGAAGATCACAGTTATAAATCACATGTGGAAAATCACCCGGCCAAGATTCAAGCCTCGTCCTTACCTGCTAGTGGCAATGTAATTATCATATATGCGTACAACCTGAACAAGTATTAAGATGCGGTTATAGTTTAAAAAAATACATATACATATGTATACTAACAGAATATGTATGAATAAAGTGAAATTTCACCCACTTCTATGGCCACATGTCATATAAGACGTCACTTTCGCAATAGACTAAACTGTCGGTGATAGGGTGATGGTGGTTTGAATCCCGGTTGGGTGTACTGAGGATGGTTTTAACTAAAAGATTTACCACTCTATCCACGCAAATGCAGGTACACTTCTTCTAAATGCAACCTCCCTAATCCCTAGCTCACTAGCATAATTAGTACATATGCGTATAACCTGAACAGACGTGGTACTAAAAAAAGAGACAATTTTTGAGGAAATGTACTCGAATTTTCGTGTAGAGGAAAACCATATAGGATCATCCTCAATACACCCAATTAGGATTCGAAGCCTAACCTCTCCACCACCAGCAAACTAGACGAGCCCGACGTTCCAAGGTACCCATTGACGTCTGTAATATCTTGCCAAGTCAATTTATTATTCTTAACTCCAAAAAGTAGCCATCACCGTGACAAGCAAAGGCAACGTAACTGACTTGTCAGTAAATTAATTAATTGTGATTTCAAATATATTCATCAAACGTGAGCATTGAATAATGATTGGCATATAAAAACATGTGAAACATTTCGGGTACCTCAGTTCTCGTAAAGGTAGATCACTTAAGTTGTCTTTCAAGTGAAGTATTGATTGATTTATTTTTTGTTTATTTAAAGTTAACCCAAGTTTGAGTTCAGTCATGGTAGCACTCTCTCTGTTCACAGCGGAAGTGATGCTTCTTGTTACTGTGGTGTTTGTGTTCTTTGGTTTCGCAAACGTTTGGATAAAACAGAGTCGGACTGACGAGTCACTTGAAACAAAAGACGATGAAATTATTTATCTTATCAATAGCATTTCGGATGTTTGCGTTCAGTGAGGTAGATTTGTAATTATAATGGAATAAATGCGTATTGTTGCCATGCACCTGATGAACCGGGAAAATACTGAGAGTTTTGTTGTGTCTGGTAAAAAAACAAAAAAACAAATACAGGAAGTTTCACAACGTCAAAAAAAACACTAAAAAGATAGAGAAATATTAATTGTGAATTCGGAACAGTTAAATGCGAGTACTTTTGGGCCTTTGCAATGAAAAAAAAAATGAACTGAAGGACTAAGTACGCTAATTCTAACAGATGTTTTATCTTTCCCAAACCCATCCCTCACCCTCCAACTCTCCCGTTTTTATCTTTTTGAAATATTAGGTTGCATAACGACTAAATAAGATTCATATTTCCATATTCAAGCCAAATAATCCAGTTATAAATAACAAATATTACATGACCCATTTCAAAAAATGTAATTTAAGTTTTAAAGAGATTATTATAGGCCTATTCTAAATTGGGGGTCAGCATCTAGTCGATCGCGATCATCCGGTTGATCTCGTGGAAATTTTCTCTCGATCGCGTAAGAAAACTATATCGTCATAATAAGTCTTCTAAATTCTGTAATATGTACACTAGTACTTTAAAATAATATTTTAGTGTAGCCAAAATAATCTAAAACCGGTAATAATAGGTAATTTTATAAGAAAATTTAATAGTTTAGTATGAAAATATATATCTTATTTATTCTGGATTTTTTTCTTGAAAGATGGAGACATAATTATTTGAGGAAGTTATATTTTAAACGATAGATATAAGATGTGTAAACGAAAGAAAAAATCAAATTATAGTGGCGAAATGATTGATGATCGCAGACCTTTAATAGGTTTGTAAGTCAAGCGTGGTCCAAAAATACTACCGATCCCTGCTTTAAAGTGTCCGAAAACTTGAGAATTCCATCTGTAAAACTTGTAAAACACAAGAGATCTTTTATCAAGAAAATAGTGGCAGCCCTGATTCGTGCATCGTGAGAAGAGCTCTTCAAATTATTCTTTGGAGAACCAGATAGTATTAGGAAACGTAAATAGCATGACTTTTGTTTTATTACCGAAGCAATACTTTGTTTCTACATGTAATCTACGCTTCAATTTATAAAAAAAGTTGTCAAATTGTTTTAAGATCAACAACTATGTATTATTATATTTTATTTAGAGCAATTGTGTGATAGCTGAAATTTTAAAATTTTGTCCTGAATTCAAAATATTTTTGAACAAATTTTTCCAAAAGTTACTCGGAGAATCCAGGAGTGTTAGATAAAATATTATATGTGTCTGTGAATTCCTCTTAGAGAGTTTTTAGGAGGTAGGCCTAAATCAATGTAATTATGGAGAACAACTCGTCAAACGTGAGCAAAGGAATATTATCAGCTGCGCTATAGACAGTCGAAGACTTTCAAGAGCCTTAGGGCAACATACAAACCTAGTTCACCTGAGCCAACTCTCTCGCAAGGTAATCCTCTACAAAGTTAAGTCGATTGCTTTTCTTGGTGGCGCTCCACTCGATACAAGCGTCGTTTGTGTAGTGGTTTCTGGCATAGCGACGTAAAACAAGATGAGATACATCATCCTTCAAATCAAACGATGCCATCTTGAAATGTAATGTTATAATCTAATCATTTCATTTTATCAATAAAAGTTTCAAGTATTTTATGTGTTTTCCTCTATTTCAACTAAATGTCACTTAGAAACACTTTATTACTATACTAATTGTTTTTAATTACAGCATCTAACACTGAGGCTACTAATGGTTTTATCTGGGTTGTAACGATGACTAGGGTAGTTCAGAGTAGTGGTACTCAGACTAGGGTACGCAAATACGTCTTAGGAGAGTCATAAAATTTAAATATTTATGGTATATTTCTCATTATTTTGGATGTAGTATATTTTATTTATTTTATGAATACACTAAAGAATGTGTATAACGAATACCATGCACCAATATCTTTGTGGGTACAAATTTTAAAATAAATTATACTGCGTTTTAAACCACTTTAGGATTGAGTTCAGCGCAGCCGGAGTGGGGAGTGGAGGCTCGTACATGATCTACCAATCCGTTAAAGGTAGTTGTCATAGCAACCGATGCACGTTGCCGGATTTCCTGACAGTCGCTGAGTATGCTTGCATAGTAGTAACGCGCAAACTCCCGCTATGTGGCAACTATGCTCCCCAGCCTACCCACCACGCGGATCCTAAAGCAGTTTAAAACACAGTTTATACATATGGGGGTACGCGAACAAAATATGTTGAATACTACTGACTTAGAGCTGAGGTTCTTAAGCTGAGGGTCACGTAAAAAGATTGTGTGGGTCACAGGAAACATTTACAGACGGGAGTAAATTAAATATTTATTAATAAACTATTAAAATCATAGTACACCCACAACCTTTCATTCTATATTATAGTTTATTACAGAAATAAGCGTTATTTGCCATGATTATATTGTGAACACATTTCTAATAATCATTCGTATGGTTAACTAAAATAAACTAATGGTTTGCTTCAATATTATGTATTATATAAAGTTTGTAAATTATAAAAAAATAGTTATTATATTAATAAAAACTTCATTTATGCACTTTTTCATTAACAATGTGAAGATTCTCATTTGATTTAAACTGCTCAAAAACTGAAACAAGAATATAAAAAATCTCAACCAACGTTACCCGGGGGCTCACGAATAGATTTGTCTGTAAAGAGGTCATGAAAAGAAGGTTAATAAACTGTGGTTTAGACCAGTGTTTATTTGCTCATGTTTAACATTTTAAACCTCAAAGTTTTTTATTTATAAATGATTGTTCACATTATTTTGTTGACTTAAGGTTGGTACAGACCTTATTTATATGTGACATTTGTATACCGAGGAAATAAATAGAGCATAGTTTGGTTCATATTTAATCTTTTGCCTTTCAAATGTTTGTACTATGTGATCAACATTCTTTAATTTATTTGTATTACTGAACTTCCTGAGATCCTGAGGACCCTTGATGGGCCACCGTGGACTACCAGAGGTCCGAGGACCACAATTTGAGAAACCCTGGTTTATAAGAAGTGCACCAACATTAGTTAGGAGAAGCACAGTGATAGTTTTTTTCTCACCACGTTAACCCTTTCAGGCTATACGCCCTAAAATGATAAATCCCATGTGAAAAACACCAACAGCGATGTCTCTCAACTTTTCTGTAACCATCAATACATTATAGGCGAGACGGACATCTTAAACCTCAGAACCACGAATGTGGGTGGTTCTTATTATCAAATCTAATGTTATCTATGACAGTCCTGGAGGGCACAAAATAATAATATAATCATAATTTTATTTGACAATTTTCACTAAAAGTGTCGTGTTTTCTCCATATCGGGATTATTTTTGTTTTTAAATGTGTACGTTAGAGTCAAAATTATTTAATAGTAGTTTGTTTTTTTATTTTACTCCAAGCTGTCCTAATTTGAAATTAATATTATAAAAGTGTAAGAACAGTTTTTTATTGGTTATTTTTAGAAATATACGTGTACTGGAATATTATTTAAATAAGATTATAATTATTTTAATACTTCATCTCTCTTTTTAAACCTAAGATGCAAATATATTTTGCCCAAGTGGCTTGTAAAGTCTGTAAAAGATTTTAATGAGCTTAATTAACTATGTATATTAATTTTTATAATATATATATGTTTAATTATGCTTGATCACGTGTTTTAGTCAAAATAACTCATTTCCTTCCTCAGTTAAGTAGTTTGTTTTAAAAACCTTCTAGTACGACTAAGCCCTAGAGTGAAGAGGTTTAACTAGTTTATTAATTTAAAAACTAACCTCTTTTAGATATCGCGTATAAGTGTGTACGAGTGAGGAGGCATGCAACAGTAAAATGGTTGAAAATTATTGGTTTAACATACACTTTCATACATTCAAGCGCCATGAACAAGTGGGGTTTTTTTTTTTTTTTTTTTTGCAGATGCGTTGAAAATTTGTTTTGAATATTTTGCTGTTATTTGAAAGTATATTTATTAAAATTTAAAACCAACACTCACACAAGTGGGTACTTGGGTAATGGCGTCAGCCTGGTTTTGCGTAGCTCACTTGTGATGAAAATGTAGGGGTTATGATCCTGGATTAATGTACTAAGTTGTTATTACTATCACCTTATTCCCCCCCTCCCCCTAATGAGTTCCCTCTTTACGTTCCCCCAAATTCGGGTTAATGTCCTATAAAAGTATTAATCCCTCAACCCTAACACATCAATGTAAATATGTGAACAACCCCAGACAGGAATTAAAATTCGGTGCACGGATTTAAACCATTAAAATGAATCTCAAAGTCACAAATTTAAATAGTGACAAAAATTAATTATCTTTTACCCTCCACGTCATACTAACCGTCCTGGCCACACACAATTAACTAAACTAATGGGTAGGTATGAGTAAGTTATAATTTAGAGGAAATGTACCATCATCTGCTTGTAGAGCAGGCGAAACCCATTATTATAAAAAAAAAATCCTCAAAACACTCAGCCAAGAATCGAACCCCGACCTCCCTTCACTGGTAAAACAAACTATATGAGCTTGACATTTAGTCCGTCTGACTCACCGATGTGGGTGAGTCTCAATAAGTCACAAACCCGCCGCGGTGGCGTAGTTGGCTAACGCGCCAGTCGTGTTGAGCCAGACCACCAAGGACGGGGAGATCGAGGTTCGAATCTCGGTCGGGTGAACTGGGGGTGGTTTTTCCTAAATGGTTTTCCACTCTCCCTCCACGCAAATGCGGGTTCACTTCCTCTAAATTCAACCTTCCCAATTCCTAATCCATTAGTGTAATTAGTACTTAAGCGTATAACCCGAACGGGTAGTAAGACGCGGTGCTAAGAAAAAAAAAAAGTCACAAACCAGCTTCAATGCTGAATGTTCTAAAGCGTCACTCGCGTGTTAGACGAACAGGGATATCGGGATCAAATCCCGGTCGGGTATAATGAACGTGGTTTTTCATTAATGGTTTCCCACTTTCCTTCCACGCAAATACGGGTAGATTACGTCTAAAATCCTTCCTTCCTCATCCCTACCCCATTAGAGTAATTATTATTTATTAGCAAAGCTTGAACAGGTAGTAAGACGCGGTGATAAAAAAATACGTCACAGATTTAAAACTTGAATAAAGAATATTTTAATAAATAACATGATATTTAAAATATTTGCCAAGCACGTTCCAAACGGCGTAGTGAAGGGTAGAACAGAAACATTTGGTCGTCTCTAAGTTGTTCAGTGGATCGTGGCCTTTCTGGCACGAGCAGAGCAGATGCGGGAGGGAGTTTCATTCTGTCTCACCGCCTGGCTTCGTTTATCCTTTCTATTTCTCTTCCATCCGTGACCCTCCAAGTTTCTTAGACTCGTCTCTCTTTAGCGTGGGAAGTATTCCGGAAATAGAAGTTCAGCTCTTGCTTTTATGGGGATTTTCTTATACTTTCCTTTTTTTTTTTTTTTTTTTACCAATCTCCGGCAGTTCGAATATTTCTGCAAAAAAAAAAATATATATATATATATATTTCTTGAAAAACTTAATCTTGACTTTACATAATATCTTTTTGCTCTTCCCACAACATAATATCATCATAGCTGAAACATCATTTACTCTTTATCCTACTTTTTAAAAGTTGTGTTATTTTAACACCACGTCTTACTACCCGTTCGGGTTATATGATTGTGTATTACTTATGTCAATTGTTTTAAGGATTAGGAAACTATACCCACACTTGCGTGGGGGGAGAGTGAAAAAACATTTTATAGAAAACCATCCTCGACATACCCGACCGAGATTCGAACCTCGATCTCACCGCCATTGGAATTCTAAGTTTACTGAGAGAGTATCACCTTAGACTATGCGGTCACCAAAGTGGGTTTTTAAAAGTTGTAAATGAATGTGTGGAAATATTTTAACAGTATGTAAAACTTATAAATCGTAGTTATGGGTTCAATATTAGTATACTATTAATTACTTTCATACCGCCTCGGTGGCGTAGTTGGCTAACGCGCTAGTCGTGTTGAGCTCGACTGCCGAGGACGGGGAGATCGAGGTTCGAATCTCGGTCGGGTGAACTGAGGGTGGTTTTTCCTAAATGGTTTTCCACTCTCCCTCCACGCAAATGCGGGTTCACTTCCTCTAAATTCAAACCTCCCAATTCCTAATTCATTAGCGTAGTTAGTATTTAAGCGTATAACCCGAACGGGTAGTAAGACGCGGTGCTAAAATAATAATAATAATAATAATTACTTTCATGTTGTTCTTTATAAATGGTAGTAGATATTTTGATTCAATTGAAAATATTTACTAGGATATGATATTATAAAATCTATAGATTGAATCTATTAAGATTTTTAATTTAATTTTTGATTTAACTATTATGTACTGTAAATGACTGGAAATAATATAGAAATGTAATCCATGGCATCAATTTCCTACACAATATTTATAACAATAAACCTATAAGAGACGCCCACAGAAATGACGACGCACAATCCATAGCGCCGACTTCAGATTACTATAGGCAGGCCCCACGAGGCGTTTTTAGCCCGAAAAACTACACTGTTGGTTATTACTACGCAAAATTGTTTACCACCCTCTCTGAGGCCAAAACCTATCTTAATATATTAGGTTGTTGGACAATGTTATGGTGCTAACAAAACTGGCACTAGGTCGTAAGTATTATAATTTTATTTTTTAGCACCCTTATTACCTGTTCAGGTTTTACTCCATTATAAAATTAAAAGCGAACTCTTTGTTTTAAAATGTAATGTGAATAGCATTAGAAATCGTAAACAGTCCAAACAGGGTTCCGGGTTCAATTACCACGCCTTGGTGACATTTTTATATATTAATAAATGCATACTGTATTTTTGAAGGCCAGTCATCCCTACCAACTGTTAATTTCAATATAAATGTGAAAATAAGAAAAGCAAAAAGAGCTTAGTAAGCAATTAAATATTTTTCTAATTTCGTGTGAATGATTTAGTAACCAACAAGATCCGACCTATTTAAGGCGATTGGTCTTTTTCATTTGGCGTGGAAATGCAGAGCCATGGGAACCAACGTTATCTTCAAGAATTTTTATTGTTTTTCAATTTTCTTTTCTGAAACGGATTTGTTCAAGAATAGAAGCATGTTGATTAAGTTATACTTTTTTATATACACACCTCCTCTATAATTTTAACAGTGATCAAATATGATAAAATCGACATTTTCAATATAAAACTGTCATCTCATAACAAAAAATAAGAAAATGTACAATTAATTAACATCGATACATTATCTTAGAAGGGGCGTTGAGAATATGAATGATAAAATATAAACATTTCACTGTTCTTGAGAAAACTGATATTTCCGAACGTATAATTTTTTTATTTTTTTTGCAAGACCTGTCCGGTAGCTAGCACCATCTACGGTTTCCGTGATCCATCTGTTCTTGTTGGCGTGGAAGGATACTTTGGTCGGCTGTGAAGCACACCACGGCTTTCACCCTCCCGCCACCATCCCACAAAATAGGTTTTAGACTTGTACTCAACAGGACCAAGGGCCTTATTCTCAAGCTACGAAAGGAAAACAAGATGAATAAGCTGCGTTGAATAGTTTTTCCCTTGGTATATATTATATATATATTCCTGTATCTATGCATACATATATGTGTATAATAACCCATAAATATAGGCCTATATAATTATATAGACATGCACTCTCCGCACTCGGGGTCTTAACGCTAGCCCTCAATTTTTAGATGGCAACCAAGCCTTAAGCGTGTTTTAAGTGAGCCAACAAAATGGGTAAAAAAACATGTTATTATTTCGCGGGGTCAAGTTTAGCCGTAATTTCATTTCGGAGTAGATGCGAGAAGATACAATTCCCCTTCTCTTACTGGTAGTTTCTCGCGAGAGAGAGGTTTTTTTTTTAATGGGCGGCGAGCATAAATCAAACCGTCTGTTTTGGGGTAAGCCTCATGGAACCGCATTGATTGTACAGCATTATGAATGGGGAGTGGTAGTATAGAGGCCTTTTTACCCCTTTCACCCCTCCACTACCCAACCCCACTCTTCTTGTTTGTAAGCGCTTCAGGAACACAAAAACAACCGCAAGCCCAGGGGGGTCTGCTATGTCCTATTTGCCTTTGCGACAAAATAACGATTCCCCTCTTGCAAGGTTGTAAAGGGTAGGGTAAACGGTGGAGGGGGGAGGGGGTAATCTTGTTTCAACATTTGCAAATAATACTATTGTGTGGCTAAAACTCATTAGTAAAGCAAGTCCTTCTCTCATCGAAACACAAACTTTACCTGTAATTTAGGAATACTGTACGCTGAACTAAATTCATACGACCCTGTAGGTTGGTGTTTCCATTTAAACAGTTGTTGCGCGAGGTAAGACGGTAAAAACTTCGTGTTTATATTTAATGCAAAACAGAAAAATTTGAGAGCTATAACGTCATATTGGACAGACAGAGAGAGAGAGAGAAAACGTCCAAATAGTCCAAATGTCTTGCCCAAAAAGAGTAAGGAGAGAAAAGAGGAAGCGTTAAATAATGGCCAAGGATACATGTGAGCTGATAGTAATACGCGGTGGAAAAAAAAACTCTCAATAAGTGTTGAAAATTCAATAAAATCACTGCTTTTCGGCCACTTATGATAAAAAAAAGTCCACATTAAGGAATCATATTTTTTACTTGTTATCATTTAGCGTGAACTTGCTATACACAAAGATTCTATAAGCACACGAGATAAAAACTACTTTACCTAGGATCTCACGCTTAAGATCTTGTATTACTAACGATTAACTGGGATAGTTCTTAGATACAAGTTACGCTCGAACCAAGAAAGATATCGAAGTCCGGTTTCCTGCATTAGCTATTTGTCAACAGTGAAATTGGGATCAGTTTAGTAGTTTTTTTCATTCTAAAATAATAAGGTATATAATTTGTTGCAGCCTCTTCGGTGGACACATGGTCTAAGGCGCTATTCTCGCAGTATACTAAACTGCTGAAGACGGGGTAATCAGAGTTCTATTCCGGTCAGATATACTGAGGGTTTTTTTCCCTAGATGGTTTCCTATTATACCTTCACGCAAATGAGAGTACACTTCCTCTAAATTCAACTTTCCTAATCCCTAACACGTTAGTGTAATTAGTACATAAGCGTATAACCCGAATGGTTAGTAAGACATAGTGCTTGGAAAAAAGTTCGTTGCATTTTATTAAAATGTTGTAAAATAGTTTCAATTGGACTAAATTTCACTGTTTAAATAACACATAAACCATAAGACATCTGGTTAGACCTGTATAACATACTTAAGTTAGGTGTTATCCGGAGTTTGGTACGGATTCTTAATACTAAATACTAACAAATGGTTGGAAGTACAAAAGCGTATACACATTGTGTCAGCACCGCCTAAATGTCGAACTAGAGTTCCCTAGACATGTGGTAAGCCACAACCACCACTTAGGGGGGAAGGGGTTTAGGCCTAAGCCTTGCTTATTTTTGCTGACAAGAGGGGAGGGGGTCAGAACAATGCTTATGTAAGACAAAGAAAGACGGCAAAATTGAAGGAAGACGCATCGCAAGCCGTTTGGACTTCAGCCAGCATCGGGGCAGCAATGAAGAAGCTGAGTGGCTAAACGAGGAGGAAGTGGACAAGCCTATAGAAGTAAGCCAAGCCTATAGAAGTAACCCAAATCTATAGAAGTAAGCCAAAGCTGAGTGACCTAACCCCCCCCCCCCCCCTCAATAGAAATATAATAATTGAAAGTGTTGATATGTGGACTCAAAACACTTGGTCATCGGATTAAATGAAGTTTAGGTGATATTTTATAAATATAATATTCATGTAATCACTAATAATAACATTTTATAATTTCAATTAGAACCAAATTAAAATTTTAAACTTTTATAATGTTATGACTTGTTTTAATTGTACCCGTTCAATAAATTTAAATTCATTGTATACGAGTGTTAATCGTCAATTATTTTGCAATACTAATTTACACCTCTATGTTAATAATCACCAGCAATTTATAAATTGCATGAATTTTTAATTTTTTTATCATAGCGTCTTACTACCTGTTCAGGCATAGGTAAAATTACATGAAACAAAGAACGGTGATTCATGTGAATAAATGAAAAAAAGTTGACAAATCTATGTAAGCAAGAACGGGGGGTCAGGCATTTGCTTATTTTTGCTTACGAGAGGTGATAGGGGGTTAAAAATGGACAAAAATATGCTTACGTAATACTTGAACACCCCCTTAGCCATGGGGACGGACTAACTTAACTAAGATCCCTCTTCAAAAGAATTTAGGGTGTCCCACCAAATAAAAATGTGTAACTTTTGTTTTCATTCCGATATTTTCACGCTCCCTGTGAAATTTTAAGGTTAAAGTGTAGGGGACGTGAGCTAAGGGCAGTATTTTTTGCAGTTTTTATAGCGAAATTTTTTTTAGACAAAAATAATCAAATTTTGCTTCAGTAGAAACATATAATTTAACTCTCTTCACATGGTGACGTCAACAGTCGTTGAATCTCTGTCAATGGTGCCCCAAATATGATGAGAGCTTTTTCTTTTTATTTAAAAACTTGTCATCTAATTCCGCTATGCTCATGACATATATTCAACGACTGTTGATATCATCATATGAAGAAAATTAAACTATCTCTTTGTACCGGAGGAATATTTGATTTATTTTAAACAAAAAAAAGTTTTGCTATAAAACTACAAAAATGCTATTTACACGGGTCCCCTACACTCTCACCTTAACGCATGTCCATCTTAAAAAAATAATTGAGGGTGTCCCATCCAAAAAAAAAAGTATAATGTTTGTTTTTATTCCGTCATTTTCATGCTTACTGAGAAATGGTAAGGTTGTATGCTGGAATCCTTCATTTTGTCGATGGGAGCTGTGTTGGCCCATCACCCCACCCCCTCCCCTCTCCCACAGACAAAGATATAGCAGTAATTCCACAAAGGCCAAGAGGCTCAAGTGTTGACCTGCTCTAATAAACCGATTGTGTATCTCGGGCCTTGTTCTTTGTAATCCAACTCTACACCCCATCCCCTCCCCCCACCCACCCGCACTTCACCTCTTTTACCAACCGCCAGTCCCCGTGCGCTGCGGGCAGATCAAGTCTGCAGGTTGGGGATTGTTCCGCCATATTTTCTGTCTCTTTGTGTCTCTTGTTCTCACATTATCTGCTTCTCCTGACGAGAGAGAGAGAGCGCGCTAAAAGTGAATACGACTCAAATACAGGACGTACCATTTTCCTACTGTCACTCCTGTTGGTAGGCAACCTGGCTTCCATCAAACGTATAGTAGAATTTTGGAAGAAAATAACATTTTTTTTTTTGCTGTAAATAATATTTTTACTATATAATTAGTATTATGTTATAGGTATTGATAATACAAGTCAAATGTGACAGCTGCATTCCACATGACCTGACGTATGATTACATGAACGTATATCTAGTAACTTTTAACTGCCAGCTAAGGCTCGTCCTATGAAACGTGTGGCTACCTGCTTTGGAGTTAGAAGTTGTTACTGTAAATCCCTCAACGACTGTTCCTCCGGGTCATCCATAAACTACGTAATACTTTTTGAGTTTGTTTTTTTTCCTTTTTTGACCATCTCTCCCCTCATTAAACATCATGTAGACAATAGAGCTGCCCCCTATCCTCCCCCTCTCACTACAACGTTACGTGGTTTATGGATGATCCCTTCCGAAATTACTGGCGGAGCGCCCCCAGTTCGACACCACCAGTGTTCCAATGGCATCTGCGGCATGCCGACACGCCATACTGGCTCGGTTCTCGGGTTGCCTATCTGTGGGCGTTGCTGAAGCTAATGTTATGTACCGTGTATTCGATTGAATGCATAGAAATGTTCTCATTTTTTTCTACCTCTCTTTTTACTATAAACGAGGACAATTTAGCTAGATGTCAAGATTCAATAAGGCCATCAGAATAGTTTAGTGGATTCTAATACCACCGAGAAGTTGCGGTTCAATCCCGATGTGGTACACGTTTTGCGAATTCTGTCATTCTAATCACGAATACTATTTCTTTATGTTAGATTTCTTTTTCTTTTTTTTTTTACTTATTGTATTTAGCAGTAAGGTTTGTTTTTTCAACTCGTTTGAGGTGTTAATAAGGTATGTGCGAGGAAGTTAGAATGTATAGTAAATGTAGCCGCATTTTCTAGAACGAATATTGGTAAGCCCTTTATAAAATAAATAACTTCAGGATACCCGCCTGGGGGTCCAACCTCTACCTCCTTGTCACCAGCAAACCAGATCAGATGAGGCTTACATTTAGTCGGCGTGAGCACCGATGAAGGTACCAAGTTTATTAACAGCTGGATCAAAGGAATTGGGATGAGGAACGTTGTTTTTAAGAAAGAGCACCCGCATTATTTGGAGAGAGGATGAGAAACCTGGATCAGCTGTCAGACAGACAATCTATCACTCCAAAGGGAAAAAACATAAATATTTTTACAGTTGCTACATTTCATTTCAACTTACCTTACTGTTGAGTGATTTTTTTAAGTACCGATTTTGTTTAAAATTAATATTTTTGAAATGTTTAACATGACAAATAAAACTGAATACATGTTTTTTGGAGGAAAATTCGTTTAAAGGTAGTTTACTGATAACATTTTTTATTATTATATTAAGAAACGGTTCTAACTATTTGGTTCAAAATAGGTAATTGTTAAATTTTTTACACTATAAATAATTACATATATATATGCTATTCTTTAAAAAGTGCATTTAGTAATAGTTTACTGATGACTGGTTCCTATCGAGACCACCACTGTATTTCCAGCCGGGACTAGAGTCATGGCTCTCCACGCTGTAGATTAGCGTCAATTGTAAGGAACATTAGAATAGAGTCAATATAACGTTGAACGTGACCATTATTTAACTGGAGAACTGGAGAATCAAGTTCGAGAAGTCCTAGAAGGAAATAGGGTTATTATTGGTAGGTTGTAGTGATTCTATTTTACACATTTCTTTCGACCCATTAATAAAGACAATCAGATCTTGTCGAATATAAGGCCATTCAAAATTTATTTAACTTACGTTATATTTCACAGTAAATATCCACGCGGTGCTACATCTTTCTGTCTCTCTCTCTCTCTATCGGCCACCCAAGCAAGAAGAACAAAAGGGTAGAGACGAGGGATGATCGCATCACTTTATTCGAACATTCCAGAAACAAAGTTTTCGTCAACAACCCTGTTGGAAGATGGAGACGAGAACACTCACGGAATGGTCACTGAGCAGCTAGGACCTGCGTTCTCCGAGACAAAATATACGTTTTTATTAATCATATTTTAATTATCTCAAGTAACTTAAATTAAGGCCACCGAAATCACGGAAACTGTAGATGGCGCTAGCTACCGGACAGGTCTTGCGGAAAAATCATATGTTCGGAAATATCAGTTTTCTCGAGAACAAGTGAAATGTTTATATTTTACTATGAATATTTTCAACGCCCCTTCTAAGATAATGTAACGATGTTTATTAATTGTTACATTTTCTTATTTTTACTTACCTAAGGAGAGGAATATCAGCGCGGGTGGCTACCATATTCATCCTGTCCAGTACAACAATAAAGCTGAATAAAACACTTCATTAAAGATATATATGTGATTTCAATTATAAACGGATAAAAAAATTCCTCAACGAATTATCCCCGCACCAACAGTGAACAATAACTATAGGCAGGTACTAGCGACGTGAGAAATAAAGGACCCTCCGCGGGGAATTAACTTCGAACCGTATAACTATAATTATTATAATATTTATATAATATTTAACACCGCGTCTTACTACCCGTTCGGATTATACGCTTAAGTACTGATTACGCTAATGGATTAGGAATTAGGAGGTTTGAATTTAGAGGAAGTGAACCCGCATTTGCGTGGAGGGAGAGTAGAAAACCATTTAGGAAAAACCACCCCCAGTTCACCCGAACGAGATTCGAACCTCGATCTCCCCGTTCTCGGCAGTCGAGCTCAACATGACTAGCGCGTTAGCTAACTACGCCACCGAGGTGGGTTACAATTATTAAAGACTACCGATGTGAACTGTGAATTAGAGCATTACAATATGTTGTAAAAATTAGGGCAGATGTGTACTGGAACTTGTAGTACGTACTGAGAATCCACCGTAGTACGCAACAGTCACAATGTAACAATATACAACTATGGTATAAAAATATTCCTGTTAGATTTATTAACCGATTATTAAAATTTCTATTCTCCTTACCAAAATTCTAAAATGTTTTCAGGAATTTAAAGTGTGTGTAGTCACTAGTCCAAATGGGGGAAGTATATCAGAAAACAACCAACCCCCATTATCTTAGTTTTTTTTTTTTTTTTTTAGCATTCTTCCGTTTCTTTCACACTTTCGATGCCTCTTTCCTTTTATCTCTAACACTTCATCCGTCAATATATCTATTTCCTGTAGGCGGTGACTTTGTAGAATTAATGGAGATAGAGTATGCCAAGATAAAAGTCGAACTAGAAATCTAGAAAAGTGGGAGAAGAAAGGGCCTTTATTATGGAACATAGGATACCTCACTCCATAGTAAAGCCTGTAGGCTATAGCTCAACGATGGTTGAACAAAAAATAAAAATATTCGAGCTGTGCTTTAGATACAATATTCAAGTTTTGGAAAGTAAAATATAAGGTGGTATGAAACTATTTTATTTTCTGACAGATTCAAAAACAGATTCTACAATCGGAGGTATGTGCCTGAAAGTAATTACAAAATATTGTACACATGTAAACAACTAGTATATTCTGATTTACATAGTAAGGAACTCATCTTCTTGTAGGATATACAATTACCTGACCTATGATCTCCAAGAGAGGTGTTCTGAAAGGTTTGCTTTTGACAGATTGTGTCAGTGTTTACATTTGTTAAATAAATATAGGGACCTTGAGTCAATATTGGCTACTCCACATAAAGGGTTATTCTTATGATGATCCTACTATATTTCATTACTTTCTATTTTTTTGAACTATCATGTTTTAGAGCTAGTACCATTTAGAAGAGAATCTTTTCCATTTAAATGAACCAGATGATAAGGTGTATTCTAAGGAACACATAACTGTATTAAGATCCCAACTAATTATCGATGTACTGGGATGGTAGATACACAATCACACTCAAACCAAAAAACGTATCAAAGTGTAGTTATCTACATTCTTAACTTGATAAAAACGAAATTGGAATCAGTTTTGTATGTTGTTTTTTTCATTTTAAGATTATATTTTTCATTCTTTTTTTTTAATATTAAAAGGCAGTTTATCAGGTCTCGATCCCACTTTTTTTTAAAGTAAAATACATTAAGCCCGCACCACGTTGAGATGCCTAGTTCATGCTGTATTACCCATCTAAACAAAAATCCGTGAAGTGAGATAAGCTCTTAAGGTGGGAATGTAGGGTACGTGAGAAATTTTCAGTGTGTTTTCAGTTATTATAGCAAAACATTTTTTCGGTCAAAATAAATTAAATAATTCTCCAAAAGAAACAGTTTAATTTTCTTCACATGGTGACCTCAATATTTCTTGAATATCTGTCAAGGGCGTACTGGAATTAAATGCCAACTTTTTCGCTTTAGTTTAAGAAGTTTCTCATCTAATGCCACTATACTCAAAACAGATATTCAAGAACTGTCGATATCACCATGTGAAGAAAATTAGACTCTATGTCTGTTATTTATTTCGTCCAAAAAAAAATGTTTCGCTATAAAAACTGCAAAATCCACTGTCCCTTTCTCACATCCCCCTCCAGCTCACCTCCAAGGAACAGTATTAAGCAAGGGAATTTTAAGGAAACTCACCAGGATTTGTTTGGAGATGGTCGTGTAACCAAATCGTTGGAAATAGAACACTTAATACACCCACTAAGGGAAGCTTGCACAACATACCACCCAAAGTCCACTTGATGCCCACCAAAGGAAATACCTCGGTCCATTATTTAATTTACTTGCCTGTTTAATTGTAATAATGTTTACCATTACAACTAATATGTTTTCTTATACTGTACTGATGTGAGGTGTTCTTGACAAATTGAATGAGCATGTCTACTCACGAGTCGAGCTAAACAAGCACTGTCTTTTGCAAGTGGAGTGACAAGGACCCCGTTAAGTCTTGACACTGTTGCCAACATAGAGCATGAAAATTAGTAAACATTGCCTATTATAAAAAAACAAACGTGTAACTGTAAAATTTAACTTAAGCAATTTAAAACTAGAGGTAGTCTGCCCCAACTAAATATAACAAATCAGTGGCGCTTCTTTAATAATTTTGAGGTAAACCAATGAACAAAACCAGTATCACTAGCTAATGGTCGCTTCTAAGATTTTCTGAAGACATCCACCACAAAAACATACTGCTGACAAAATGTGTAATGTTTCGTATTTTCTCTTTAGTATAAAGGTTCAATTTACTAAATAATACTTTGAAAAATTAAATTTTATTATTGTGCCATATTTTGTTTTAAATATTATTTTTAAGGAAAAAGAAGTAAGCTTTATTTTTTTATACAATCGCCCCTTAAAGCTTATGAGCCGGGACCATAGTCCGACACCTTAGCTCAGTCAGTGGTGAATCTGCCTACTAAACTAAGTGTATCAGGGTCAATTCCAAGTATGGCCCAAATTTATCATTTGTGAAATATGGCTGCTCCCTTTCACAGTGATGAACTAACGTCCGGGAGGCTGGATGTTGTGTCTGTTATAGATTTAAGCTAGTTTATAAGTCATGTGCTGATATATTCAGTCAGTTCAGAAAGTGTGCGTCACATACCTGAAATAATAAAAAACAGGTCCCGGATTTTGATAATAAGACATTTACTTTTTTGAATTTTTTTTTTCATGCTTTCATAGTTTTACTGTCATTTTGGACATTTCTATTCAAAATTATTGATGTTTGTAAATCTATGAATACCGTACTTGAACTTAAGATTTTTCACAGCACAGTTGTCGGGCTGAGAAAATAATATAAGCTTAAAATAAACTTTGTAAACTATTTACTTTTGTAGTTGGAAAATTCACATTGCTGGCTATTCCTTGAAACTAAGCTAAATATGAGGGGATAGGCCAATATATTGCTTCTGAAACCGGTATTTATAAACCAGTATCTGCTTCGGTGTCCGATTGATCAAAGGCATCACTCGTGTTAGACTGGCCTGCTGATGAGGCGGGGAGGTCGGGTTCGAATCGTAGTCAGGTGTAGTGAGGGTGATCTTTTTATAAATGGTTTCCCACTCTCCTGCAAGCAAATGCGGGCAGATTACCTCTGAAATGCTTCCTTCCTCATCCTTACTCCATTAGAGTAGTTCTAATATTTGCGTATAGCCTGAACAGGTAGTAAGACACAGAGATAAATAGTAGTAATAATAATAATAATAATAATCTAAATCAAAGTTCTTGTTCAGGAAAACGGAAGAGTTTATTTTCTAAAGGTTTTTCCTCGTATACAAATATATTCTAGTTTCCATTTGTAAAGAGCTTGTTTGATCTTGGCATGTACAGCACATTATTACCGAGTTTTAAAGTCTATATTATTGAGTCTTTTGTGTACATTTAAGTTGAGTTTTTTTTTAAACATTTGTTTGTATAGTTCTATAACTGCTTAGTGACCATTTTTAGGTTATCAAAATCGGGTCCGGCTTATGGGCAAAACACAAGTGAGAAGCGGCACAGTAAAGAGATTAAGGGCAAGCACATAAGGTCACGCAGACTTTTTTTAGAGCACAATTGAGGGGGTCGGGGCAAAACTACGATTACCCTTATTTAATGAAAAATGTGTTAGCATGAATTGCTGGTAGTTTACCTCTTGAATTAAAAGTTATTTTTATAGTTAGCCAAGACCTAGAGGATAGTTAATATCTACGAATATCTTATTTATTTTTTATAGATAGATTTACAGATTTTATAGACGTTTAAATAGTGAAAATATTCCATTTAATATGTGAGGGTTATCATGTTTTTGACACAACCCCCTCGATTTTTTACTTTCTCATGACTACTTGGGTATAGTAAGTATTGTGATCGTCAAAACAATATAATTCGAGATTTTTGATGAATACTAACGTTTCATGCATGATCCACTGAACCAAAAAAGTTGTTTTCGTAATGCCATCTGTCTGTGTGTCTGTATCTTAGTCTAATGCTGAAACAATTTTATTGAAGATTTTTCGTAGTCAGATATTCAATCCTAAAACTAAGAGTAGTTTACTGAAGAGAGAAAAGAGAAAAAATATATTTTCTCAAATTCCACTCCAACAATTTTGATTAAAATTTGTATCTAGTCACTGTTTAGCATTACAAACAAAATGACTGCTCTAATTTTCGCAAGAAAATAACTGCGAGTACTTTACAGTGGTTGAAATTTCCAATTTTGATCAAATCTCGGCAACTATTTGAGATAGGAAATAACTTATCATTGTAAAGTTGTAGTAGGCCCTACTGTTAAAAATACAAGCTTTTATTTGAAATATATTTAATAAAACCAATAAATTCCGAGGTATTGACAGATACAACTTTTAAATTGAGGTATTTGAAATCTGTTGAGTGTTATGCTCTTTCGAACAAGATACTATTTTTTTATCAATATGGTTCTGTAAAAATGAATGTTACTTTAACTATGCTCTTTGATGTAATGTGATGGGTTTTTTTTTTCATAATGTTTCTGGAACAATCTATTCATTTATTTTTACAAATCTTACCAGGAAAGAGAAAGTATGTGCTGTGCACCGTACCATTTGTTTTAGAACTGCTTGAAAGGGGCATCCAAAAAGAAATAACCCAGGCTTGGTGTAGAGGAAATCTCAAATAATCTGTTCAATTCTGTTCTGTGCCTCTGATACATATGATGTCGCAACTGCAAATACTAAGGCAAGAATTACTCACCAATTTAAATAAATATTAAATTTTTATCATATTTTTCTATTTTATTTAAATCAATTCTAACCAAAGGGCGAAGCACATTTCTTTTTTTAGAACTGCACAAAATTTGAATGAAGAGCTGCACTTTTTTTTTGTACAGCTGCGCGTTTAATTATCCAGTGAGTTAAAGACTAAACATTCACTGAGGCCCAAAACGGACACAATACTCGTTTTTAGCTGGTGTTTATTTCCAAGTTGTGCAGCCCTGCACTAAGGATTGAACTCTAGCCTTCTGGGCCAGAGTGGGCTAAATCCCCTTTCGTGGTCAAGCCACGCAGGTCTCTTTCCCCATTGTTTCCCCATCTTCGCTTATTTTTCTTTCCCGTCCACCCACCCCCTACGATTCTGATGGTTCTGACCATGTTTACGTCTCCCCCCCCCCAACACCCCCTCCGTGATTCAACCTACTGTTTTGTTGTTTTTTTTCGGGCGACTTCCCACTATTTTTCTCTGTTAGTACAGAGGAATACTCCGGAAAAAGGGGAGGGTTGGGTAACAATCAGTTCAAAGGGGAAATGCGGAATGATCGTTTTGAGCGTAGTAAAAAAAAACTCAGTATATATTTTAACAATGTGTGCGCTTGTTTACAGCTTTCCATTTTATTTTGCCCGCATTTGTGTCGGTAGTCCTCTCTATCTCTCTCTCAATTTTAACAATTCTAAAGAAACAAATACTGTTCTTTTAAATAAAGCATTTTATAAACAATGAAGATTTTAGACCTTTATTTGGCTCACAGCCTTACATTCTAAAGTTATAGTTTACAAACAAATATTAGTAAGTATTATTTAATGGTGTAGACATGTGATAAGTTTGTATTCACTCGCATAAACTACCTTTTTGTTATGATATTTAAAGTAACACTTAGCTCTTATTGAATGTACAGAAAATTATGTTAACTTTTTTTTTATTCAGCACCGCGTCTACCCGTTCGGTTATACGCTTAAGTACTAATTACGCTAATGGATTAGAAATTGGGAAGGTTGAATTTAGAGGAAGTGAACCCGCATTTGCGTGTAGGAGAGTGGAAACAATTTAGGAAAAACCACCCCAGTTCACCCGACTGAGATTCGAACCTCGATCTTCCCGTCCTCGCAGTCGAGCTCAACACGACTAGCGCGTTAGCCAACTACGCCACCGAGGCGGGTTTATGTTAACTATACATATGTTTATACCTTGAAGAATAAGTATTTAATAGCTCTTGCGCTGAACACACAAATACCGAATACTGTAATTTAGATTGTATTATTATTATTATTATTATTATTATTATTATACTATTATTATTATTACTATCATCATCTAAATAACGTATTTTTAATTATATACTTCCAATTATATTTGAAATAAACGGTGTTCAAAAAATGCTACCTGATTTTATACTTTCCCTTTACGCGAATGCTAGTACTCTTCCTATAAATTCAACCTTCCTCATCCCCAACACAATTATATTTATTTGGTATGTATTTCTCATACTATCAATAATAATACAGAAGACGTTTCGGTTTAATTTAATAAAATACATTTCCAATTCAAATTTGTGAGAGAAAATTAATTAGATTTAAAGTGAAATATAATTTATAAATAAATATAGTGTAAATATGATAAGTACTCACACAATAATGTATTCATTTAAATATGTACTGTATCATCTTTATTAAGATAATTTTTATAACAAATTAAATATGAAGTTCACAGACACATTTTGACGCATTCTAAGCCATTAAGGTGAGCCATTGCACTTTGTAAAATAAATACTGCAGACTTTTTTTTGCGTCCCACAAAGCCTGTTTGTCTAATACACAGAGGAACGAAAGGCGGCGAATGCCTTTAATCAGCTAGAGTGCTTAAATGGTCGAGTTTACTCTGCCACATTCGATCCCGGCCCCGGCCTTATTCATAACCTCCTAAACACTTCTCTTTCATTACACGAACCGAGAGATGAAAATGGCACAGAGGCGAGCATGCGGAAAATATGTCAATATACAGGAAAACAGTTTGGCGTGGTGACGCTCAGGAATGTTTGGTTGACTTTTTCTTTTTTTTTTTTCGAAAAGTCGCTAGGAAAAAAAAGCGTCAAATAGATAAAAAGACGCTGGAAAACTTAAAGGAGTTTTATTTGAACAAAAAAAACAACCTTGGTGTATATGTGTGTTGATTCGAAATTTAGATATTTGAGTTATTGCGACAACTTTTTTCGATTTATGTTTTTGTTTACGTCAATAACTAGGAATAAAATATACATAATTTTCTTAAAATATCTATAGAAAGTTTCTCATAGTCAGCCATCTAGATGACGAAAATGTTACCTTATTTAATTGTACTTTCAACATGAGACCACCTGCTTCGATAGCCGCATGGTCTAAGGCATCGCTGTCGCTATAGAACGGACTGCCAATGACAAAGAGATTGGGGTTAAAATTCCGTTCACGTGACTGAGGGTGGTTTTTATTAAATGCTTTCACACTCTCTTTCTACGCAAAGGTTGGTATACTCCCTCTAAATTCAACCCTAATTATTATTAGCTCAGTATAATAATTAGTACATATGCGTATAACCTGAACAGGTAATAAGATACGGTGCTAACAAAAATGAAGCGTATTAAGGATTTAGACACCTTAGATCAGTCGTTAGCGCGTCTGACTATTGAGATACAGGTACCGTACGCGATTCCCAGTATGGTCAAAAAATGTATCATTGGTGAGACTGGGGCTTCCCCTTTCACAGCGATGAATTAATAGCCGGGGGACTGGGTGTTGTGTCTGTTCTAAAATAAACCCAGTTTGTAATTCATGTGATGATATAATCAGTCGGTTCAGGAAGTGCGCGTTAAAAGACTCAAATAAATAAAATTAATCATTTTGTCTGAGTGATGAATATAATGGACTTAGCTTAGGAAAAAAAATGCACCCGAATTAGCTTGGGGATAGGATGGGAAACTCGCAATTATAGATCCCGTCTGACAAATCACTACCTAGTGTACCCAACCGGGATTCTAAAACCTGAATCACAACGCCAGAGGCAATCTGAGTCTAGCATCTTAGACCGTTCATTCGTCGTCATGGGGTGTCAAAAATAATAGTATGTAGTCAATGTAATAACTAAAATAAATGGATTAGTAGTATTTGGAAAACGCTCATTTTAATCTGCATTTAAAATTCAAATTGAACCAAAAGTTTTGACAAATCATGTCTGCTACGACGATATAAACTAAACAAGTTGATTAATACAACGGTTAGTTACAGAGAGGTTTAATTTAAATCACAACAAACTGAGATGAGTTTAGTAGGTGAACAGACACATCGGCTGAAAGTCAGCAGTGTCAACTTTTTATTAAAAATTATTATTTCGTTAGTAATACTGTATTATCAATAAAAAAAAAGTGTTATCAAACGATTCTAATAATACTTCCTTATGTATTACTGTATAGGCTAGGGATGTGTCGATACTTTTCGCGATACCTCGATACCATCGATACTTGGGGGTATCGAGTATCGAGTGGCTAGTTAAAAAATAGTATCGAGTATCGAAAGAATAGAAATATCTCAAAAAATCCTTGCAAAAATAGAAGAAATCGCAATGAAATCTATTAAAAAATATGTTTGCTAGCCCACGGCAATAAAATATAGGGATTGTAGTGTCGCCACACTTAATTGGTATGCTACAATATGAAAAACAAAAGAAGCTTGGCGATAATCCATCAAAAACTGCGGCCGCAACGTAATCAACCACCTTTGTTTCGGCTTGTTCGCCATCTTGATTTTTCAAGAGAGAGAGTAGCATTTTAGAAACTCTCGTTTGAAAAGTATTTTTAAGTGGACTACAGACATCGATTCCCCAAAAAAGAAACATCCAAAAGTATATGTTCATGAGTTCGCGTTTCAATAATGTAAAAACGATTTAAAAACAATCAAAAAAATTGTTTATTTTTGTGAAAGATTTTATTAAAATAAAAAACATTTATTTTTTACTGCACGAAAAGAAATACATTTTTTACCTCACTCCTCTTCCTATAGTTACTAAAACAGGAATTACTTGCATTTGTTATTCATTTATGTTTTTTATACGCTTCACAAGTCAAGGGCTATTAGTGCCTAAGACTGAACTCTTACTACCCAACCTGTCTCGCAACACTTAAATACAAATACAAAGGAACTTCGCCTACAAACTGTCTCAGAAGTGGTTGGACAACGTTTACAGACCTGGTGCCTTTGTAATCTTGACCACAGCAGGACTCTCTACCAAACCACGAGGACAATCCTAGAATAAAAAACGTTGAACATATGTGGTCAGTTGGCACGTCTTGGTCACAGAAGGGTGTGAGTACGTGATGACCGCACATGCTTCATGGACAGTCGCCGCTACCAGGGCTGCTACTACAGCTACTACCATGGTGCTGGTACAATCACTACCATGGTGCTGGTACAGTCACTACCATGGCTGCTCCCACAGCTACTACCATGGTGTTGGTACATTCACTACCAGGGCTGCTACTACAGCTACTACCAATGTGCTGGTACAGTCACTACCAGGGCTGCTTCTACAGCTACTACCATGGAGTTGGTACAGTCACGACAGGGCTCCTCCTACAGTTACTACCATGGTGTTGGTACATTCACTACCAGGGCTGCTACTACAGCTACTACCAATGTGCTGGTACAGTCACTACCAGGGCTGCTTCTACAGCTACTACCAATGTGCTGGTACAGTCACTACCAAGGCTGCTACTACAGCTACTACCAATGTGCTGGTACAGTCACTACCAGGGCTGCTTCTACAGCTACTACCATGGAGTTGGTACAGTCACTATCAGGGCTGCGTCTACAGCTACTACCATGGTGTTGGTATAGTCACTACAAGGGCTCCTCCTACAGTTACTACCATGGTGTTGGTACATTCACTACCAGGGCTGCTACTACAGCTACTACCAATGTGCTGGTACAGTCACTACCAGGGCTGCTTCTACAGCTACTACCATGGAGTTGGTACAGTCACGACAGGGCTCCTCCTACAGTTACTACCATGGTGTTGGTACATTCACTACCAGGGCTGCTACTACAGCTACTACCAATGTGCTGGTACAGTCACTACCAGGGCTGCTTCTACAGCTACTACCAATGTGCTGGTACAGTCACTACCAGGGCTGCTCCTACAGTTACTACCATGGTGCTGGTACAATCACTACCAGGGCTGCTCCTACAGTTACTACCATGGTGCTAGTACAATCACTACCAGGGCTGCTACTACAGCTACTACCAATGTGCTGGTACAGTCACTACCAGGGCTGCTCCTACAGTTACTACCAGGGTGCTGGTACAGTCACTACCAGGGATGCTTCTACAGTTACTACCATGGTGCTGGTACAGTCACTACCAGGGCTGCTCCTACAGTTACTACCATGGTGCTGGTACAATCACTACCAGGGCTGCTTCTACAGTTACTACCATGGTGCTAGTACAGTCACTACCAGGGCTGCTCCTACAGTTACTACCATGGTGCTGGTACAATAACTACCAGGGCTGCTTCTACAGTTACTACCATGGTGCTGGTACAATCACTACCAGTGCTGCTACTACAGTTACTACCATGGTGCTGGTACAATCACTACCAGGGCTGCTTCTACAGTTACTACCATGGTGCTGGTACAATCACTACCAGGGCTGCTTCTACAGTTACTACAAATGTGCTGGTACAGTCACTACCAGGGCTGCTTCTACAGCTACTACCAATGTGCTGGTACAGTAACTACCAGGGCTTCTTCTACAGTTACTACCAAGGTGCTGGTACAGTCACTACCAGGGCTGCTTCTACAGCTACTACAAATGTGCTGGTACAGTCACTACCAGGGATGCTTCTACAGTTACTATCATGGTGCTGGTACAGTCACTACCAGGGTTGCTTCTACAGTTACTATTATGGTGCTGGTACAGTCACTACCAGGGCTGCTTCTACAGTTACTATCATGGTGCTGGTACAGTCCCTACCAGGGCTGCTCCTACAGTTACTACCAGGGCTGCTTCTACAGTTACTACCAAGGTGCTGGTACAGTCACTATCAGGGCTGCTCCTACAGTTACTACCATGGTGCTGGTACAATCACTACCAGGGCTGCTCCTACAGTTACTACCATGAAGCTGATACAATCACTGCCAGGGCTGCTTCTACAGTTACTACCATGGTGCTGTTACAGTCACTACCATGGCTGCTTCTACAGTTACTACCATGGTGCTGGTACAATCACTACCAGGGCTGCTTCTACAGTTACTACCAATGTGCTGGTACAATCACTACCAGGGCTGCTTCTACAGTTACTACCATGGTGCTGTTACAGTCACTACCATGTCTGCTTCTACAGTTACTACCATGGTGCTGGTACAGTCACTACTAGGGCTGCTTCTACAGCTACTACCATGGTTCTGGTACAGTTACTACCATTGTGCTGGTACAGTCACTACCAGGGCTGTTTCTACAGGTACTACCAAGGTGCTGGTACAGTCACTACCATGGCTGCTCCCACAGCTACTACCATGGTGCTGGTACAGTCACTACCATGGTGCTGGTACAGTCACTATCAGGGTCCTGTTTCACAAAGGTACAAATATTGTTATGATAGATTAATTCAATGGTTTTGAGATGAAAATTGCAAGTGTTTGTTTCACTAAGCCACACGATTCAGACCACCAATGACTGGTGAACTATGGTTGAATGACCCAGGTTTTGAACCCATGCTACAGCTTAGATTCACAAAACTAAACTTCTCTCATATTGGTCAGTCATTTTCTTAGATTTATGAAGAAAATAAAGAGAAGAAATGGCGTTTACTACCATACTATTGTGAACTTTAATTGCGCTTTTACGTGTTTTGTTAATTTATAGTCAGGAATACATTTATATAGAAGTTTTTTCTGCTTCTTTTAACAGTAGGACTGATTTATTTTACTAAGTCATGTCAATACAACTTGTGATGCTAAGCCTACTGGCGAAAATACCACTGTTAAATAATAGATTTCATAAATTAATTTTAAATGTAATAAATCTATGTTAACCCTCATTGGTGGTCATATGGTCAAAAGTGTCACTCTCGTGTTGGGCTGGAGGTGATAGGGTTCGAATTCCGGTTAGATGAACTGAGTTTTCCCCTTCCTATATGTTTTTTCCATTCTCTCTCTCTCTCTCTCTCTCTCTCTCTACACGCAAATGTGGGTACATTTGCTTTAAAATGCTGCCTTACTCATTCTTATTCAATTATTTAGATTAATGTATGAGTAAGATCATCGGGAACTAAGACGCGTCGGGAAAAAAAATGGTATGGTACACCGCACAAACTTCTCTCTCTTTAATCTTAAAATAAGGATTTACTAAAAACTTGTAAGATTTGTGAAGCTAAATAAAATGGCTGTACATTGTTGTAGAAACACTACAACAAAGATCATAAAATGAAATAACATGCACTGCTACTTACTCTATGGCATTAATTAGGAACTAGGAGCACTTACAAAAAAAAAATTGAGAAAAGATAAACATCTTTGTCCTCCAAAGAGAAAAAGAATCAAATTCATTTTCAAAGACCTGAATTAAAAAGTATATATATTTGCTTATAGCCCAGAAATTATTGGTTTTATAAAAATATATTTCAAATAAAAGATGTATATCTTTAATAGTATTACAACTTTACAATGAAAAGTTATTTCGTATTTCAAATAGTTGCGGAAAACAGATGAAAATTGAAAAATTGTTTGTTTTATTTGATAAATAGCGATCTATACTCGTATTAAGGGTAAACATTTATTTAAGGGTAGTTTAATAATCACTAATTTTTGAAAAATTTGTTTCTAGATTTAATAAACTCTAATAAAATATGTACGATTATCTTCCTATGATATCGTGCATTAATCAATTGTACACATCCCAACCATCTTAGAGACCAACCACTTCAGTGGCCGAATGGTCTAAGGTGTCACTCGCGTGTTAGACTGGCCTGTTGATGGTGGGGAGATCGGGGTTTGAATCTCATTCGGGTCTACTGAGGGTGGTTTTCCTAGATGGTTTCCCACTCTCCTTCCACACAAATGTGGGTATATTACCTCTGAAATGCTTCCTTCCTTAACCCTACCCTATTAGAATAATTATCATGTATGCGTATAACCTGAACAGGTAGTAAAACGCTGTGATAAAAGAAGTACCATATTCAATTATCAGCAGAGTTGAACGTGTACAGTCCAATTTTCATAAGAAAATTATTTTAGAAAATACAAACATGTTTTATCGCAGTGAATCATATCATATTATTGTTTTTTATAGGTACTAATAATATGTATTCAGACCACTTCCGTGGTATAGCAGTCATAGCTACTGGCTACAGATCCAGAGGTCCAAGTTTCGATCTCCGGTGCTTACAGATTGTGAAGCAGTGGGTCTGGAACGGGGTCAACTCAACCTCGTGAGGACAAATGAGGAACTACTTGAATAAAAAGTTAGTGGCGGTGGTCTAGACTACTGAGATTAACAGATGAACACGCTCTATGAACAGAAGTTAATACTATCTTCGCCAGACCCGCCTCGGTGGCGTAGTTGGCTAATGCGCTAGTCGTGTTGAGCTCGACCGCCGAGGACGGGGAGATCGAGGTTCGAATCTCGGTCGGGTGAACTGGGGGTGGTTTTTCCTAAATGGTTTTCCACTCTCCCTCCACGCAAATGCGGGTTCACTTCCTCTAAATTCAACCCTCCCAATTCCTAATCCATTAGAGTAATTAGTACTTAAGCGTATAACCCGAACGGGTAGTAAGACGCGGTGCTAAATATTATTATTATTATTATATCTTCGCCAACAGATGGTGGCCGCTCAGTTGGTATGGCTCAATTTCGGGCTGAAGCCATGAAGTTTTTTTTAATAGTATCTTTCAAAGTGACACCTGAAGATAACATGATTTGGACGTATAAATACGTAAAGTAGAAGATAAGGCTCTTTTTTTTATGGAAATCGAGACTGTTTAGAAACTTGGGTTTGTTCCTCATCACTAGACGTAAGATAAACTGCCAGGTGACGCAACCTCCCCCAATCGGAACCTCCCATTGCCCTCCTTCCCCGCAGATCATGCGACACTCCGTCACCGAAACAATCAAGGGTGTGTGTTGGGAGGCCCCACAACCTTCCGATCAATTAGCTGGCCGCTGATGCGTGTTGAGGGTGGTTAGGGTGGTCCCGAGGTGGGATGGAACTGTCTGGTGGGGTTCGAGAGGGGGAGGGGGTCACTGTAAACCACCGCAGCTGTTGCGGTGCTGATGCTCAATGCTGCCCCCTCTTCCGCTACCATCAACCTAATTAAGCCTCAACAACAAATGACCCCACCCCCACCCCCCTAACCTATACAAACTAAACCTCAATTTGTTATTTCACCCACCCGTCATTATTTTTCATCTCTTAACTCCACCCCCTAAAAATAATAAAAAGAAATATTCGATTAATGAACGTTTACATTAAATAAATACAAAGTTTTTAGTTTTTGTATCACCTGTTCGGGTTATACTAATATATTATAGTTACTCTAATGGGGTAGGGTGAGGAAGGAAGCATTTTAGAGGTAATATACCCGCATTTGCTTGGAAGGAGAGGTGAAAACCAGTTTAGTAAAAACCATCCTCATTAGACCCGACTGAACCTTGATCTCCCTGTTATCAACAGTCCAGTCGAACACAAACGTGACACCTTAGACCGTTCGGCCACTGAAGCGGGTGTAAGGGAGATTGAATGTAGAGTAAATGAACCCGCATTTCTGTGAGAGGATAGTAGAGAACCATTTTAGTAAAACCCGCCTCGGTGGCGTAGTTGGCTAACGCGCTAGTCGTGTTGAGCTCGACCGCCGAGGACGGGGAGATCGAGGTTCGAATCTCGGTCGGGTGAACTGGGGGTGGTTTTTCCTAAATGGTTTTCCACTCTCCCTCCACGCAAATGCGGGTTCACTTCCTTTAAATTCAAACCTACCAATTCCTAATCCATTAGCGTAATTAGTACTTAAGCGTATAACCCGAACGGGTAGTAAGAGCGGTGCTAAATATATTATTATTATTATTATCATTTTAGTAAAAACCACCCTCTCTACACCCGACCGAGATTAAAACCCATATCTCCCCATCATTCACAGTCCAGTCTATTCCAAGAGTGACGCCTTAAGACCATTCGACCAGATAGCTGTGGGTTATTGAAGCAATATAAAATTATTCACACCAACTCGGGGGGCCCACAGGCCTACATTACGAAAATATATATATTTATTTTAGTACCGCGTCTTACTACCGTTCGGATTATACCTTGTGTAATAATCACGCTAATTGTTTTAGGGATTAGGAAGGTTATATTTAGAGTGTGTGTAGCCGCATTTGCGTGGAGGGAGAGTGGAAAAACACTATGGAAAAACCTCCCTCAGAACACACGACTTAGTTTCGAACTTTGATCTCGTCATCGGCATTCTAGTCTACTGAGAGGATAGCGCGTTAGACCATGCGGCCATTGAAGCGGGTAGTATGAAAATAAATTGATCCCAACCTCCCGACCTAGTGTGAGTAAACTAAACCATGCTTTAGTCGACATCCATCCTGTTGGTAATACAATCACGAACAATAGTAATGAAACAAAACAAAAAGTGCCACTGTATTATTTTTCTTCTAAAAGTATTTTATGGGGTATTTATTAATTTATTTTCCCTTTTACTGTTTTTTTTTCAGAATGTGTTGTTTTATTAAAGCGTGACACACAAGAGAGAATACATGCAGCGTTGAAGTTGCGTTTGGACGTGCTACTGAATTTATGAAATATTGTGTTTTTTTGACGCGAGGTTACACACATTTGAGTTCCACCCCCTGCCCACTTTGTTTCATAAAATATACATGGATCGGGCTCGGATATGGAAGATGGAGCCTTTGTGTGTATTTTTCATTAATTTATTAACTTTTTGAGGTTAGCGCTATTTGACAGAACGGGGTGTCCTCCTGGACGCTTCTCCAAACCACGCGTGTCTCATTGGCTCATTAATCACACATGTGATGCACACCTTCCCAAGGGGGTATGTGGGTAGTTTGCTTCGAAGATTATAAATACATTTTTTTTGTGGCTTTAATTTATAAACTTTAGCTTCACAATAACAAATCTACCAAATATGATATTGGTGAGTTTAGGTGTGCGAGTGCGTTTTTTATTATTTTTTTGCTATTTGCAAGATGGTTTCTCAACATAACTCCAGATGAACGCTAATTTGTTTCTCGCATTTAACGACAGTCTAATTTTTATTTTAGGAAGGGCAGAAAATTAACTACTGTAGAACTACTTTAACGTATTCATAAATCAAGTCATATTATGATCTACAACTGTCACTTTTGATAGATACTATCAATAGGTATAAAAAAAACACTAATGATATAGAAAATGATATCAATTTTGGTCTAAAAAAATGTATTTTCAGAAAGGCCCTTTCTATGATAGTTTGAATGTAGCCATGCGAGCTACCTATATATCACACTAATCGGGTGGACATTTTTTTTAAATTCAAGGTAGCTGCTTTGGTGGCCGCATGTTCTAAGTTGTCACTCTCATAATAGACTAGACTGACGATGACAGGGAGATCGGGGTTCGAATCTCGGTCGGGTGTGCTTAGGAGGGTTTTCCCTAGATGGTTTTGCACTCTCACTACACTCAAATGCGAGTACACATCCTCTAAATTCAAACTTACTGATCCTTAACTCATTAGCGTAATTAGTACGTAATTATGTGTATAACCTGAAAGAACAAGTAGTAAAACGCGGTGTTTAAAAACAAATTGTAGGTATTTAACGTGCACTTTCCGAAATGACAATTTTATAAGTCGTGTGCTGTTATAATCAAACTTAAATATATAACAGACACGACAACCAGACCCCAACCTTTAATTCATCACTGTGAAAGGGAACACACATATCTCACCAACGAGGTGGGTAGAATTAATAAAGGAGTTGTTCCCGTATTGTTTTGTAAGAAAGTGATAAATAACTTATGGGGGAAATGGGGAGTAACCTCAGTATATCTTGACCTAGTCAAACAAGACAAGAGGACAATGACGTCACTATCTGCGTGTATACATGTTTCATCCTCAAGACTGCAGCTGGATTGCTGGTGATGGGATGGTCGTTGTTTGAACCTCGGTTGGGTGCCATGAGGGTAAATTTTCCACACTAATATAAAATGCACTTACCCAAAAATATTATACGTTTCCCTCTTCTTAGATAGTTAAGGTGGGGATGTACAGGACGCGAGATAAGGTAAGTGTTTTTGGAGTTTATATAGCAAAACCTTTTTATGGTCAAAACAAATCAAATATTTCTTCATTAGAAATATAAGAGGTTAATTTTCTTCACGTGCTGATCTCAACATTTCTTGAATAACTTTCAAAGGTGTCCTGAAATTTAATGACAGCTTTTTATATTATTTTAAAAGAAAATTGTTATCTAATTCCACTGTGCTATTCACCAAATATTGTTATCAGCATGTGAGGAAAATTAAACTCTATGTTTATACAAAAGCAATATTTTATTTATTTTGTCCAAAAAATGTTTTGCTATAAAAACTGCAAAAATACTGATCTTTTCTCGCGTTGGCTACCTTCCTACAGTACCTTAATAACCTTAACGTTAAACTAAATAATATTATTATATTAAGTGTCGTGAAAGTGAAAGCTCTGTTTAAAATAATCTATTCATATCGAAGCGTATGGACCAATTACTATCTAAATTTCTGTCCAAGTCCGCATCAGTGGTCGTGTTGTCTAAGGCGTAACTGTCACTATAAACCTACTGGCGGTGACATGGTAGTTGGGATCAGGATTCGAATCACAACCGAGTGTACTGTGAAGGTTAAAAAAAAGGTTGTTTTCCGCTCTCCTTCTACGCAAATGTGGGTGCATTTTCTCTTAAATTCTACCTTCCTCATTTCTATCCTAATTATGGTAATAAATGTATGCATATAACCTGAAAAGGTACTAGGACGCAGTAAAAAAAACATAATATGTAAACACTTTAGTGACTATGATTAGTGTCGGCCCAATTAAAGGCGACTTAAGGTGCACCATCCCTATAGTCGACCCCTATCCACTCAGCTATACGGAGGTTGAAACCTCCCCGAGGGAGGATGTCACAGCTGATTGATCCTCGTGACTTGTTTCGTCGACGACCCAGTTCCTACATTCTCTCCCGGCGCTAGACGACTAGCTCCCCCCCACCCCTCCTCTTACCTTCTCTCTCTAGCTATCTCTCTCTCTCCATCCCACACACTCCCTGATTGAAAGAAAAGCACTCAGGGGAGTCGCAGACTCATTCGCATGGTAATGGATGCGGCGACACTTCCGTCACAGAGAAGTTTTCTACCTTCACTTTGGTACTCTTACTAAGACAAATGGCGTCCCCTCTCACGCCGTTAAGAGGGGGAGAATATACTCCCAATCCCCCTCACACAACTTTAAAGAATTTTACCGGAAGAACAATTTTTTTTAAAGTAAATAAAGGAACAAAACTAAAGTTGAATAGATAAATTAAACAGTATATTTTTTTGTTCTTTTACAAGTAAATGTGAGCGTGTAGGGCAAGGATTGGCAACTGGTCGATCTTGTCTCCATTTTCAGTCAATTGTGTAAAAACAATTGTCATTTAAAGTCGATTATTAGGTCTTATAAACTGGTAAATATATCAAGTACTACTGTACATACAAATAATAATAATAATAATAACCCATTGCGGTGACCACATCGTCTTAGGCGTCACTTTCGCAATAGACTGAGCTGCCAATTACGGGGAGATTAGGGTTCAATCCTGGTCGGTTGGCTGTACTGAAAGTGGTTTTTCCAAAATGGTTGCCCACTCTACCTCCATGCAAATGCGAGCACAATTCCTCTAAATCCAACCTTCTTAATTCCTAACACATTGGTGTAATTAGTACATAGACGTATAAATCGAAACCTTGAATTGATTTATGATAAATCTAAAGGCTATGCTGGGAATTGAACCCGGGACCCATCGCTCATTAGATAGAAACGCTGACCGACCGATCTAAAGTGTCGAACTTGTAATCCCATAAGTCAATTATTATTATTATTATTATTATTATTATTATTATTATTAGCACCGCGTCTTACTACCCGTTCGGGCTATACGCACTTACGCTAATGTGTAATGGTAGGGTGATTGTGAGATGAAATGGAGGACCTACAGTTTAACGTGGAATCCGAAACACGGTGGAGGCCTGGCATTCCTCACATTCACAATAAGTCAATTAAATAGTTTAGTTTGAAAATACACATTTTATCTATTCTAGATTTACTTCTAGAAGGTAAGAGACATCGGGTTTTGTGAAAGCTTGATTTTAGGAAATAACAAAGATGTATGAACACCAAAAAAAAGTAGCGCGAAGAAACGATGGATCGCGGAACCTTTTACAGGCTTATAAGTCAGTCCGGGCACACAATTTTGCCGACCCCTGCTGTCGGGAATTGGGCCACTATATACGGTGGTAGACTATTAAAATAAGCTCCACACCATTGGGAACGCAGACAGATGCTTCAGTCTCGTCTTGTTTGCTTAGCGGTTATTGGAAGGTCAGGGTACGGATCCCGTACGGGTGTATTGAGGCTTTTTTTTTTACTAGATTGTTGCTCACTTTACCTCTACGCAAATTAGGTTACCTATTCTCTAAAAGTATGCCTACATCATAACTGATCCCTTACTGTAAATATATGGGGGGGAAAAATTGGACTGTATGTGCACAAATAATCAGGGTGAATTAATCCACAAATATTAACATAATTTACTAACCATTTATAATCGAAGAGAGGTCTTCTAGACATGGGTGCACCACGTCATACTACCACCAGGGCTATCCACAGGGAAGAGTAGTGTAGAATTTAGGGGAAATATACTCACAATAGTGTAAAGGGAAACGATTTATTCAAAAACTAAATAAACCCAGCCAAGATTCGATCCCAGACATATCCGTGGGTGTAGGTTGACTGATAACTGCTTTTGACTCCAGTCTATCATCAACTTTTCCCTCCCAAGATGGATAGGGCAATGCTAGCCTAACCTAACCTAACCTAACCTAACCTAACCTTTCTCCCTTTGCCGCTAAGAATTAATTTTACCTCGTTAAGCTGGATGACTTATACTGAACTGAAGCCTGCTGAAGATGTATTGTATTCATTTCCAATTAATATTATACTAATAAGTGACCGGTACACCTGTTTACAATATTCTTTCTAGTTGAATCGATAGTGTCCAATCCACCAATCTCTCACATAAAAGTGCCCAAACCCCTACCACCCCTACCCGCTTCAGTGACCGAATGGTCTAAGGCGTCATTATCGTGTTAAAATGACCTGCTGCTGACGAGTAGATCGTATTCAAATCCTGGTCGGGTCTATTGAGCGGGGTTTTTCCTAATATTTTCCCAATCTTCTTCCACGCAAATCCGGGTAGATTACCTTTAAATTCTTCCTTCCTCATCTTTCTTCCCCCCCCCCCATTAGAGTAACTATCATATTATATGCGTATAACCTGAACAGGTAGGTAAGACGTGGTGATAAAAAAAAAACCACACTACGCCCCTATTTGTCACCAACAAATCATATAAGTCAATACTGACGCCTTTGTCGTCACACCCACAAATGCTGCTTCCTAAATACTCGGGCCCACCAAGTTGTAACATTGCAACTAAATCTCTAACGGAGCTGTGGATGATGGACCGCACCCCTATCTTCTCAATAGTCTCGAAATGAATGTCGAGATGATGGCAGGCCATGTCGAAATAAACGACTGACGCTTATCGGGAGCAGTGTAATTAACTCTCGTGATAAAGTCGTCGGGATGAGAGACCCTAGGTGCTTTTTGTCACTTTTCATAGAGTGCGGCAACATTGTGGTTTGACGGGTGCTACCAGCAAACAAAGGGCAAAACGTCGGGGGTTGACGGGGGAAAGAGTGGACTATCTCGTTACTGGGTGGCGTTTTATAGTTTAGCAACAGGGCTACTTAAAACGTTCGCCTTCTGGACCCAGTAATGGCTAAAAGCCATTTTAAACTACCCAATACGAAGGGAAGCCAAAGGAGAAGGGAATTTTAAGAAACTTCGGCATAGCGCGGGTTTAGGCAACGTTTTATTAGTGTTGTGCCAAAGTAATATTGCAAAGTCATTCAGCGTTCAACCAAACTAAGCTCACCCAAATCGTTTATATTTCTACACTATTTAACTAGTACAACTATCAAAATAAATTTTAATTACTCTTGTAAAATGTAAGTGTAACACATGTTTTAAGTTGAATGTATTAAATAACTACTGTTTCTTGAATATTTAATATTTTAATTAAATTAAATGAATCAGGATAAATACAAAAGTGTTTTTTTTTTTCAAAATTTAAGTTCTAAAAAAATTATTTTGAAATGTTGAAACAAATCAATTGAAACATAAATACGTTTTCATTAAAATTATTATTCACATCAATGGATTTTAATTTAAAATTAAGGTTTTATATTATTTTTATTCAAATTGCTCCACGTTCCATTGAAAATCGTTCCGCGTGTCACTCTTGGCACGCGTGCCATAGGTTGCTGACCCCGGCATAGGGCATAAAATATTTTTAGAATATAAAAAGTATTATATGAATTAGTTTTATGTAAAGTTTGAAATATACAGGATTTTTAACTTATACACGCTATCTGTGTGATACCCATCCAGGATGTTCGTATATTTAAACTATTGGGATAGCGATGAGGAATATATAATTTATAGTAAATGTACCCGAATTTTCATGAGATTATAGTGGTAAAGCATTAAGTAAAAACTACATAAGTCATCAAGTCCGGGATTCAAAATTCAACCTCCTTACCCCGAATAGCCAGACCAGACGAGACTGACGCCTTAGTTCATGCTACCACCATTTTGAGTAATCGAGGTATATAATATATTTGTAAACGCACCAGGAATCGAACCAGGGTCTCCTAGACATATGGCCAAACATAGGGACGGTACAATCGAATGTACATACAAACAGATAAAAGTCTACTTACATAAATTATTGAACAATAAAACTGTAGTAAAGTTAGATTAAATAACTCAGGGTCTCCAAACGTTTTAGATCGAAGGAGCCGTTGAACCAAAAAAATGCATGTTGGACCAAGATTACACTAATATTATGAACATTCAATAAAAACAGTCAAATTGTACAAGTATACAATTAAAACAAACTGAAAAAATCACAAGTTATGGTTGCACCTTTGGCAAATATACTTTATTCATATTTGAAAAAATTGTTAATCCTAATTAATGTTGCTATTTTATAGTGTGGAAAACAAATAAATAATGTTATAAAACTGTCTCCTGCCTCCTGGAGCCTAAGATTGCTATGGCAGAGAGATCAAGGGATCCGTGGAGCACAGTTTGAAAAACGCTGAAACAACTCACTACAGTATTTCCAATAGTCTGTAATTCATGTATCGTTAGAATACGCCTTCACCGAATTAATGTCATCATAAGACTAAACCGAAACCTCAAAAAGAAAAAGTTAAACTTTCTTTGGAGTGGGGAGGAGGGGGCTATCGTTTTAAATGGCGCTTCGTTTTACTTCCCAGGAACTGGAAAATCGTGAGGGCAACTCCGTCGGGATAATTGAAAGGAATAATTATTAAAGGATGACTTTTTGGCTTGTTCCCCCTTACCCTCCTTTATCCACCGCGGACTCCCCCCTCCCCCTTACGTTCTTGTTGTAAATTGTATTCGAGCCCGGAGTTGCTAAAACGCCTGAGCTCCGGAGTAAGTTGTGCGGGTTGGGGAAGGGAGGTCGGCAGGGGTGTTTGCGCCTTGAGAACAATAACGTTGAAAACACGCGACCTCAATCCCCCAGCGCTTATGAAAACATTGGGAGTTACTCGGTGGTGGGTTAAGTTAAGCCAGGATTACAGATTCCATTGTGGGTGAGCCAGGAAGACACCAAAGGATGAGTTTAGCTTACAGATGAAGACTCCATCCCCTTCTGCCCCTGCACTTTCTTTTGTTTGAATAGAAATGATAATACTCCATCAATACTATTTAAAAAAAATAGTGTAACCCCCCGCCCCCTCACACTTAAACTTTACGAAATAGTTTGAATTGAAAGATATACGGTGGTATAATAATTTGTTTTAAAAAATATTACTGAAACACTTTTTTTTATTACCTTTTGTTGTTGGTCTTTATTATTTAACCTTTATGCTGATAAATAATAGAAATAAACACCGATAAATTCAGAAGCGGATTTGCAGGTATTCGTAGTGAGCGCTGAAGTAGGATCCTGTACGAATGAGGAATTCTCAAATACCAGCAAATTTATATTACTAACGATATTTAAAATTGAAGATTATACGAGAAATTAATGTAGGAAGAACCCAATATTAACTATTTTTAATTAAGTATTGAATGTTTTGAATTATTTTATATATATATATCAGTAGTTTTAATATTTCAGATATTTTAATTAATATGTCATGTTTCGCACGAACCCATCTGATCACTTTGACTCCTGTTAGTTTTGTTTGAATTTAACCTGTCTTGTTTTTAGTGTGTTTTAACTGTTTTGATATTTAATTTAACCGCAGCCGACCTCAGTGATCTTGGGGTAAAGTGTTGACGCCTTGTTCGTGGGTTCAATCCCAGCTGGGGTCGACAGATTTTTCTTGAGCGGTAAAAATCCATGAAGGTAGTGAAGTCATTGGTCTATAGTCTATTGAGGCATGTGTGGCGTGGAAGTTACGTGAAAATATTTTTTTTAATATCAAAGCATTTCATAAATAATCTGGGATCTCTAAACAATGTTTTACTTTAATGATTGTACGTGGAAGGTAGCTTTAACGTTAGTGCCTTTGAGCTCTGCGCGTTGTACGTGGACTTTTTGCTTTCGACCTGGTTTTAATTAATTTTAAAAAATTTAATCAAAATTTTAAAAATTCCTGCCTCGAGGTGCATACGTTCATGATATTAATTAATTTTAAAATTTCAGCGCTCTGTTTGCGGTAGATATTTCGCAATGTTCATGACAGACAAACAAACTCTTCATTCATTAATATAGACAGATAAAAAGCGATACTATTAAATTGTGGTGGGTTTTTATCCCCCATTGACTCTGTGGTGAGTTAGTGATTTGTTGTCTATTTGTTGTATTTAATACCCGTTTTAACCATATGTATATTTGCACTAATGGGTATGTATGAGTAAGTTGAAGTTTAGGGTATATAATGTATTCACATTTGAATGGAGGACGAATGGAAAACCATATAAGAAAAAAATACCATTGGTACATCCGATCTAGATTCGAATCAAGAAGTCTCCGCCACAAGCCATTCATTATATTGGCAGACCGTGCGACTACCTATATGGATAAACTTACAAATAAAACAATATTAGGAAATTAACTTTGGTTCGAATAACCTTGTGTTAGGATAATTAATTTATATTCAAAAAAGATCTATGGCATCAACCTACAAGCGAGCTATACCAACCAAGTAACCGGCACCATGGTGCACCTGGTTACGAACCTAGGGGTCCCGGGTTTGATTCCCGGTTGGTAACTTTGATATCTTTCCCTTTAGGGGAATAATCCCAATGATTACCAGGGATTAGTTTATTAGTTTTAAGCTAGGTTAAGACTCACCCCGGCTCCACAACATCATAATAAATATCATCACATCCTTCATTGCAGGTACGACGTGTAGACATAATTATGGTGTACCCTGGCAACGTTCTGTGCTTATAATTCACATATAAGAGGATCGAACCTGGACTTCAAAGTCTCTCTCGGTCAACTGTGCCCTACAATAAAAAAAAGGACCAAGTGTTCGCTGTTTGTTGGTAAAGATGGTGCGAACTTACGTGGATAGAGTGTCAACGAACCCTCCAGTAGTTAATCTAAGTTTTCTAGCCCGTAGTTGCTACTTTTTCCATTCAGGTAGCTCTTTATTTGTCGTCACGAGGATGAGTTGACCCCGTTCCAGACCTATAGATTCATAGAAAATGTGGAGGCGCTGGGGATCGAACCCGGCACGTACGGATTTGTAGCCATAAACTCTGACCACAGAGGTAGTCGGAGATAGTTAATAATACCGCCATTAAATGAAATTAAATTAGTTGATAAATGACACCTGTATCCGGCCTTAAGCTATGATTAAAGAATGAGCCTGGGAATGTGATAGCTCAGAGTACATTGGTGCTCAAAGCCAAAGGTCTGAGTTTGATTCCCATATCCGGCTGTAATTATTCAAATAATAATTTAATGTAATTACAAACGAAAAGCGAACTTTATTTTTTTAGTGCCTCGTTCTACTACCTGTTCGGGCTATACATATTGAGCTTATTAAGCTAATATATTAGGGATGAATAAGGTTGAATTTAGAGGAAGTGTAACCCCATTTGCCTGAAAGGAGGGTGGAAAACCAAGTTGAAGGAAAATAAATGTCATTGCGAACCTTGGTTTGAGGAACGTACCTCTCCTTGAAACAAAGGCCTATTCCAGGAAGCATTATAACTGGGTTAATGAGGGCTGTGGGGGGCAGCGCTTGAGGAGGGTCTAGTCGCCTCTGTGTAATCATCCCGAGGCTTGTCAAGATCCTACACCACCAAGGAGGAAAAGGGGGGGTAGTAGGATGGGTTATCTGTTGTACCGCATTAGTTTCCCCCAGGGAGACCAACCCCTTCACCCCCTTCAACACCAACCAATCCTAGGCATGGATATATGTCACTATTAATTGATGCCGCTCAATAGATTACCCGCCAGTTCAAAGTTTGTAGCCCTTGATTACATACACTACCTACAGGGAGAATATATCGACACCACACACGCATACACACACAGAGTAACCAACAAGGTACTACTGACCTCGTAGTACAGGGTCATTATCATAGGTTTAGGTCCGTGTCTCGTAGATAATCCCACTTCAATGTCGGTTGAAAATGAACTGATCCCGTTTGATCCAAAAGTCACGCCTAGTTTAAACTGTCACACTCCTCCGGTCTTACTCAACCAAACCCCGTTTAGGGGCGCCGCCGCATATTGCAAGTAGGACAGGCACAGCAGAGGCAGGGCAAGGCATCCATTTGCAATAGGATGCAAGTAGCACAGGCACAGCAGAGGCAGGGCAAGGCATCGCATATTGCAAGTAGGACAGGCACAGCAGAGGCAGGGCAAGGCATCGCATATTGCAAGTAGGACAGGCACAGCAGAGGCAGGGCAAGGCATCGCATATTGCCAGTAGGACAGGCACAGCAGAGGCAGGGCAAGGCACCGCATATTGCAAGTAGGACAGGCACAGCAGAGGCAGGGCAAGGCATCACATATTGCAAGTAGGACAGGCACAGCAAAGGCAGGGCAAGGCATCGCATATTGCACGTGTAGTCTAAGAGCCAACGACAAAAATAGTCAAGGCATTTGCTTAATGTTACAATACATAACACATTGCACTTGCGTGGTCATATCAGGAAATGCTAGTCTGGAAACCGGTTCGCCTGACGAACAGATGTATAGATTGACGTAAATCATTAAAAATAAGAAGGCAAGTCAAACCATTTGCTTTATGTTTGTGCTTTATATACTGGTCGATAATAGTCGAATAATACTGGGAAAAATAAAGGCAGATGATTTGGAAGTGACCAAAGTAGGGGCAGACGTCATCAAAAGCTCAAAAAACCGGACCCTACTCAAACCATTGCAGTTTCTTTATAAATAATGTTTACATAAGGTTTACTAGGTCTTTATCAGTCTGGCCAACTTGTGGGAATAAATGTCGCTCACTGAGCTCTTTATTTATGCGATCAAAGTGTATGTTCGTCCAAAGCCTTTGTATAGTTTTCCTTTGTAAATATATATTATATTGTCTTTTTTTATTTAGCACCGCGTCTTACTAGCCGTTCGGGTTATACGCTTAAGTACTAGTTACACTAATGGATTAGGAATTTGGAAGGTTGAATTTTGAGGAAGTGAACCCACATTTGCGTGGAGGGAGAGTGTAAAACCATTTAGGAAAAACCACTCCCAATTCATCCGACCGAGATTCGAACCTCGATCTCCCCGTCCTCGGTGGTCTAGCTCAGCACGACTGGCGCGTTAGCCAACTACGCCACCAAGGCCGGTTTTTTATCTTATTGAATACATTATTATTGTGCCACTAAATTGTTTCTTGGTTCTTACTGTTGTACAAAATTACCAGGAACAAGGGTTCTGAAATTATACTTAGAAAATATGTGTCTACCAAATTTGGCTATAAAAAGTAGGCTGCTCAAATGAAAGTCTCATTGTATTGTGTACGAATGCAATCATGAAGAATACAGTTATTAAAACTTGTACAAGCGGTAAAATGAATGCCTACCCCGAACCACAATGGCTTTGTTTCTTATAGACTAACTAGCTGATAATCTCCAACCTTCGTTACAGATTCCGCCCTTGGACACTAAATAAATTCAGGATAGCTAAGTGGTATAGGATTGGCGCGTTTAGTCAAATGTTCGTGGTACAGTTCCCGTATCCAGGAACCATCTTTCAACTCTATTTGAATGCATAAAAAGTAGCATGTAGGATTTAATTTCATCTATCGAAATTGGAATTCGGTCAGTGATAGTGATGTAATATATTATTATTACTAGCACCACGTCTTACTACCCATTCGGGTTATACGCACTTACCCTAATTTGTAATGGTAGGGTGATTGTGAGATGAAATGGAGGACCTACAGTTTAACGTGGGATCCGAACCACGGTGGAGGCCTGGCATTCCACACATTCACAAGTTGTGATTAATACACGTCTTGTCAGAGGTGAAGGAAGGGTTTGGCAATCAGAGATACACTATAAAACAAGGGGTTGAAATTGGTGAGCATGAAAAGTATATTGTAAGAACCGGTCAAACGCCACATTCTGTGAAAATAGGTCTTACACTATTCCTCCTATAAAAAGAAAAATTGGCAATTCATTTGGTGTAAATATCGGTTGTGTATCTCCAAAATGAAGTTTTTTTAAATAAATATATTTATATGTTGCTCATCTTATATTGAAATTTGGGTTAATAGTACCGATAAATGTTTAATAAATTTTATATTTTCCAAAAAATATTCGAACTATAAATTATCGTATTGTGAGATTGATTTGACTCGATTCTTCAGCGTAATTACTTTTTTTTAACTAATTTTTTTCTTTACACCTTACTCACTTAATTGTCTCTGCAAAACTGATAAGCTCGACAGCCACGGAGTATAATAATATAAGACAGAAAGAAAGAGAAATGGTCTATAAATCAAAGTGGTAGACATGACAAGATAAATTGAGGTTATTTGCCAAGTATTAACCTCCGATATATCTTATTTCCCGTTCATCGCGATCGTAAATCGCCAAGAGATTCGAACATGAAAGACACGCCACGCCGTGTTTTGTGAGACGATTTTTTTTCCCCCGTGGGCTTGGGCATTAGTATGGGGGGGTTGTTTATAACAGACCGCCACAAAATTGGACCACATCTGCGGGGAGTTATTTAGGGGTTACTCCTGGGTGCCACGAGCTATTACGTGGAATAATTTCAGTTGAACGGTCTTTTAAAATCTTGTATTTCTTGTGCGAGGAGAGGAAACAGCTTTTGCTTCAGTGCTTGAAGAAAGGATAGTTTTTATTTTAATTTGCTCAATGTCTTAATATTCGTCCGATGTATACGATTTTAACTAAATTAATGGGGTAGGAATAAGGAACTTAGAATTTAGAGGACAAGTATACGCATTTTTATGGAAGGAAAGTGGGAAAATATTTAACAAATTAAGTGAACTTTAACAATTTAAGTGAACTTTTTGATCGTGATCCAGGAATTAAACTGAATATACTATTTATCTGATGGCCATCACACTCGCAATAAATTATCTATTAAAAAAATTAAATATATAAATTTAAACCGCCAAGGTTGATTAGGAGCCGGGGTTTAGTTAAAGCTGTTTTCCCACGTCTAAGGTTTTCATTCTTCTCTCCAGACAACTTATTATGCACACCTTTAAAAATGTTCTTCTCATCTTGTTTACGTAGATTAGTTCGTGTAAGTTGTAGCTAACTTAAACGGACAATAAGATACACAAGTTTAAAAAATGTGTTCACTTTACTTGTCGGGAATATCAAAGTAGCATCATTGTTTAGTTAAGTGGGGTATTTTTCACTCCTCTTGCAAAAGAACGGGGGAGGGAAGGGGTGAGAAGGGCTCTCCTTTAAGAGAATCCTGACATGTTGAGCCCCAGTGAAATAGTCGACCGTCTATAGAAGAAATCCTGCCCGGACTCCTTCATTTAGTTTCAAGATTCTCAGCGCAACCTTCGTCGAATGTTAAATGTACAGTCCCTTCTTCATTTTGATGCGATTTTGCTTCGGAAGTTTCTCGAAACAAACTCTGTGTGCTATATCGCTAGACCTAGAGAGTCATACGTTAGTGTCATCTGTTTTTTTCCCATTAGATGTGCAGCTAAGATTTTACAAAGTATGAATTTGAATGAAAAGGATGTTATCTATTTTGAACAAAAGTAGGTTATACGTGCTGTTATTTTGATAAATGTTATTTGAATTGCGATTTTTTTAGATTTTGAATTTAAATATTACTTCTTGTACTCTTCTTCTTGAAATAAATAATGTTTATAATTCAAGATAAACGTTATATTTTTGGAACATATCTTTGTTGAATATTTGCATTTACAGTTTAGATAATGGTTAATTGTTTGTAAATATATTTTCACTGAACGTTAAATATTTTTAAACACATTTTTCCTGAACGTTAAATTTTGCTGAACTTTAAAATGTTTGTGATATATTTGGCAAACGTAACCTTTTTAGTAGATTTATATTTTCTCATATTACATTTTGGGAATATAATCTTTGCTAAACTTTAAATTTTTTCAAATAACCTACATTTTTGCTAAACATTTTTAAAAACTCAGCTTTGCTAAACGTTATATTTTGGTAATACATTCTTTATGAGCGTTTCATTTTTGGAACATATCATTTTACTAAACGTTTCATTTTAGTAAATACATCATTGCTAAACATTAGATTTTTGTAAATCCATATTTGCCAAATATTATATGTTTTAAGTTAATATATTTTCATAGCATGTAATATCGTTTGTGCTCACATTTTAATTTTAGTGTGTTAAAAATAAGAAACATATTAACATTAAACTTACCCGCCTCGGTGGCCGCATGGTCTAAGGTGTTACTCTCGCAATTGACTAGACTGACGATGAAGATGAGATTATGGTTCGATCCCGTTCATGTGTACTGAGGGTGTTTTTTTCCTAAATGATTTCCCATTCTCTCTCACACGCAAATTCGGGCACACCCCTCTAAATTTAACCTTCCTCATTCTTAACCCAATAGATAGCGTAATTAATACATACACGTATAGGCCAAATGGATAGTAAACTGTGATACTTAAAAAAACAATAATCTTCAAAACATTTTGATTAAGTATTTTTATCTTATGTTAAAGTGGTTTAGATTTAGGCATTATGTGTTGCAAATCCATCAACAAAATATCAACTAACACCTTTTGATTAATTTTCATCACCTCAAAAAAGTGTATATATGTTCAACCCATACATTATACCAACTTCTCCAAAATGCTAAGAAAATTAATGTTCATATATATGCTAAGTATTTTAATGTGAGGTTGTTGAAAATTTTAAATTGATGCATATTCAAAACCAGATTTAAATAATCCTAAATCAATATTAACTAATCATTTTAAAACAATTTACAGAAGATAGGACATTGATAATCTTCCATAATTAGACTGACAAACAACCATATAATTTTAAAGTCTTTGACTATACCAAAATTTGTGAAGATAAAAAAGTTTTGTTTTTCAAAAATAAATGTGAGTCTTAAAAGGCAGCTTTGTATTCATTTTAAAAATGGTATGAATAGTTAATATTTTAAAACAATCAAAATTATATAATTTATCCATTATAGCTTAAACCATATTGGCAAAAACAAACCAGAGTGCACGATGGAGAATATCCCTACGCAGGCCCGTATTGTGGGGTTGGGGACTACAACACCCATAATCCCTGACGTATCATTAATATTGTATTTTTGGAGTCCTCAATTCTTAGGCTAGTAGATTATTGGATTTTATCAAATTAAAAACACAAATCCTTATTATGCTTTGAAATAATTATTACTGTGAAAAAAATTCTTCGTCATTTCCCGTTAGGAAATTTCCCCACGAATCCTTGCAGGTAGAATCGCTCGTACACTTTCTCCAAGAATAAAAAATAGTTTATCCGTTTGATAACGGCGTGTCATTTATTAAGATCCCACACTACGTTTCTATTTGTTGTATTATACCGGTTTACGCACATTCCGTATAACACCCATCCGAACTATACGCATACTTACACTGATGATATACATGAGTGGAGTAAAATTTAGAGAATATGTACACACATTTGTGTGAAGGAAGAGTGAGAAACCACTCGGTACGCCTGACCGGGTTTCGAACCCTGACCTCCCCATCACATACAAAATTAACCAGATGAGATTGACGCCTTAGCCCATGTGCTCACCGGTGCGGGTTGCTAAAATAATAAGTTAGTTCGTAAGTTGTGTGATGATATAATCAGTTGGTTCATAAAATGCCCGTTACAAAGTAGCTCTTATAAAATTTAAAAAAAAACTTGATTTAATGCATTTGATTGACTGAGTGTGTGACGTCACTTGGTTTATACACAACAGCCTGCTATACCACATCTACGGTAGGAGAGGTGGTGTCAGTTAGGAGAAGTTACCAGATCTACTTTCAAGTCTCATGCATCCATTCGCTAAACCATATGATCTGCAGGCCCACATGTTGAGCTGATGTCACTTTTGGTAGTCAAAACTTTCACAACAAACAATATGTTTTTCATTATGTCGTCTGCTGTCAGTTACAACCATGCCAATGGTAGATAATGTGGGCCCACTATTCCACACAAAAAAAACATCCTAATGGTTATTTTAATAAGTTCTTGTTGAAATTATGTAAAAACGCTTAAAAGAAAAAAAAATTAAAAACAAATTGTTTGTTGTGAAAGTTTTGCTTTCCAAACGTGACAGAAGCTCAACAATCAACATAATGTGACTTTGCAGATCGTATGGTTTGGCGAATGGATACATGAGAGTAGATCAGCTGGTAGCTTTCCTAGTTTTCAGTAACCACAACTCTTAAGCTGGATAGCTCATACAAATAGATCTATGAAAGGCAAAATAATAGTAATTTTTAATTATTAGCAAAAAGTAGAATCTCACCACCTTTTTGACACTAAGCTTAAAAATAAATAAAATCTAAAAGCCACGCCAATGAATGTAACATAAATAACGTATAGTTCATATTTTGAAATTAAAATGCTCAAAATTACTTATAGTGCCGACATCTTGTTTAAACACTGATGACAGATTGTATTTTGTTGTGAAGTTATTCATATTTTTGTTCAAATTTCCAGTGAGTAGCTTGTTTGATGAGAACACCACAAAAATATGACAAAAATTAAAATTAAAGTAGAGTTTGATCAACATTATTATCAAATTGTATGGAGCTATTATACGTGTCTAGTATTTGTTGAAATTGAGTGAAATAATATTAAAATAAGTATTTTTTTTTAAATACTGTACTGTACTGTACTGTACTGTTACTGTAGAGTAATTAAAGGCCAATTCTCGCGTGTCATTTTCAACTGGTCATTTCCAATGATTAATTTATAATTTTAAATGAAAGAAATTTGTTCACATGTATCATCGATCATGATGGTTGTGATGAGACTGATCAATTACCGTTTCATTTATAGGAAGGGTGCCGTTTAAAATAAATGCAAACTGTGGTTTGTGAAATATGGGTGCCGCTATCGCAAGAGTTAGAAGTATATTAAATAAAATGAATCCTAGAAAAGCGCGTCAACAGACAAATTTCATTAAAGGTTGTCTGGCGCGTCCGGACGTTAAGGCCGGCCTAAGGGGACGGCCAGACTGGGCGAGCGACTAAAATATAAAATAGAACACATTGGTTGTAATGAGAGGTGGCCAGACTGGAGCGAGCGAGCGACTGAGCGCGCGCGCGCGCGCTTGAAAGGTAGAAATTGTTCTATTTTTCAAGCGCGCGCGCTCGACCTGGTACAATCCAGTTTACAGGCGCTAGGCAATATTATTGTATGTTGGTTCATTGAGTGCTAGGAAAACTTCCCATTTTGACATTTTTATTACTATCGATAGGTTTAGCACAACTTGCTACTAACAGCCTAATTTAATTGGTAAGATGGTGACCTGGTGGTCTAGGGGTAAGGTGTCAGACTTCTGTGCCGAGGGTCCGGGGTTCAATCCTCGGTTCCGGCACAAATTTATCTGATTGCCAAACCCGCCCTTCACCTCTGACAAGATGTGTATTAATCACAACTTGTGAATGTGAGGAATGCCAGGCCTCCACCGTGGTTCGGATTCCACGTTAAACTGTAGGTCCTCCATTTCATCTCACAATCACCCTACCATTACACATTAGCGTAAGTGCGTATAACCCGAACGGGTAGTAAGACGCGGTGCTAATAATAATAATAATTGGTAAGATCATAAACCATACTTATATGTATATATGTATATATATATATATATATATATATATTGTGTGTGTGTGTGTGTGTGTGTGTGTGTGTGTGTGTGTGTGTGTGTGTGTGTGTGTGTGTGTGTGTGTGTGTGTGCGTGTAAAACTTATATGTTAACTTCAATATTATCAAAGTAGGCCTTTACAAATAAGAATCGCCATTAGCGTGGAGAGAGGATGAAAAAACCACAACAATAAATCACTTGTCAAAAATTACTTTCAATTCACTGAGCCAAGATTCGAACCTTTTCCTCCTTGTCAACAACTATCGAGAGCTATCTGCTAATCACGCGCTCGCTCGCTCGCTCGCACGCTTGTCAGTCTGGCCGAAACCTTAGACGTTACGTTTAAATGCGCAAAAATAACTGCACAAGTTAGTGTTTCGTCGCAAGTATACTTGGGCGCGTGGGTGAGAAGACTGCGCAGCACTTACGCAACACTTGTGCAAGTGGCTTGTGAAACACAAAACATTTCAACTTTTTCGCTTCGCGCCTGCGCAAGTCCAGCTGCACACCGGAGCGTGTATGAGGAGTTTGTGCGATATTAATACAGTTTCACTGTTTTGTGTGTTCGTTTTGGCTTGTCAACAACTGACCGAACGACAAGTTATGGAGGATTTCATAGAAATTTACGGGAGTGAACTTTACTTGTAGATGGTTCAAAATAAGCAATACCACGACAGGAACATTAAGCAAGCAGTAACAAATGATAAACGCTGCAAATAAGTCTCCTCGTCCACACGCAAGTAACTATGCCAATCTTTTGGCGATGTTTTCAACACTTTTAATAAGATGGTATGAGAGCAAACATTTCTCTTAAGCAGCCATTTCCTAGACCACTTCCGGCCACATTTGGAACCATTGCTGTTCTTCTTTGAAATTATAGCCCCAGCTACAGCTGCAAGTGCAACATCCTCCTCTTATTCTGATGACATCTTTAAAAATTTTAGCTTAACATTTTGGAATTTTTAAAAATCTACTCTAAAGGCAGTTTGAGAACAGCCTGACTGGAGATAAGTGCGTGTTTTAAATACTCTGAATCTACTTTAAGTTTTATTAGCTTAGTACGTAATGAATGTAGACCAATACTAGTTATTCAGTTATTGTGTAGTTTGGACGGGTTTACTTATCCTAGAAGCTAAATTTTGTTTTCTAAGTTAACACTACGAATTCCAGTAAACAAACAAAACAATCTCGTCTACTTTCGTTTTTAGTAGGCGAGAAGAGCCTTTTAGTCCATACAAACAGTTGTTCACGGCACAAATTATTATTATTATTATTATCATCATCATCATCATCACCGAGTCTTACTACCCGTTCGGGTTATACGCACTTACGCTAATGTGTAATGGTAGGGTGATTGTGAGATGAAATGGAGGACCTACAGTTTAACGTGGGATCCGAACCACGGTGGAGGCCTGGCATTCCACACATTCACAAGTTGTGATTAATACACGTCTTGTCAGAGGTGAAGGAAGGGTTTGGCAATCAGATAAATCTGTGTCGGTCGCGGCACGAATTGATAATGTTTTATTATATTAACTTATTAGTATTATTCTATAAGAAGTTATAATATCTATCAAATGTTAATGCTGCACTACATTAGGTCAAGTTTTGTAGCATTTAGCTAAAAGAGTCAACATATAAGTGATGAAACTTACCCCACCGTACTGCCGGCCGCATCAAATGGGAACACTAATAAACAGCGCGGCTGACCACAACCACCCGGACACATGTTAAACTCAATACTGAGCCTCGATTGTTGATACTGACAGGCCAAAGAACATAGAGACTAGAAACTTCGGTGCTGAAGAGGTGCTGCTCGCCCCTTCATTACGGAACACACTGGAACAGTTCCGATGGTTCCAGAACTGTACTTTCATGCGCATGATCTTTCCCGAATATCCCAGATGTCCACCCCTCCCCTTTTCTTCCGTCGCTCCGTCTTCTGGGTCGTATCATATATATAGTGGTGTGTGCGCTATGTATGATCACTATTGGGCTTGGACAAATTAAGAACAGGAGGAGCTCTAGCTTCATTCATAATGTAAGATCAAAATTCACTTTTCGGCTTAATTTATTATTTCTCGATTTTCAATCATGTAAACTTTATTATTCTAAATTTCTTTTTCGGCAATATAATTTATAAAACTTCAAGATAATAAAAAATGACTTTGTTTTTTACTTTAAAGAATATTTTTTTGCATGATCGATATTGTCTTCGTTAAAGATCGATCTTTTGGTTAGTTCGTGATGTAAACGAGTTAGATCAATTATCATGATAGTATCGATATAAGGGAACTAAATATGTTAAACATTGTGATATTCAGCCTTGTAGGCATTAAATGTAATATTTACTTGGGGACTTAAGTTTTTTCTTTAAACATGTCAGAACTTAATATTGATGATCTGTTATGGATATTGTTTATATTACTTAATCTTGGGGTTTCTTTTAATACATTGCGGGTTTGGTAGATGTCTCGATTATTAAGGAAACATACAGTTCAGATTAACTTTGGAAATTATTATTAAATTTTTAATTTCTTTTGAGTATTGTATCACTTAGTTTTTTAAGAACCTTTTTGTGCGTGTCAACGCCTATTTACTTCTTGTCATTTTTATAGGATAACGGTGATTCTTGAGCCATTTAGTTAATATTTAAAACATACGAGGATTCCTCTAATTTTTTGTTTGTATATTCTATTAAATGTCTCTAATTCTTGGCTTCTTCAATATTGTCATATATTTATATTTGTCATATTATTATATCATGGATAAATAAATACCTATTGAAACCAGTCAAAATATTATTCGTAATTATAAGCAACCATGCCCTAGGTAATGTTATCAAATATTATAATATATATATATATATATATATATTATATATTATTCGTTATTTGTTTTGATTTAGGAAGTATCATCAATAGTTATGAATCTCATTTAATTACATATCAAGAGATAGACCGCTCCAGTATTCATGTCCGCAACTAGGTGAGAACAGCGGATTCTGGACTTTGAATGTTACTGAAACATAACCAAAGCTTAGAACTACTAGCACTCTCTCCTATTGCCCCCTTGTTTTTGCCGTCTTATTTGTTGTGTTTTGGACCTCCTAAAAAAATTTTATTTAGTGTTAAGGAGGGTTCAGTTTGAAATGTCTTTAAGAATATATTTGGAGTTGTCTTCTCTAGGAACTTTTTAAAATGTTGATGCCCCTAGAAGATATTTAGAACGGTTCTAATCTGAATTTTTTTTTAAATTTGATGCCTTTAGAACCTATTTGAAGTTTGTTATAAATTGTATTATATTAGAAAATTTAAAAGGGGATTGAAATAAATCAATGTAGGGATTTTGTAATGATATTGATTTGGACCGCTCTCATATATTTAAAAAGTCATGGATGAAGGTATTTTTCTATAAAGTATTGTGTGTAAATTATCCTTTTTAAGACTTCATCCATGGAGAATCAAGCGCTTTTCAGGAATAATCTAGAAGGATTGCACCATTAAAACTTATTTTTTATTTCAAAATTTCACTCCGTAGTATTTACCAAACAAGCAAGAGACACCAGCTCCCTATACCTAATAGGAAGCTAGCCTTCAAGACACCTGTCGCAGGGACGCTTTCGATTTGTTGGTTTTGACACTGGTCACGAGAGGTCCAAGGGGCAAGGGGTATGTCATATATAAGCTTTGTGTGCGTATGAACACACAGAGAGTGTGTCGACGACATAAACAGAGTAGTCACATACACAAAGTGCAGCGACATAATAGAGTAGTCACATACATACACAGAGAGTGCCGGCGACATAAACCTAGAGAACGTGTAATATCATGACAGTACATAATTTGTATTTCAAGTAAAATTGTACAAGAAGATATAATCACTCCAATAAATCGTGTGCAACATTAACAGTTGTATTTATTCACGTAAAATATCGTAATAATTGGCGTTCGATCACGGAGCTATAAAAACCAATTATATCTCTCAAAAATACCGTAATATCGTAAACAATTGATGCCCAATCGCGGGGTCAATAATACCGTAATATCATAATTGGCGCTCGATCACGGGCTATAAAAACCAATTATATCTCTCAATAATTCCATAACACTTCAATTGACGCCCAATCACGGGGTCAATAATACCTTAACATAATAATTGGCGCTTGATTACGGGGCTATAATTACCAATTATCACAATAAACCGTATCACCATAATTATATTTCAATAATACCGTATCATAATAATTGGCGCTCAATCACGGGGCTATAAATACCAATTATATCTCAATAATTCCATAACACTTCAATTTTTAAGAATGACAAGTTTTTCTATCTTTCATCTTGGCATTTTAGCTTTGTTTAAAACATAAGACGATTCATTTAACTTAAAAATACAATATCAAGAAAGAAGGCAAATAAATCAACGAAATAACTGCCCAGCAATGATCTGTTGCACAGTGGTGATTATCTTAAGTACGATACTGTATTAAAATAAAAGTAAAACCATAGAATAACAATATTATGAGTTAATAAAGCACGAGAACCCGCCTCGGTGGCGTAGTTGGCTAACGCGCTAGTCGTGTTGAGCTCTGACTGCCGAGGACGGGGAGATCGAGGTTCGAATCTCGGTCGGGTGAACTGGGGGTGGTTTTTCCTAAATGGTTTTCCACTCTCCCTCCACGCAAATGCGGGTTCACTTCCTCTAAATTCAACCCTCCCAATTCCTAATCCATTAGGTAATTAGTACTTAAGCGTATAACCCGAACGGGTAGTAAGACGCGGTGCTAAAAAAAATAATAAATAATAATAAAAGCACGAGAGATTAACAACACATCTATGATATTGTAGTTACCAGAATAATTAAATGTTTCGCGGTCGTAATGGAGAAAACCAAATTCTAAAACACTTAAAAAAACAGCCTATCGTTATTTATATTAGAAACAAATACTTGAAAGTTGAAAACTTAACACACTAACTGCATACGACAAAGAAATCATTACTGTTTTGTTTGTATGTAAAGCACAAGTAAAGAGAGCAATAAACTTAGTAAAGCAATATTGTAAACACCAGAGAAATCTTTTGGCGCGCGCGGCACTCGGAGGTACTAATTTTGGTAACAAATGAATACACAATGCTGGAAGCAATCAATGACGTTATCAAATACCTTCTACTGTCTCTGTCACACCCGATGTAAAGAGAATAGAAAGAAAGTAGCCCCAGATGGAGAGGAACAGATTGGATGAGCTTGTGACGTCACTCAGCACATAAACCAGCGCGTTAGATTCTCAAGCCTATTATGGAAGACATTCAAGTTGTTAAAATTCAAGTCACATTTTGGAACTTTAGACGATAAATAAACCTTTAAAATTCACACCATGTCCAAAACTAACGTCATTTCTCTAAATATTATTTAACAAAATACGTATGTGTGTGGCTGTCTTCTATTAAAATATAATATTGCTGTGTAATGGGTGACGTAAGCAATTATACATTTGAATTCCTCCAATTGACGATATCTTTGAGTCCATCCGTCACTGGTCTATACTATGGTTCTTCTTGTCTGGTTAGTAACCCACTGCTTATGTCCTAGGACAACTTCTATATCCCCTTGTTTTACATTCCTCATAGTCGTTTTTGTTGGGACACACCCACCCAACTTTACACTCCCAACGCTTTTAGAGAGAGAGAGAGAATGGTACATATATTATACCTCCTGGTGCCAAACAAAATGATGTCGTAAAAATTCCAGTCGCGAATTCTACATCTGTCGAGAGAGTAAAAACCTTTTACCGAAATAACTAGATTTTAATGTTTTGACCACTCTTTTTTTTACCACCTCCATTCCTCTCTCTCTCTCTTGAGTGGAATTTGACTTGATTCATATCGAAGACGTCTGCTACCAGCATCTCCTTCTGTTACTTATATAAGTTATGGTTGAGATTTTCCCCTCCCCGTGGTTAGCGTGGATAGGTCTAAGGGGCCTTGGTTCAACTCTGAATGATGCTGAGGAAGGTAGCTAAAAATTATCTACTATTTGGATACAAGTTATTCCTGTTATACAATAAGTAAATATCTCAATGCTAACGACATGGTGTCTACTCAACTTGACGGGAGCAGTACAAGTGTTCGACAGAAATGTGGTCGACAAAAACTTGGAATACTGAGGGGGTCAAATGGTCGACACGAGTAGGTACATGTGGTCGACAGAAAAGCGGTTGACAAAATGTAAACAAACATTTAGAAGGCTGGGTGGTAGAAGTGGTCGACACGAGTAGGTACAACCGGTCGATAAAACCAAGTATAGGAGGTTCAAGTGGTCGACAAACTCAAGTATAGGAGGTTCAAGTGGTCGACAAACTCAAGTATAAGAGGTTCAAGTGGTTGACAGGAAATAGGTAGACACGAAAGGACTAGGTAGACAAACGTTACGATGGCTCCAGTTAAGAGTGAGCCAAGTAACCGACAGTAAACAAAGTGTTTTACAACAAAATTGGGTGACCTGGTGGTTTAGGGGTAAGGTGTCAGACTTCTGTGCTTGGGGTCCGGGGTTCAAACCTTGGTCTTGGCACAGATTTATCTGATTGCCAAACCCTTCCTTCACCTCTGACAAGATGTGTATTAATCACAACTTGTGAATGTGAGGAATGCCAGGCCTCTACCGTGGTTCGGATTCCACGTTAAACTGTAGGTCCTCCATTTCATCTCACAATCACCCTACCATTGCACATTAGCGTAAAGTGCGTATAACCCGAACGGGTAGTAAGACGCGGTGCTAATAATAATAATAATAATAATAATAATAATAATAATAATTAATACAACAAAATTATGAAACGGAGAAGAACAGGTAAAATAATATAATTCATCCCATCAATAACTATTTTGTAATATAATCTTATCTCTCAATATAATTTATGTGTGTGAGTCTTTCCGCACCCTCCAGAGGCCACCAGATGACCTAAGAAGTTGTATATTTGCATATATATATATATTTGCCTATATAATTATATATATATATATATAACATTGAGGTGGTGAGTTCAAACCCAGCCGGGTTCAATGAATTTTTCTTGAAAGATAAACATCCTTAGCACAACTTCCTTCGGAAGAGAAGTGAAAGGTGACCTGGCGGTCTAGCGATAAGGCATTGGACCTCGGTGCTGGGTGTCCGGGGTTCAAACCTCGATCCCGGCACAGATTTATCTAACTGCCAAACCCTTCCTTCTCCTCTGACAAGACGTGTATTAATCACAACTTGTGAATGTTTGGAATGCCAGGCCTCCACCGTGGTTCGGATTCTACGTTAAGCTGTAGGTCCCCCATTCTATCTCACAATCACCCTACCATTACACATCAGCGTAAGTGCGTATAAACCGAACGGGTAGTAAGACGCTGTACTAATAATAAGAAGAAATGTAAAGCCGTTGGTCCCATGTCGATTTTGGCATGTAAAAGAACCCTGGAAGTTATGTGAAAAAAACCTTTCCCAGCAAAATAGATAACCCTTTCGCTCTTATTCATAGAACTTCTAGTGTTTTGATATAATCAGTAACCCGCCTCGGTGGCGTAGTTGGCTAACGCGCTAGTCGTGTTGAGTTCGACCGCCGAGGACGGGGAGATCGAGGTTCGAATCTCGGTCGGGTGAACTGGGGGTGGTTTTTCCTAAATGGTTTTCCACTCTCCCTCCACGAAAATGCGGGTTCACTTCCTCTATATCCAACCTTCCCAATTCCTAATCCGTTAGTGTAATTAGTACTTAAGCGTATAACCCGAACGGGTAGTAAGACGCGGTGCTAAATATCATTGTTATTATATAATCAGTAGTTTTAGATGCGCTTTAAATACCCAAAATAAATTAAATAATGATTTTTATGCTCTTTGCTGAAAAGAGATGTTCCTCTTTTCTCAACTTCCATCTGTGATTTGTTTATAGAACAATTTACATTTATTGTTTGGGTTTTGAGATTTGAACATAACTGAGTGATGAAAGAATTGTCTGAATTTTTATAAAGATTATATATATACAATCATACACAATAGATAATTGTAAAAAGTGTATATCATATAAAGAATCAAACAATTACTAATCTTGATAGTTGAACTAAAAATGCTAGGCATATCTTAAGGCCGTATTCCCTATCTATGTTACGTTACACTACTTTATATTAATGAGCTATTTATAGTAAATATTTTTTTCTAATATAGTTAAAGTGTGTAAGCCGTTATTTCATAAACTAACATGGTATTTCATAAATTACCCTATTGGTTCTGTTAAAGTATATAATAATGTTGGAATCTATGCTTTAACAAGTTATTAATAAGATAAAGAACCCCACTTAATTAAAGTTTAAAATTAAAATTTATTTCAATTTGTAAGTAATCTTATAACATTCCAATACATTTCAATTCACGATTATTTTTTTTAGCACTGTGTATTACTACCTGTTCAGATTATACATCTATGTACTAATTACGCTAATAGGTTAGGGATGAGGAAGGTTGAATTTAGAGGAAGGGTTATTTCTTTTACTTTTTATGTTTCCATGTTTAAAAGAAGGCGAATTTTTTGGCCGGGACAGCTAGTGTTTATTATACATTAAATAATTTAATAATCTCACTCCGAATGAACCCGACATCCTAAATGAGTATTGAGTTGCGTCATTCTGGTGGTGTCACTTGGGGTGACGCCTTGGAATGTTGTGGTCGAGTATAGTGGGACTATTCTCTTATCACCCTAGAAGGAAAGATAAAAGAATAAGTTCCAAATTTACAATAATAATAATACTATATAGTTACCTAACTCACTAATACAAATGGTACGCTCATAAAATATCACAACATTATTTTATTATTATTTAATTCTTGTTACCAGTGGCGCACCCAGGATTTGATCTGAGGTGTGAGAGAGGGGCTAAATTTTTTCTAAAACAACATCGTCATGGCAGCATTTTCCTTCACATCTAAGGCCGAACTTAGCACACATTGTTGCATGTAAAGTTTCTATTTTAATTCGTAATATCAACTTGGTTTTCGCTAGGTTTATGTGGCATGATAACCAATCAACGTCCGGTTCTGAGTGGGTGAATAACTGAGTGATAGTTCTATAAAACAACATAAAAAAAAGAAAATTGAAAGAAAAACGAAAATTAATAAATCCACCCAAAAGAGAATACGTAAAAATTATAGAGCCCAAAAAGTCTCAAGTAGCCCAGTTAGGAAAGTCAGTAGCCAACGGATCCCACAAGTAGCCGAATTCACTCATTTTCGCCTATTCTGGCCACCCTGCGCCGAAACGCCGACTATATCTGTACATTAGCCAGTGGCGTGTTGTTGATCTCTCCACTGTATACACATCCGTAACAACGCAGCAACAAACATCTCCCGTGACTTGGCGAGACTTGCTTTGACAAGGTGTGTTGTCATTCCTAAATGTAGCCGAGTTAAAAATTAAATAAAAATACTGTTCCTAAGGGGGCTTACGACCCCTTAGCCCCCCGTCCCCCACCTGGTTGATGCGCCACTGCTTGCTACCATCTTATTAGGTCAGGAGATGTCTAAATTCCGGAAATATATAAAAATATCGAACAACCTCCCTATAATATTATTACTATACATTACATATTACTACCCGTCCTGCCTATCAAAATATTACTACGATGATAGTATAGGCAGGCATAACTGCAAAATTCCCAAAACAATCCTATTTAATGTACAAAAAAAATAACGTATAAGATTTTACGATAGCTTTGATTAATTTACGATTTTAACAGAATAAATATCCACACCAGTGTTGTTAAATAAAATAAAAACAAGCTTGTTTAATCATATTTATCGAGGTTTATGGTACCTCAACTAACAAAAGTAAATAGGAATAGGGATCATTTCAGCGTATGTGCGCAATTTTACAGTTTTTACAGTTTTTACAGTTTTTACCACGGTATTTGTTTTTATTTTGGCATATTTAGGTAGGGAAGAGGTAGATGGCATTTCGATCAAGTGTAGTAAAACGTTTATTATAGCTCTGTTTTTCCTCGTCTCTTTTTCTCAGGCCACATCATGGTGGAAATGTGCCATCGTAAACAGGGGTGGATCCAGGATTTTCATAGGGGTTTTATGGGGTGCCGGCGCTCCGTGTCGGGGGAGGCTACCCCTCGGAAAGTTCTAAAGTAAAAATCCTTCAAAATTTGAGAGTAAATTATAAGGTAATTAGAAAATTTGGATAAAGAAAAAGTTCATTGTTTATTCATGTTTCTTGTAAATTTTTGTTTATTAGGCTACCTACTCGTGTCGACAACTTGTACCACCCAGCCTTCTAAATGATTGTTTACATTTTATCAAACGCTTTTCTGTCGACCACTTGAACCTCCTATACTTGGGTTTGTCGACCTGTTGTACCTACTCGTGTCGACCAATTCAGGGTTGCCACTATTTTCTTATTACAAAATTCCTTGTATTTTCCAGATTTTCCAGAGGAAATTTTCATTTTTCCAGACACCTAATAGATATTATAAATATAATTATAGAGGCATTAAATTTTGTTTTAGAGAAAATTTTAGTAATGAAGAGTGTTAATTTGTCAATGGAGGCATGTTTTATTGTGCAAGGTAAACACATGTTTAAGAATTATTTGGAAAAGGGATGAGAAATGAATGACATAAATTTTCTAGAAGGAAAAATTTGTTATATTTTCTGTAGGACCTAAATGGAATGAAAGAAGAAGAAAAAGTGGAAATACCAAAAATACAGTTTCGAATTTAAATGTGGTATCTATTTTATTTTAGAAGAATGTATTACTTGATTTAGAAACATTTTAACCAATCTTAATTATTGTATAGGTACTGTATAGACTAAGTAGCCCACACAAATCGTGAATAATAATTTACAATAATGAAATTAACATGTGATTTTCCTCGCACATTCAGGTGCATTTCCTCTAATAAACTGCCATCCTCATCCCTACCATATTCTAATAAATATTTTAAAAAAACATAGTCAACTCTCTATTTAGCGGGGTAACGGAGGGCTACTAAACCCTGTTATATCAATTTCCACGGTAAATCTGCAGACCCATCGAAAACTACCAAATACAGTAAGTAGTTGATTAATAAATGATATGACACAATCATACATCAATTTATCGTAATAACTATTATTAAAAATCAATCATCAGTAAAATACCCTTAAACAACTCTTGACCACAAACACAATTATTAGGCCTAAGGCCAAAGATACCAATTTCGAACCAAATCGTTAAGGCTCGTTTTAAAATATTTCAAGTTTTTGAAAAAAAATCACTCATCAGTAAATTAGCCCTCAACGATTTTTTCACCGAAAAAACATATATGTGGAGCAATGTGAATAAAAACTAAATGTGGCTAGGTCTTGGACGATTTTTAGATGTATCTAGGTTTTATGTGAATAAAAGTCGTAGACTCTAGTATGCCTAGATGTATCTTACGGCCACGGCAGCGACCAGGTAAATCCACCTTCGCTAAATCGGGAGTTGACTGTAGTAAAAATGTTAAAACCCATAAAGATTTAAACAGACAATATTGATACCTTGGCAGTTTCTAAAAAATTTAAAATAGCCAAAATGGCAAGATAGGTAGGGTACACTCTTAAAACATCACGCTACAAAAACAATAATATCTTTCAACAGGAGTAATCGTTTTTAAACAACAGACAAATAACACACCAAAATCCAAAGAATGAATTCATTCAACTGGCAGCAGCAAGGGCTTGATGAAGTTGGGGGATGGGGGTGGAGGAAACGAGACGTTTATGGTATTGGCGGGGGTGAGTGGAGGAAGACGAAAAGGCACGGCATTTTCCGAACGAGTTGTTTTGGTTGCACTCAGGACTTGTCTCAAGCTGATGAGGTGCTGGTAAGCATAATCATCATAAATGAGACGTGTTCCAATCAGACTGCTCAGTTCTCCAGCTACAAATTTTAGTCTATATTTTTCCTACTATTTTAAGCTTGCAAGCACTATATTGTCCAAATTCACTAACAAATTCCAGTAAATTCTACCTTTTTTTGTGAAATTCCCTGTGTTTTCCCGGTTTTTTCCAGACACAAAAAAAACTGTATTTTCCCGGTTTTCCCTGTTTTCCGGGTGCATGGCAACCCTGCACTTGTACCACCTAGCCTTATTAATGTTTGTTTACATTTTGTCATACCACATGTACCTACTCGTGTCGACCACTTGAACCACCTAACCTTCCAAATATTTGCTTTAATTTTGTCGACCGCTTTTCTGTCGACCACTTGAACCTCCAATACGTGGGTTTGTCCACCGGTTGTAGCTACTCGTGTCGACCACTTGTACCTTTTAGCATTTTAAAGGCTTATCAAACACTTTTTATGTCGACCTGTTTGCAAGGTGCCCAACTTGACCATTTCCCCTGATTTCCCTTTGTGGCGTTTAATGTTATTAAGCTACAAGAAGAAACTAAGTCCACAACTAAACAAGAACGATATAAATCAAGTGCAGGCTTACCGTCGTCCAATTATACTGTGTTGTGGTATCACGTCTCCAAGCGAGCTCTCGCACCTCCGCGCACATTCAACTGTGTATTTAGACTGACTGATTGGAGCTTGTTTTGCAAGGTACGCATAGCATGATGGGAATAAATGTGACGTATGCGCCTAAGACACCCATGTTCTATGGAAAACTTTCAGTCTGGATGCTTCTCCAACATTCCCCTCCCCTCTAGTCGTTCTTTCTCTCCCCGTCTTGTGATGTGTTTTTCCTTTGTTTTTGTTCCCCCTCTTCCCCTCTCTGAGCGAATAAACTAGTGTATATATTGGGCTAGGATGTTTTGAACGTCACTCTTGTCTGGGTTTACTCCAGGAACACATATAGGTGTTCGGAATGAGAAAAAGGTAAAAATTCCCTTTCGGACAATGTACGCCAAAATTCTTTTTCGGCTTAAACTTTGTATTTAAAAATTCTTTCACCTAAATCTAACTTAGAATCATTATTGTTGTTGGGTAGACGTAAATACCACCTTTGGGTCGCGTTCTATAAATCTTTGTAATGAATTGGAATGAAATGATAACTTTTAACGGCGAACTTTATAGCCTGTTTGACTTTGGAACAGTAATTATTAAACTTTATTTCTCTAAAGATTTATCATTGTTGTTATGCGAGTTGAGAAGTCTAATATTTGAGACAGATAGAGAACTTTAAACTATTGTTAAATATTTAATATATATATTTATCCATTTTTTGTAAAATACGTAAATATCAAACTTTATTACCTTAAAGTTTTATCATTGTTGTTAGGCGAGTTGAGAAGTATATTTTTTGAGATAGCTAGAAAACTTGAATTATTGTTAAATGTTTAATATATATATTTATCCACTTTGGTAAAATATTGTAAATATCAAATTTAAATGCTTTTCATGCATTACCTTTGTTATGAGATTTGAGGCATCGACTTTTTTAGATGGATGGCAAACATTTGTAATTATTAACTTATTTAAATAATATGTATGTATATTTATCTTCCCCTTCGGGGCCATATTCTTATATCATCATTATATATCAATAAAATAACCAAAGATATTGATGCCATTTTTTGTGTTGTCACGTAAACCTTCCCCTTATGGGAATATCTTCAACCTTTTAATATCATGAGAAATTCTGTTGAGTGGCTTCGGGGAAACAGAACACATGAACCTTTTTAAGGCCCATTGTTTTGTTATAGTCCTATCGGCTCCTCTGCAAATTTATGTTCTTTTTCTTATTTTTTGTTGTCTCTGCTTTTACATTGTTGCACACCGACCTTGGTTTCTTGGGTAAACTAAGGAGGTGCGCTACACCTTGACCATTTCCTAAAATTCCTCGACTCAAAAGTATGTCACACACTTCTATCCCCCTCTTTCCCTTGCGTATTTTTATTAATCTTTTTTATGAATAATAATAATTTTAAACTTTAAATAAATAGTTAGTTTTAAAAATTTAAATAAACATGGTTTTTTATTTGTATTAACATAGTTTACTAGGAATTATCAAATATATTATGCACCTACAAACAAAAAAAGACAGTTTGAATCACATTGTAATTTAATGATTATTATATTTCATATTTTGAGTAAAACCACATTTCCTTCTTTTTTTTTTGTAATTTACCAATTTTCCGACTTTTTCCCGAGCACTTCAAATCCCCGACTAATTCCAGTTTTCCCAGATGGCAGACAGACACCCTGTAGAGATCGGTGTTTAGTATTAGGCTTCAGTTAAGTTGTTTTTTTTATTTGCCTGGTGATATATGCGTCCTCAGGAAGTAACTCTCAATTATTATTCTTTTTAACTAAAGATTTTAGGTTACCTTAATAGAAATTGGGTCCATTTGTGTAAAAGGACACTCACAACAGCACAGTTCATAATAAACACCCATAGTTACTTGTTTGCACTGTGGCCAGACTATCTGCAAACACCTTAAACAAAATTGCAAATTGGTAATACCACAATGTTGTTTTCGTTTCCCCGCCAGGTGATGATGGTACAGTTTCTTGATAATCCATATAGTTTTTTTTTTTTAGCACCGCGTCTTACTACCCGTTCGGGTTATACGCTTAAGTACTAATTACACTAATGGATTAGGAATTGGGAGGTTTAATATAGGGGAAGTGAACCCGCATTGCGTGGAGGGAGAGTGGAAAACCATTTAGGAAAAACCACCCCAGTTCACCCGACCGAGATTCGAACCTCGATCTCCCCGTCCTCGGTGGTCTGACTCATCACGACTGGCGTGTTAGCCAACTACGCCACGAGGCGGGTTCCATATAGTTAAGTTGCCCATTTATTCAGAGTGGCTAAAAAAGTTTCATTAGAAAATTCCCTGATTTTTCCAAGCTTTAGGGGTAACATTTTTGAATTTTTCTGATTAGATATCCTTTTCCACTGGTAAATTGAGTTTATTATTATTATTATATTGATGATACTTTGGCTGGCAGCCACTAAACATCAACATATTTTAAAGTTATTTTTTAAATTATTAAATGTTTTAAGTATTAAGGTTTATTTAACCAAGTTTTAAATTCTATTACTTTTTTCCAGGCTTTCCCTGTTTGTAGCCACCATGATGTAGCTTAATGTGTAGTCAAACCATTAATCTTTGCTCTCTCTGAAACAACCGCTCATATCAGAACACAGCTTACAAAATGGTCTACACTAAAGGATATGCAATCCCATTTCATCGGCCACCCATTCATCATCACTTAAGTGTGAAAGGAGAAACCTAAATACCATCAAAAGGTCGACGCACTATCGACAGAGCAAAGGAATATGACAATTATTTTTATCGTAATAAAAAAAATTTAAATATAGCATATCATATTTACCTATTAATCAAAATTTTACATTTCACTTGAGATCCTTCATTTCACTTGTTACTTCAATTCATGGGGTGTATTTATGTTTTTTAGCCTTTTTGCCCTGTATTTTACTTAAATATATAATCGCTACTTCAATTCATACCTCTATTTTTTACCCTTACCTATTTCTTATTTTAATATATCTCTATAAGGAAAACATATTTTCATGTATTGAGGTAATTGTATTGTATTTGGAAAAAGTTACAAGAAAGGTGTGTAAAAACATATAAAAGGGATGAGATTTCTTATTCACCATCTAGCATCAAATCTGAAATATTTCAAACTGTAATATTCCAAACTTAAACCCCCTTTTTAAAAAGCTATAGTTGAGATGGTCACACCAAAGTTTTTTTTAAGGAAGTGTACCTCCATGGTAGAAAAACACTAAGGAAAAAACATCCACAGTACACTCAACCAGGATTTGAACCCCAATCTCCCTATCATTTAGTCTATTGCGAGAGTGAGGCCTTAGAGCGTTCTAAAACCAAAACAGTGTCAGCCCAAAGTTTCCAACAAGAAGTGGTACTCAAGGATCATTTCCCTAGGGGTAAATTTTGGCTTTATATAGAATTCTCTCTACAGCCCCGAACATTTACTGATAAATATAGGGGTTGGAAGGTTGGACAACTACCCTCTCCATCACAATACATAAAAGTAAAACTCTACCACCAAACTATGTCATATTTCTTTTGTTTTATAATTTTTGAGGCTCTTAGAATATAATGGATTATCACTAATTTGTTCAACTCGCATCTTAAAGTGAATACTTCACCAATGGCAGCAGTGTCTTATGTTGTGCTAAGCATATACAATGAAATATCACGAGACTTGTTTTTACAATCTTTCACTTAGAAAATTAAAATTAAAATTGAAATATTTTTAAAGTTCATCAATTGCATTTTAAAATATATTAAACACGTGTGAAATAAAACAAAATTTAATTGTTGCAAAATTGTTTACTTAGCCTCTTCAATGTGAAAATTATAGTTGATTTTGTATATTTTAATTAGCATTAACAGTATCCAAATTATACACATTCATAATTAATAGCAGATGACATTGTTATTTGCCTGAAATTGCCAGAAAAAAATATCACCAACAGTACTATTATAATGTTCTTCTTTATATTCCTATAGCAAATCCAAGTTTCCAGTCAAGGAAAAAATATTTCCCTCCACCAAAGACCATTGGTTTTTTTAAATGTATGCAACCAGGGTTTGTCAGCTAGATATTCCTGGTCTTTCACTGGCAGTGGCGGATATGTAACCGTCTTCAGAGGTTGGGACACCATGAAGGTTTGGTTACTTTGATGAGATGTGATGATAATGTGGTGCCAGTAGATATATTTAACTTAACTTAAGGCTAATTAACCAGACCATGGTAACCATAGGAACAATTCACCTTTGGGGAAAATAGCTATAGTACCTACTGCCGGGACCTCTACATTAGTAGATGCAGACCATTAGACCAAGAAGTCAGCCAGATCATTGGTAAAGAAGAAGTAAAATGTGTGTTTGATCTGACCAAAGGTAAATATTTAAAATTAAGCCATAATTTCTTTCTATATAACAATACCACTTAGGTTTGAGTAGAATTTTATACCATTTTTATCTGAACATGTGTTTTATTTACAGACTTTAAAGAGTGGGCATTATACACCAATCATTTTTGTGAAAGAGTCAGCTAGAAATCGTACATTTACACAAACACTATTGCACTGGGTTCATTTCTGACTAAACATTAATGAAGATGAGTTATATAATTAATTAATTAATTAAGCACCGCGTCTTACTACCCATTCGGGGTTATACGCTTAAGTACTAATTACACTAATGGATTAGGAATTGGGAAGGTTGAATTTAGGGGAAGTGAACCCGCATTTGCGTGGAGGGAGAGTGGAAAACCATTCAGGAAAAACCACCCCCAGTTCACCTGACCGAGATTCGAACCTCGATCTTCCCGTCCTCGGTGGTCTGGCTCAACACGACTGGCGCGTTAGCCAACTACGCCACCGAGGCGGGTATGAGTTATATAAGTTCCTAATACCGAACATTGTTGAAATATTAAATAATATTTAGATATAAACTGCATTGAAAAGACCGTTTTTGATTTTAGAATGGCTTCAAAGATAAGCACTGTGCACAAATATTTATTCTGTCATAATAGGGACATGATGTTGTTATTAGCATGAAACTTTGTTGCTTTGTCCCCCATCGTCCCCGAGGAAAGTTTCAAGTAATCATTCAAATACGAATGCGCTGTACACACTCCTGGTATATCATAGGTCTTTTCTTTTCCCTTTTACTCCTATACCTCATGCACACACACAAACACAGATGCAAGCCGGGAGTTGTGTTGAGCCTGTTATGATTAACACTCATAATACTATAATTCAACTTTTTATTCAACAAACTCCAATCATTTTATTTACAACATTTCATGCATGGTCTCTAATGATAAGATATGTAATACCGGCATAAATAATATTCTAAGATCACAAAAGGGTAAGAAACTGCCAAAAGTAATAACAGCAAACACAAAACATTTTTATATTTATTGCTTACAGATACATTAATAAAGTCACAGTTAACTTAAAACATTCATAAATGTTCTATATTTTAAAGATAGTTTTATATGTGATGAGTTGCACACCACATAATATATATGTGTCATATGTGCCTCCTGATAGTGTAAAACCTGATGCTTAGCAAGTTTTATTAAATGACGTTGGAAAAGTCAATGACTACGTTTGGTCAACAGAATAAAACTCCATTAAATATTAATGTTGTTTCTTTCATCAACGATTGGCCTAGTTGATAAATTTATGGAAAGTCCTCGATAGTAAAATGGTAGTCGTATAATTTAGTCACTTCTTTTTAAACTTGATAGTTTAAAGAAACTTCTTAACAGTCAAATATCTTAACAAGCTTGGTAAATAAGCTTGCAATATATTGACAACTATGCTGCATATTCGTAAATCTTCATTGAGCTCAACAGAAGTATGCGACCAGTTGATTGTAGTTAAGTCTTTACAAACTCCTCTCAAAGAGCTGCATACTTAGACGAAAGAGATCATTGTCAGGAGTTGGCTGGGACGCTTCTGTGTTCACCTCTTTGACAGGAAGGTTACAAAGCTGACGTCTGGAATATTGAAATTAAAAAAAAAAGGTAAAAATCCAAGGTTAAAATATGTTGTGGTGTATTAAAGAATCTGAAACTAAAAACTAATTAAAGATTTACAATGTAAAGGTTGATTTCATATTTATTTGTTAAAAATAATAGTGAAATGGGGGGTGTGAAAGGTCAACTTTTTTAATTCAAAGGGAGCTCAAATCAAAAGTATGAAATGTTATCAAAGCCAAATTGAAGTTCGAATACGTTTTGTTGATTGTTCATATGATATTAGACAATAAAATTTCATAGAAAATGCTTTACTGTAGAAATGTTTAAAATATTTCATTCTAAGCTGATAAATTAAATTATTATCAGAACATGCAATTTAATTACTTATTTATTTTAGCAATTATAATTAGCAATGAATATAACATCAGAATGGCAATAAATGAAGAAAAATTGAGTATTTTAGCTGTCAATATTTGTATTGACAAAGCTTCATATTAGGGCTGTCAAACTCGATTCATCGATACTTTGATAGTTACTGGTATCGAAATAATCGAGATTCGATATTAATATTATAATTCTCGCTACTGAATTCTTAGTTCTCAATAAAACTGGCAAATAAACAAAATTGCAACATTCAAAATAGGTAATAATCGATTATCTCTAATATTAATTTAGTTGCCGTTTCACTTAAATACCGGCAAATTGTAAATATACCGTAATGGTCCGAATATAGTACGATCACAAATATAATCTGACCCTAACATTTTGAGGTGTTCTACATGAAAAATAAATGGTCTCGAATATAATACGACCTGACATCATGACAGTATCAAAAGGTACAAAGTTAATAAATTTGACACACTTTTTTTAAAAGTAAAAGTTAAGTGAGACTGTCAGAATATATGAATCACTTCTAAACAAACAAATTATATAAAATACATAGACTAGAATGCAATTTTTCCTAATATATCGATAAATCTATCATTAATTGATACATCACAACGTATATATCGAAAGCTATGATATTTTTATCAAATTAAAATGGCCGCTCTCCTGTAATCACATTCTTTGTCATTTTTAATGTTTTATTTAGCTCTTTAAATAAGAAAAGTTTAATAAAAATAGAAGAAAAATCGACGTAGTTAATTAAAATGGAGCGAAAAAAGTTATATTTATTTTAATTCAATAGATTATCGATATATTGTTGCCAAAACTTCTTCACTAATTTCTGGGAGCTAACATGCGTAGGACCAATTTTTTTCTAACGTGTGAAATGTGTTCTTCTTTCTGTTATAAAATCTGCAATTTATTGAATTAATTTTGAGTTTATTTGAATTTTTAATTTTAAAGACTTTTAATGTCTTTAATAAATATCTATAAGATTTTGAGACTAAAGTTTCAAGCGATCATGTGTTGTAATGGTTGAGTCGAAGTTTCGCATTGAGGGGGGAGTAGGGTATCAGGCACGTTAGATTTTCTATGCGATAATGCTTGTAAAAATAATTAAAAAGGAAATGTTCAAAAATTGAAATCGAGAATTGAAGAATCGAGGCTGAACTTAAGAATCGGAATCGAGAAAAACGGGTATCGTCACAATTCTACTTTATATTGTCGAAGCCGGAGTTTGTTTGATTTTCCAAGTGAAGATGACTACCATATTTTCTTCGAAGCCAAGTCGACAATTCAAAGCTTTGCACGCCCTTACTAGAAATCAATTTGTATGTTCAAAATATTCTAAAATAATGAAATACCTACAATATATTACAAACTACCTCAAAAATGCGAAAAGAGGTTTTCCTACAAGAGATATATATTATTTATTTTTCTATTTTATATTATTCCATTATATTTCTATATCCTATGAGGTTTATAATTTTTTTTCCAAGATTTGGATGTGAATTCGATATTCGAAATTCAAAAGTTAAATGAAGATTCAAGTTGGTAAAATAGTGAATCTGACCCAACCCTAGTTTCTAAGATAGTTACTTGTTTCACCGCCGGTCGATAGTTGTTAATTCACATGCTATTAGTTGACTTGTATTAAATTCAGTATTGAGTTATGTAGTAATAAGACATTGCGTAGAGTGTACTACAGACCTGATGGCCAAGTCCCTGCGAGCTGAAAGGGCCCTCTTGTAGGGGCCCGCAGTGGCAAAGAAGGACTTGCGCCGTGCTTGCCGCTCACGCAGAGCCACATGTATCAGCGCTATAGGGTGGAGGAATGGGTCAGTCTCCATATTGTTTTTGGTTGGTAATATGGTTTCTTCAACTTCAGTGTCTTTGTCGCCAACCTCCACATTTTCTTTTTCTATAAATATTCACACTTATAAATAATGATGTGATATAAAGTTGATGTATTATATTGTAATAGGAACTAATAGGGGTGGGACCTCATGCCCTTAAATCCTTGAGGAGATTTGAATATATGAGAAAAAATCCAATTCGAGATCCAATTTTCTTTTTTTTATTGAAATTTGTTTTAAAAGCTCTAATACTGCTTATCGGTAGTTCAAAACCAACATAATTATAGAACAAAATTAACAACCAGGCCCCAGACAGTTAATTTAACATTTACTTGAATGTATGAATTAATGTATGGATTGCACAAAAAATAAAAAAATAACATTTAGTTACTATTTCTATTTTTCATTATTCCATTATATTTTTATTTCCTCTGAAGTTCATGATAATTTCCAAGGTTCAAATTCAAATTCTAGATTCAAAAGTTAAATCAAGATTCAGATTGGTGAATTGAATTTGTAAAATAGTGGATTAGACCCCAACTCTTAGCTAAGCAATTATTTTTTTCCTAAGATCTTCAAATAGTAGCACTTCTATGAGAAGTACGTATTTGAATCATTAGACTGGAGCAGTGTTTGTTCATAAATCAGCCAACCTGCCACTAATAGATGGGTTTGAGAACACAAAAAGAACACACATAAATCTACCCAAGAACATGATCTGGATAAGTTTCAAATTTTACTTTCATCCTAAAAATTAGACAAATAATTTTAAAAAAATATGAATAAGCCACATAATAATTAATGTTGTTTCAACAAAAGTACGATAATAATTTCTGATACGTGTAACTAGTGATAATTCTTTTGTATCTTAGCACATATAAGATTATCATGAAGTGAACAAACCTTCTTTGATTTCCTTTTTTTGCTTGACTGTAATCTCATCCAGCAGTTCCTGTCCGGCATAGCAGAAGGAAACGCCGAGTCGCGCCAAGACTTTGGGTCCTTCCCAGCGGCTACGAGCAGAGCCTGGTTGCATTTTGGGTTTGACTCTGGGTCTAGACTCGGCAACAAGACTGGCCCAGTCCACTCCCAAGGCATCGCCAATTCCTACAATCACACACATACACACACATTAAATTGCAGTCAGGTAATTTGATTTTCCAATACTGAACACTTATTTGAAATCATAATCTTCAAAATCAGAAAATGTCGACAATGAGGCATTACTGGTACCATATTTTAAAGTTTTAATAATATAATTTAACAATTTAGCCTCACTTATTCCAAAATTCAAACCAACAAATTAATTAAGGGGTTGTGAAGTTTCAAAACTTTGACTTGATTTTGAAAAAAAAATTACGGCTTCGAAAATTATTAAACTTTACTAATATTTACATCTAATATACTCAATTTAGGTTCTATTGTTACCATTCTGAGCTGTTATGTACATTACAAATTAATATTAAAATGAAAAAGTCTTAAGTAATTGAATTGCATGTAGTGATAATGACCTGATTTATTAGATTAGAGTTAAATATTACAAAACATTGTGCATTTTCCAAAATTCTAGTGGAAAAAGTCATAAATAAGCACTATAAAATATTTATTCTAGCATCAAACAATTAACAAAAAAAAATATTAGAGTTTGCTTCAAATTTAAACTTTGCACACCCCTAAAATAAAAATTTGTTAAAAATGAAATGAACTATATAAGGACTAGAATGTTCTATTCAGAGGCTCATTATGACACTCACCAGCCTTGTTTTCTTCTTCCAGTTCCTCATCCGAGATTTCTTCAAAGTCCATGTGGTCTATAGTTTCGTCATCTTGGCGGTCTTCTAGCAGAGCTCTAAGAACACACGCACAAAAAAACAAACACTATAAAACCCAGTAATATATAATTGGAAAAAGGTATAGGAAAGGTGAATGGAAACATATAAAAGGGGCGAACACAATATGGCTTTCACAGTGAAAAGAAGAACACAATTCACACTTTACATTGCTGCCACTGGACAAAGAGGTAATGGCTGCCTCTTTAAGAAAATTGATCGTCATCTCCCAATCCCCGACCTAGGTTTCATTCTATCTAAACTCATCAGGGAGGAGTGAGAAACACGCAACGCAACTTCCCAAAAGAGGAAACTAACAAACACAAAAGGGAGAGAAAGGAAATTGGTAAAGGATGAAAGGACACTTAGATAGGAACATGTTAAAGGAATACATTAAGGACAAACATGGGAAAAAGCCATTGGATGTGAATATATAATATATATGATATAATATATCTTTTTAAAGAGATAATAAAACCCAATAGGAATAACATATAAAACCCAGTAGGAATAACAAACACTAACACTTAGAAAAACACTTTTTTTAAATGGAGAATTATTGGATTCCATGATAATAAATAGAGAATAGGAAAAGAGCCCTCCAGAATAATTGCAAGCCCACAAACTAACACTAAATATCGTGTTAACTCAAAATAAGCTGCCACCAAATCTAGGCCACAACCTAAAAATGCAATTATTTTAAACGGAAAAAAAAAGCCTCGGTGGTGTAGTTAACTAATGGCCTAGTTTCATGTTAGCTAGACAGCCCAGGACGAGGAAACCGAGGTTTGAATCTCGCTCGGGTGAACTGGGGTCGGTTTTCCTAAATGGTTTTCCACTCTTCCTCCACGCAAATGCAGGTTCACTTCCTTTGCATTCAATCATCCCAATACCTAACTCATTAGCGTAATTAGTACTCAAGTGTATAACCTGAACGGGTAGTAAGACACGGTGCTAAGTGTTGTTATTGTTGTGTTGTTATTGTTATTGTTATTAAGGAAAAAAATATATTTATGACTTAAAATGAATCCACTTTGAAACTAAATCAAATACACCCTATTTCCTTTAGCTTTCCTAATGATTATAGTATTTACATGTCTTATTAGTTATTTAGATTTTAAATTGTTTGTTATAACTATGTCTTACTCAATGGCTGAGAGATGCGTTTTTAGTCATGATCTACAATGCTATATTTATTATTTATTAATACAGTATCTTCATTCTGACTTTAAAAGTGGGGTAAGTGGGCCATTGAAAGGTTACTTACTTCTTTAGTTCAGCCAGATATCTAATTTTGTACAGGGTTTTTTTTTTCATATTATATAGTTTATGATATAAAAATGATATTTAATAGTTATATTTTTATTTAAAAAAATGTTAAAAAGTGAAATATTTACTCAATTATGTTTTTAATAGCGAAGTATCACAATAAAAGATCTATAATATTATAAATTAGTAAACACAGATATTATATTAATGTAACAATATAGAATAACAGCCAAGAGACAACAACCAAAAGTATCTAAAAACATGTGTGAAAAATAGTAGTAGCAGCTATAGAAGGTCTGACTATTTCATTTCGTCAGCCATTTTGGCTTCAATAAAGTTAATCTTTTATAATTAATTTATTAATTATTATCATTGTTATTCCATTCCATCAGTCATTTTGGCTTAGAGTTAAAATATTATTAGAGTCAAGGTATATTTATTTTTAAATAACATTTTCAAAACTAAGCAGCTAAAGCACCATCTGTGTGGTGATATCTTAATATATATAATTCTTCTGTACATGTGTATGTCACTGAACTCCTCCTAAACGGCTGGACCGATTTTGATGAAATTTTTTGTGTGTGTTTGAGTGGGTTAGTGGATGGTTTAGATTCACAATTGGACCCGGTAGGTCGCGTTGCAATCGGTTTCTAGGATCTTTTTTTAATTTTTTAGGGAATGTTTATTTTTATTTTTTGGGGGGGATTTTTTTTTTTAGATTTTTTGCTTATCAGAACATGTAACCTCAACATTTCACCCCCTCCCCCCCCCCCCCAAATATTCATTCAAAAATGAAAAGAAGTTTTATTTTGTATGTTGTCTTGACAAACACTGAATTTGTAATATTTGTGTAACTCACTAATAGGAGTTTATTGTGAATTTGTAATTGTGATGATTACATAGTATTTGTTTTATTATCGAAATCAATTATGCCACCCAATCGAAAAGCTAACGTTTGGGCAGGACAACGTCTGTCAGGTCCGCTAGTATATATATAAATTAGTTCATCCTCTAATCGTATCCTTAGATAATACATAACAAATGTTGTTCCTTTGAGCTTAAAGATACATTTGTTATGTATTATCTAAGGATGCGATTAGAGGCTGAACTAATTTTTTAAGGGGTATGTTTGGGAAAAAAGTGCAGCATATTTTCAGATCAATAAGGTGTACACAGTACAACATAGAGAATTGGCTGTAAAACAACATTCTAACCAAACAACGTTGTGCTATGCAACAATATCCATAACAGGAATTAGTGTATCTTGTTTTGCGTGTTTTAAATGTAAATATTGTGGGCTTGTCTTCTAGTAGCTGTGTAGATAGAATTTACCTTCCTATATTTATTGTAATTTTGAATTTAAAAAAAAAAGTTTGAACTAAAAATAAAATGTTAGCTAGTCTAAATCAATAACAGCCCCAAAAGGAAAGAGGAAATTAAAATCGAATATGGAAGAATTAACCAAAAAACTCAAAAATAAATAATACTCTTTTCATAAATGTCACCAATTATTCTTGAACTAGATAATATGTTTTATAGAACCAGGAGTAAACATTATCTTAAAATATCAGGAAATGCAAATTTTTTAATTGTACATGACACAGTGATACAGGAGAACACATACTTCCATAACAGTGTCGGTAGCTATCAGTAGTTGATATATATAAAGGATGTTTTCAATTTTAGTTATTGCCACCATGAAAATAAGGCTTCCTCATTCCTGATCCAGGGTGTAAAACTAGCAATGATGTTCCCTACTCAGTGAATTCAAAGATATTTTGCAAAGCAGGTTGCATCTTAACTTGACGCACTTAAGTACTCTTAAGCAATCGAATCATAACTTCACACACCTAAGTACTCTTAAGCAATTCGAAACATAACTTGATGCACCAAGCACTCTTAGCAATATCATACTAAGATGCCAATTACAAGATAGAAAAAGAGGGAAAAAATAAGCAGTTCACCCATCAAGGCTCTTGTTATTCTACTGAGATGAAGCGTTCCCTCTTCCATAACTGTATAAACACGCATTCTACCTTGTGCCTGGACAGCATAATCTTGCATTTCTAAATTACTTTTTTTTGTTCTTATCTACAGACTATGCTTCCAAGGACTTTTTTAATCCCACATCTTGGCAGGAAGATTCTACAGATCATTTGGTAAATAATCCTAATAAGCTGAGCTGTATACAATTATTTTTTAACTACATAAAGGACCGTCCCTTGGTGCGTAGTTGGCTAACGCACTAGTCGGTTGAGCTCGACCACCGAGGACGGGGAGATCGAGGTTCGAATCTCGTCGGGTGACTGGGGTGGTTTTTCCTAAATGGTTTTTCCACTCTCCCTTTCACAAATGCGGTTCACATCCTCTAAATTCAACCTTCCCATTCCCAATCCATTAGCGTAATTAGTACTTAAGCGTATAACCCGAATGGTAGTAAGACGCGTGCTAAATTTATTATTTTAATATTAAGGTAAAAAAAAAGTTTGTGTAAACTGATTTTTAGACTTATTTAAAAAATAATGACTTTTCTTTCATTGTCAAATTTTTAAAATTCACCAAGATATAGATAGATTAACATGAGAAATCATATCTATACTTGCCAGCTACTTCACAGGTAGGCAACATAAAAATGATTCAAAATTAACTCTCTTCCCCTAGTATTTCTTGTTTACCTGGCCTCCACTGTGTCCTGGATTGTGGTAGGTTTGTCCTCTCGGTCTGTATCGACATCGGAATCTCCTGGCCCCACACCCGGGGGAAGGACTGCCTGACCGGCTGGCTCTTGGAGTGGAACAGGCTTGGACAGTTCCTAAGTAGAACATATAATTCTAAAGTACAACTAGCGAAATCAAAACAAAGTCAACAAACAGTAAGAATAAGATATATTTATGACATTTTACTACCCAAGAAAAATAGACAGATAATGGTCAATGAAAAGAACATCTAAAAAAAATCATATTATATCAATCCTTGTCATCAAAATTTTCTTTGAAAAACACTAAACAAGTCCAATTTTAAAAAAATAATTAAATAGTTAATTATTAGGAAATATTTTGGTAATCTATGGAGATATCTAAAATAGAATTGCAAAGTTTTATTTGATCTGGAAGGATTTTATCTTTCATTCAAGCAATGAAAATAATACTTTTATAATGTCAAAAGACTAATACACGTTTAACTAAATTAATACACTATTTATTAAGTGCTTGTTATTAAACATGTTGTTTGTTGAGTTATGGAAATTGTGTGAGATTGGTGTAAAAAGAATCCATTCACTAACCACTCGAGTGCTATCATTCTGGCAACCTGCTACTTTAGTGGTCATCCGACAACGCCGGCCATTTTAGCTATTTCCTTTCAAGCTTTTTTAATATATTGTCGTTTTCTTTCTGTGTTTTATGTAATTTTCTAATTATGAAAAATAAGATTGTTTGAAAAAAAATGTAATGTTCTTGAGTTGATCTTAATTTAACCTAACTTCCTTTCCAGGTCAGCTCCGTCTCCATTATCTACTTTTCACACTGAGCTGAGAAAGGGTGTAGCAAAAATCACTTAGAAAAAACACTACATAATACAAAAACACAGTTAAAACCAGCTTTTATTGACACTGCAACTTCTTCAGGCTCAGCGCGTAAAATGTTCTTCTTGGTCGGACTGCAATGTTAACATCCAGTCTTGTAGTCCAACCTTAGTCACCCGGTGGTCTAGGGGTAAGGTGTCGGACTTCTGTGCTGAGGGTCCGGGGTTAAATCCTCGGTCCCGGCACAGATTTATCTGATTGCCAAACCCTTCCTTCACCTCTGACAAGACGTGTATTAATCACAACTTGTGAATGTGTGGAATGCCAGGCCTCCACCGTGGTTCGGATCCACGTTAAACTGTAGTTCCTCCATTTCATCTCACAATCACCATACCATTACACATTAGGTAAAGTGTGTAACAGTCCGAACGGGTGGTAAGACGCGTGCTAATAATGTAGTCCAACCAAGAACACCAGTTCACTCTCAATTTGAAGAACTTGTTCGTGGCAGTGGCAGTTTTTAAAATGTGTTTTTGTGTTTATTAGTGTTGTATTCAGACAATTTCTACAACAGTATCGTTCAGGTAAGTGTGACAAGTGCTCTATTTCAAATATACCTTTCACACTGCTACATATAAATAGATTAATATATCACAATGAATTAAACAAAACTTATCTTTAAAAATGTGAATAGTAAATATAAAGCTTGTACCAAACTAATGGTTTAGTTTTCAATATTATCCCTCATTACTCAACAATCACTTATATTAAGAGTGAGGAAATATTTCATTTGTAACTTCATATTTGATTCCCAAATCTGATTCTGTTTGGAAGGGCTTGTTCTATCGGTTAACAAACCAAGTCCCAGATCTACACTGATGTTTGAAAAAATACTCACTTGACAACCTTATGTCATGTTTCGATAGATTTGATACGTGCAATGAGGCTAAAGTGCAACTACTTGGTCTAGTAAAGGAAGACATTATACTAGTGTTTTTGAAATCTTAACTTGCAAAAAACATTCATAATTAATTACAATCATTATTATACAATTGTTTAACTACCATCATGCATAAAGGAGGAGAAGATATGCTAAAATCTATAATAAACAAAGTGAGGCCCAGGTATAGTAAAACTTATATGAATCAAAAATTAAATTTGTTAATAAAGGATTTTGTTTGATTGGGGTATCACAAAAATATCAAGAGGATTTAAACGTTGATTATTACAAAATACATACTTATTAAAAGATAGTTTATTATATCTGAGCTCCAATGAACCTGGTTATGGAAAACTATCTCCAAACAATACTAATAATACTTTGGATTAATAAAAGCTGTACATTAATTAATTGAAAAGAAAATACATATATCACGAGTGAAAAAAAAAGAGTATATTTTTAAAAAGCATATAAGTAAAATAAAATATATTTGCGGTGATTCCTGTTTTTCTTGATTTTTATTCTTAGAAATTGGATGCTTGAATCCTCGATTCCTCTGGTTTTTTTAGACATTCAAGATTCATAAAAATCTCAATAAAAGTATTGTTTGTACAATAATGAAGACCTTGACTTGATATAACTAAAACCCAAAGGTCATGTTGAACATATTTACAATTTTTCAGTACTAAAGTGAAAAAATAATAAAAATAAAATCCCATTCTCAATGTTGTTGTTTTTTTTATACATAGCATCCATGGTTGGAAGGGTAGTATCTGACTGCTAGCAGAAGGTTCTTTAACGCAAACATTGACTAAGTCACTAATGTTAACCTATTCGAAAATAATTATTATTTGCTTACAAATGCTACATTATTAATAAAAAGTGTTATCAAATGAGTCTAATAATATTTCCCTAAGGATCACTATATAATTGGTGTTTTCATAACCTGGTGAAAGAACAAAATATATTAATAAATATATGTTTTTTGTTTTGCGATTGTGGCAACAAATTATATCATAATAAATGAAATAGTAAATTAAAAAGTATTATATTCACACTTGTATCTTCTTAAAACTGGCCACCAAAATAAAATTAAATGTGTTTATAGTGAGAGAGAAAGAGAGAGAGATAGAGAGATAAAAAGAGAGAAAGAGAGAGAGATAGAGAGATAAAAAGAGAGAAAGAGAGATTTTTATTTTATAAACATTGCAAAAACACAACCATTTTGATGGTTTGAATGACATCATCAACCGCCTCCATTTCAGCTGGTTCACCATCTTGATTGCAGAAAAGCACTCGGCATTTTAGAAGCTCTCATTTGAAAAGCATTTTTAAGTGAACCACAGACAGAAAAGATACACCCAAATGGTTATTTTCATAAGTTCATGTTTCAATAACACAAAAACGTTGTTTGTGTGAATGTTTTTACTGCCTAAAGTAACAACAAAGCAACATATGGTCTTGCAGATCGTATGGTTCGGTGAATGGATATATGGTAACTTTTCCTATCTGTCAGATACACCCTCTCCTACAGTGGATGCCCAATACTATAACTTTCATTTCATTGATTATAACTTGTGAGGTGTCGAAAATGGTTATATTAAGATTGATTCTATATTATTTCGATACAAGTAAAGATTGAGAGTATTGAGGCATCAAAGAATCAAATTTTACATAATCCTAAAAAAATACATGAATAAAGGGTAAATAAGGCCATTTGCGGAGATATGATTAAAAAATAGCAATGCAACTTTCTTTGAACCATTTTCGACAGAACAGAAGCAAAGGCTTGATGTTACTTAGCGTAGTCAAATGAATTAATGCAAGGCCATACTTAGGGAATGTTGCAATTATTTTGTTTTACATTATACAAGTAATTTCAAAATTTAAAGGAAATGCATCACTGTTAGTGTGACAATAAATTGTGATGAGAAAACCAGTGATAATGATAAACATGGGGAAAGCCACTTTAAGTGCACTCAAAGCCCTACCTCTGTGTTAACTGTGGTCAAGAATGCAATGTAACGCCTTACGTTACTTGGCCATTATTGTATATCAAAAAATTGTTTGCTTCACGATTTAATTTATGAAATTTTAAGTTTTATTTTCAAGTAAAAGTAGTTTTTTTATTCAATTAAACAAATAATTAGTCATTAAATACGTTATAATCAAACTTGAACTTTATAATTTGTCATGGATTCAAATAAGAAATAAAATTAGAGATGAGACGCTCGAATCCTCGATTCCTTGAACCCCTTGAATCCTCTGGCATTTGAAGAGATTTGAGATTCATAAAAATATCAAAAAATTATTTCGAATACAATTGTGAAGACCTTGACTTAAAACAACAATTTTAAGCAATTGGTAAAAGGAATTATATAAACTTTTGTAGTTGGGAGAGTAACAAAAAAAAATGGTATTATTATAATTAATTATTTACAGAAAAGTGTTCTCTTTGTTGCTTATGACATAAGATACATGACCAACAAAATAAAATTTGTCAGTGGAACCAAGATCTAAGCAAAAAAAATTAATTCAAATTTTAAATAGTGTCACTTTAACTAAAATTGTGTGTTTTTGAAAATTTGAGCATTTTAAAGAAAATTTAAGATTAAATGTCGTCTCTAAATAAAATTAATGAAAATTACAAACGCCAACAAAACAAATTCACTATTTGTGGCACATTCACATACACAATTATAGTGCAACTGCAAACCAATAGCAACATCTAAAAGTACTAGATTATTTTATTTCATATAGTTACCATTTTCACAACCTAGAGTGTTATTTCCAAAATAACGGTAAAACAATCATTTTGTTAAATTAAACTATAACACAAACTCCAGTGAGCACATGCACACAAAGAAGCACAGGCCGTTCTTACTGTGTGCTCTTCAGTAGCTCTCTGAGAGAGTGGAGTAGAGGGACCACCTTGAGGTGCAAGCATTACCTCGCTTTCCACTGCAGCCAACTCATCAACCTAACACAACCAACTTACTTTGTGAAAAACTGGCATTGAGCCAATTAGTGAAACCATGGGCTAGTGTTCAGTGCAATTGGGAGAAAAGGGGTGGGGGGGTGGGTTTATTCACTAACATAAAAAAATGTAACAGTTTGTGAGTGTGCAAGCTAGAATATATTTTTTACATGCTGAGTATAAATTAAATACTAATAACTTAAGTCAGATTCCTTCAGTTATTAACCTTATATTTATAGATTTAAAAGTATAAAATGTTACTCTACCCAGCCCACATTATTTTTGTGAGCACCAAAAAAAAAACATTATCTATATAAAAAAAAGGAATGTAAATAAGTAAATGTAAAAATTTATATTTTAGTAAAATGAACCGAAGGAAGCTTTTAAACTAGGAATAGGACCTTGAGTCCTCAAATCCTTGTTAATATTTAAGATTCAAAAGAAAAAAAAACTTTTTTTATCTTTAGTCGTAATTTGTTTTAGAGCTCTTATATAATAATATTTCATATTGGTGGGAAGTGGAGGCCATGGAAATAAGGTTTTTGAGTAGCGTCAACTGTAGCTATAAGAAAGCAAAACTGGACTAGGAATGAAGTTGTCCGAGCAAGAGTGGGGGTATAGGGAGTACATTAGGTAGTAGAGGAAGCAAGACTGAGATGGTATGGGCATATATTGAAGAAAACATCCCAAAGAGAATGACGGAGATGTATGTAGGAAAGAGACCATAAAGAAGACCAAGAAAGAGATGGGAGTAGCAGATAACATCAAGAGGGACGAAAAGAATGAAAGCAAATAAAGTAGGAAGAATGGTGTAAGGAAAGAGGAAGATGAAGGCATTTTACAAAAAGAGGCTGGAAAAGTTGATGATTATATTGCTTATTGTTTGTTTTTTTCACAATAAAAATATGGAACACAGTTCAAAACTGTACACTGAACATAGGTAATAGTCAAATCTCGAAGAAAAGAGATGGTTACTATTCCATCATTTAACATAGGTTCTAGTGCTATCAGCGCTCTTAAGAGTGTGCTTCAGCAGATAAACTTCACTGTCACGTTTAATTTTATTATATCATTTATATTTATGAAATAAAATACACAAAGAAAAATATAATATTAATTAATTACCAAATAATTACTGAGGAAGATGCAATGAAAGCATCAAAAATATTTAAGTGTGTGTAAATATGTGTTAGTGTTTTTACTTTTATTTGTGCTTTATTTTTTTTTTAATTCAATTGTATTTATTTAAATCCATAAAGATATAAAGGATTCAAGGATTATAGACCCAAATCCTTGAAAAAAAATCAATATTGCAATTGAAATTTGTTTTAGAGCTCTATTACTGCTTATCGGTGGTTCAAAACCAACATAATTATAGAACAAACGCAACACTTTAGGCTTCAGATCAGTAATTTTAACACTTCTATTATATTTCTATTTCCTCCTAGGTTTATAATTATTCTCACAGCTCGGATTCAAATTTTATACTTTGTATTCTAAAGTTAAATGAATATTCAGATTTGAGACTTGGATTAGTAAAAAGAGTGAAACTCGCAGTGAAATTTTTAATTTTTTAAACGAGGGGGGAAAAAAAACCATTTGCAGAGAAATAAAATGGTCAATGATACATATTTGAGAATAAATAAAATAACTAAGTTCAAATCAACATATTTTATAAAAACTAAAATTTTAATGGAATGAAAGTGAAAGCCCAAAACAAATCTTTAGATTTTTTCTTTTGCCAACTACCCCATCTGGATTTAATTCCACTCATGGGATAGGTATGAAGAAAACCTCCATATTAATTACACCCGGCATAGATTCGAGCCTCAACTAACCCATCAGCGGCAGATTTAACATGCTTTATGTTTAGTCCCCCTATTCACTAATAAGGGTTTCTTTACTTAAAATGTTGAAAGCGGTTTTATTAACCCTTGTTATTGCAAAAAAAGTTGATAATGTGATTTCAACGTAATTTATAGCTTTAGCAATGAGAAATAGAGAATAACAGATCTAAATATATATATATAAAAAATTGCAACTTACGCTATCTTCTCGATTGAGTATCTCATCAGCGTCGTCATCACTGATGTCACTGAGCTCTTCAAGGGGTACACTGTCATCTAGGCAGACTTTCTTGGGTTCTACCTCTCGTTCAGGTTGATCGCGAGGCCTTTTGCTCGGAATTGTAATGTCTGCAGACTCACCCGGCTTCTTGCCTGGGGAATCCTCGAGTCGTATACCTTGAAAAACAAGTAATTTATTGTAGCTGATTATTTACAGATTACGGGATGCCAAAGAAAATGTTGGCAATGAGGTATGTAGTAAAAAGACTGAAAGGGTGGCCAAGAAAGAGATGGGAGAAGCAGATAACAGAAAATGTTCAAGTGAGAGGAGAAGACTGGAAGAAATAAAAGAGGAAGAGTGGTGGAAGGATAGTAGAAGATGGAGGCATTTTACTATCTTGGTAATGGCTGCCTCTTGAAGATAGTTAATTGTTAGCGCTCAACTTAAGTTTCATTCTTTCAAAATTCATCAGGCGGGAGTGTGAAATGAGCAACGCAAATTCCTAAAAGATGGAACCAAAAATAGAAAAGGGAGAGAAAGGATATTGGTTAAAAATGGTATCACACTTAGATAGGAACATATAAAAGTAGGAATCTGCGAGTATTCGGATTTTCGAGTTTACCCTGAAATAGATACTTGAACTCAGGATCAATATCAATAGATTTATGGGCTCGCAATTTAGAGCTTCTTGAAAAAGGTTAATCATTTGCCTACTGTGTGTGTGGTGTTGAATGACGTGTTGTTTACACTTCTCTTTACTTGTATGGATTTGTTTTGTGAAATAGTGTACAGTTGGTGGGGAAGGGGAGTGTAGAGAGTGAGGAGAACCCAACAAAGAGTATAAAGTTCAGATGGCCATTGAAATGTCAAGATTAGCAATTGAGTAAACTGATTGTTTAGTGGAGGTGGGGAGAGAGAGTAGATAAAGAAGAAATAGGAAACGCATCTCTATGTAAGGCTGTTAGAACACAAAAATGATTAGTGTAATAAAGTAGCAAGTATAGCTTAATGCAAAAGTGTAATATAATTCTTAAAAATCAGTAATGCTCAATATTTAAAAATTAATCAAACTATTTACTTGGTTTTTTTAAATATTTAAAAAAAGTTTAAAAAAAAATATTTTAACTATCAGTGTACGACTCGAACGGGTAGTAAGACATGAAGCTAAGAATACTTTTTTTTAAATATCTATTTCTTATTCAAATGATTAAAATAATATTAATACATATTTGTTGTTTATTAACATAATTAAGATTTAAAATTATATATTTACTCAACACAAGCTCGAGAATGATTCGATATTTAGGAGCTTTATGAAAAGCTCACTCAAGATAAACTCAAATTCAAAAAGAACTTGTGAACTCCTATATAAAAGGAATGAACAACATAAAGAACAATGTTGATGTTTATACCTTCAATAGGTAATCTTTCTTCTTTTAAATCTAAAACTTCTTTTTCTTTCACTTCATCATATAACTTCTTTGCACTGAAACAAAAGAGAGTAACTTTAAGTTTAGGATTTTAAAACAACACTAACCTATATAAGTTTTTGAAAAATGAAAATACTGATGTTGTGAGTGTGTGAAGTCCACGTTTTCAAAGCAAAGTTGAATAGAATAATATGAGATATTTCCAAAGTCAAATCAATGTATGAATATTTATAAAAAATATTTAATGTTGAATAAAAATATCGTACTTTGCATAACTACATAAATTTAGGTACCAAAAATAATTTACAAGATGCTATATTCCAAATATAATTAATATTTTTGTCTTAAAATGATAAATTAATTTACTATGACCAAATATAATTATTGCGAACAAATATTTAAAGTGAATTCGAAGTTTTCGAAGCTTCGTACACCCCTAACTGATGGCAAGTATTGAATATTAAAATGAAAATTTGATTAAGATTATTAAGGCAGGGACTATCAGGTTCACAATTTATAAAATATAACCCGCCTCGGTGGCGTAGTTGGCTAACGCGCTAGTCGTGTTGAGCTCGACCGCGAGGACGGGGAGATCGAGGTTCGAATCTCGGTCGGGTGAACTGGGAGTGGTTTTTCCTAAATGGTTTTCCACTCTCCCTCCACGCAAATGCGGGTTCACTTCCTCTAAATTCAACCCTCCCAATTCCTAATCCATTAGAGTAATTAGTACTTAAGCGTATAACCCGAATGGGTAGTAAGACGCGGTGCTAAATAATAATAATTATAATAATAATAATAATAATAATAATAATAATAATAATAATAATAATAATAATAATAATAATATATAATGTCGTCGTCATCATCATAATCATCATCATCATCATCATTATTATTATTATATATTATTATTATTATTATTATAAAATATACAGATGTCAAAAAACTTTTTTAAATCCCCTAAATTCAACATTGAATGGAAGATAGAAGGGCAAGGCCTTCCCACCAAAAAACTGTAGGCCTCAAAGTTCACAACTAAATCACACAAAAACACCTAATTAATAAATTTTTAGGATTCATCAGTCTCCTTCTTCAGTAGAAGAGAATAAAACACAAGAGTGAACTATGGCAATATGGCTATAGGTTGATCATGCTCATTTAGATTCTTATGTTGCCTGTTTCTTGATTTAAAAAAAAGTTTAGGCTTGGATTCTGCAGTTGCCTGTTCAAACTTGTGTATTTACTCTTGGTAGATGAATAGAATGTTGTATTTATATTATATTTAATTCCTTAATTATTAAATTACCTGTTATTATTGTTTACATATAATTTTTTTTTTTTTGAGATAATTTGTAATATATACCGTATTTACAAGAATGTACAGGAAAGATGGATAGAAAGCATATAATATTTAATATTTAGCACCGCGTCTTACTACCCGTTCGGGTTATACGCTAGAAGAAAGCATATAAAAGGGAACGAACACAATATGGCTGTTACAATAAAATGAAGAATACAGTTTACACTTGTCATTGCTACAGTACTGTAATTTTCCTCTGTTTTTACTTAATGTTATTCCTTTTACATGTTCTTATCTAAGTGTCCTATCATCCTTTACCAATTTCCTTTCTCTCCCTTTTATGTTTTTTGGTTTCCTCTTTTGGGAAGTTGTGTTGTGCGTTTTCATTCCTCCCTGATGAGTTCCAAAAGAATTCAACCTAGGTCGGGGGATTCGACGGTGTCGATGGATTTTCTTTGTCTAGTGGCAGCAATGTAAAGTATGAACTTTGTTCTTCTATGTGTTTGGGCATGAAGTTCTAGTGGTTTATAAGAGTCGCTGTGGTTGGTGTCAAAACGATGACCCTTCATTTGTTGTTCAAGTGTTCCTGTGGTGAGGTCAATGTATTCAGCAATGCATGTTGTACTGTAGTTGGTATATAAGATTTTCTTTGGAGCAGTTATAGTGGCCTTTCGTGGGTTTTTTCCATCTGTGTGAGTCCGCTGTTGAATGAGGTGGAAGGTTGGTGAATTTTGCAGGTACTGCATCCCAGTTTGTTGCAAGGGTAGGAACCTTTGGACTGATGTTTGTTGTTCTTTGTGGCCGAGCCAAGCAATTTAGGGTGAACCAGAACGTTGAGAAAATTTTGTGTGAGAGGTGATGAGGTTAGGATATTGTAGCCTTTCTTTAGGATAAATATGAGTTTGTCTAGTCCTTGGTGAGCGATATGTCATTCGAAGGTTTTCTTGATAGGCTCTGTTTATTTCACAGTTGACTATAAGTTTAGGGTATCCTTGGACTGTGAAAGCCTTGAAAAGTTGTTGACGTTGCTTGCTAAAGTCTTCCTTAAATATGTTTGGTTCTGGTAGCTAGGCTATAGGCTAGATAGTGTTTTTACATAAAGAGGATGGTTGCTTTGGAAATGGAGGAACTGTTGATGGTCGGTGGCTTTGGTGTGGACTGTGGTGTTAATGTTTCCCTCATGAAGGTTCAGTTTCAGATATAAGAATGTGGCATGGTGTTGTGAAATGTTCCAGGTGAATCTGAGGGTGCTATGGTTACTAAACCTGTTCAGGAACTGTAATAAATTAGTTAGTATGCTGAGCTTTTTTACAACAAAATATTCTACAAAATATATTTAGTGTTTTAAGTTACACAAATATGCACAGCATATTTTTTAAATATAAAAATAATATTCAAAATTTGATTTGGCTTTGGGAATATTTCATATTATTTGATTTGGTGTTGCTTCAAATTTTAAATGTGCACTTCACACAGCCCTGCTTGACTAAAAAGCAATATTTTACCCTATTAAAATGTGTCAATTATTTTCAAGAAGAAAATTACTAATTATAAAATGAATAAATCATATTCAATCATGTTTTACCTCAAAACTTGGACAAGTATAAATGCATATGGAATACTAATCCTGACCTGTCATCGAGAGGGAGTTCCTCTACTTCTCGAGGATGAACCAAGTGTGGCGGTTCATGCAACATGACCCGTGGGGGTGGGCGGCCCGGTAGCACAGCAACAACAGGAGGGATGAGTGGAGGACGCTCCCCCCATTCCTCATGCCAAGGACCCCTGCGGTCCCAGTCAGCTGGTGGTCCGGGGAAACATCTCCATTCCTCTTCTATGGGTAAGGGGAGGGGCAAAGGGTGAGACTCCTTGTCCGTCCACTCTCCCCGATGGGCAACATCCCAGTCTGGTGGTGGGCCCCGTCTGCAAGAGATAATCAATTCATAGATTATGATGAAAGTGAAACACTAATGAGTCGATTGCATGAGTAATATTAAAGTGTGCAGTAATATATTGAAGAGTTTAATAGATAATAAATACATGACAAAACCTATAATTAGAACTCTGATCATTAATCTCCCTCTTAAATGGATATGGATGTTCATTATTACAAAAAGTTAGGCCTGGGTTGATGTCGATTAATGATTCGATCAACAATTGATTGTGATCCGCTTTGGTGGCCACATGGTCTAATGCACTACTCTAATGTTAGACTAGATTGTCGATGACCGAGAGATTGAGGTTCGAATCTCGGTTGGGTGTACTGAGGGTGGTTTGTCCAAAATGGTTTTCCACTCTTCCTTCAAACAAATGTGGGTGCAGCCCTAAAAAAAATGGTTGTGGGACAGTCAGTTTAGCCAAGTTTTAGGGTTATCAATTGTTCACACCAGATTTTTGACAGCATTTTATCATGAAAATAAGGGTAGTGAGGGACTATTGACGCATTGTTATACTTAGCAAACAGCTTTGTAATTTGTACTATTGCTAGGCGATGTAAGGGATAGAGGGTGAAGGGAGTTTGCTTTTTAGTGAGGCAATTTAGTGTGAGGGCAGACCAACAGTCCCAAGACTCCTTGAAGAAATTTGATAATTACGTCTCAAACCCTCAATATAGATTTCCTTCTATCAGAAGAGAGTATAAAATACTCAACACAAGTTTCTTAAGGCGGGAAACAATATATATAAAAGAGAGAAATTGGTATATAATGATATATATAACATATAAATAGGCATATACATAAAAGCAATAATCATTTTTTTTTTCAAAAGACAGCCATTGGCAAGGAGGTAAAATGTGAATTGTAAAGGCCATATTGTGTTTGTTTCTTTTTCTTGGTTCCTAGCCCCTTTCCCAGCTCTTCGTCCCAACTGCACATTCAGAAACAACACCCAAACAGGTAAAGAGTCTTATAAATAGCAATATCAAAATAATCGATTATCGATTTACGCTTAGACCAAATAATAACACCGAAACATGTGGTCATAGAAGACTAAACTACTATTAAATATGGAGAAGGGAATACAAATTAAGAAAATAAAATTTTGCCAAACATGACTGCCTGTAGCAAGGTCCATATATATAAATGTTCTTGCTTGGACCTAGCGTGAAATCTTTTATAGACTGAAAACAAAGAATCGATCTATTGAAATTTAGGTATTGTAATGTGTAAAAGTATAAATCATGTTTTTTTTATGCTAACCCCAAATAAAAAGAGCTTAAATATATTGAAAACACTCATTTTTCCTGTGATCCATTTCATACCCATAAAATAAGTAAAAAAGGATACTATTAGTATAAATGGTAGCCCTGGCATAGTGCCATCACCAGTGTTACCGCGCTGAATATTATATTGCATGATGTGGTATGGGCGGCCCTGTATGTATATATCGCTTTGACCCATTATCTCTATAAATTAGTTTACTTCTCTCTCTTCCATTTTTATTTTCCCCAGTAGCATCACCTGGCTCGACTGTCCCAGTCCCTGCGAGTATCAGAGTAATCTCTGACATCCCAGTCTCGACCCTTTATAACAGATCCAGGGGGGCGTGGTTCTTCCCTCTCATATACCCTTCTCCTTTCCTGATCCCTCTCTCTGAGTTCTCTTTCTCGCTGTTCCCGCTCAAGTATCTCTCTCTCGCGGTCTCGCTCCCAAGACTGACTGCCGCGTAGTGGCTCCTCGCGTCTGAAAACAGCAGCAGTTCACAAATTAACAATTAAGAGCTTTAGACAAGTAAGATCTCTCGCTGAACTTGTGCTAACTAGGAAGGAGATGAAGGTGGCTTTGGGCCGAAAATGATGTTCCAAATGATTACAAAGATATAAGAGAAAAAGTTTATGAGTGAGAGGGAGAAATATGTATGAAAGTGAGAGAGGAATATCGAAATTTAAAAAAATATATATATATACATATACATATAATAGATTTTGATGATAAGAGTGTGAGAAGCTTCGAAACAAATGTCAGCTTCGGCTTAGCTTCTAAAAAAAAATTCAGCTTTGCCAATAAAAAATATTGAGAGCTAAAATATTCAATTTATTGTCAGTCAATTTAGTTCTGAGCTGTTATATACATCACAAATTAATATTCATATGGGAAAAAATCTGAAGTGATTGAATTGTAAGTTGTGAAAATAACTTAATTTATCATTTTAAAACAAAACATTACAAAAAATGTGCAATAAAACAATTTCAAGTAATTTTAGTGCGTAAAGTTATGTATAACTATTAAATAATGATAGTATAATATTTTATCAATAATAAAACAACTATAAAAAAAAATACACAAACTTCGATTTGACTTCAAGAATAATTCATATATTTGATTCGAGTTTGCTTTGAACTAAAAAAGTGGACTTTACACACCCCTATTTAACAGTAAAATAAATTAAAGGAAAAGAAAATACATGGTATTTTATGTATCTCAGCAAGATAGCAACTATATTCTGTTGAGGCCTGGTGGTATTCTTGACCTGGTAATCAATTGGTGGGCCAGTTCCCACTGTCTGAGTTGAGAACTGTTACAATGTTTGGGAAATGCTCTTAATATTTTAGTGGTGTAGCAGGTTTGAAAGTCCTCATTGTGAGTATTAGCATATATTGGGCCAGGTTTGTCCAGGTTCTAGTGATTTGTGTCAGAACAGTGATTGTTCATTCGCTGTTTGAGTGAACCTGTAGCAAGGATAATATATTCTGTTTCGCAGGATTTGCACTATAGTTGATAGACTAAGCCAGTGTGGTCCAAATCACGGCCCGCGCTTACTGAAAATGTGGCCCTCGACGTATCCTTGAAGAATATTAAATGTGAACCCTCGGTAGATGTGAAATAACTAATGATTCTAGTAAAAATATTTATTTAAAAAAGTCAGGATAACATTTTCTATGTATTTATTTATTCTACTAATAAAATTATGTATAAATATATATTTATAATTCTAGGTTGTTTTATGAAAGTGTGTGTGCATGCATATTTCATAATACATTTTTGGGAGATTAATAAACTTTTTTGGCAGTCAAATTTGAAAAAGCCTACCAACAAAAAATACAATTTATACTTTATCTCACACATATTATATATAAGTATTGAAAGTAATTGTTTATTAAGTGTTGTTTGTAGGCCAATATAAATTGATGGAATTTGAATTACTAAATATATCTTCGGGCCGCAGTCCAAACTGATAGTCAGATTTGGCCCTTGGTATAAAAAAGTTGGACCATCCTGGACTAAAGCTATTGGTTTTGCAGTTGTAATGAACAAGGATTTTGTATTCCATTTTAGTGATCATGTTAGTGAAGGATGTAGTTGTATGTGAATTGTAGACCTGTTGCAGCAGAAATTACAAGGGTATGATCCTATGGTAGTCAAGGTTTCTTCTTGGGTTCTCTTTGGGTCAGGAAGTTTGGGGTGGATTAGGATAGTGTGGAGATTGGGAGCCTGTTTGAATGAAACTCTTGGAGATGAACTAAGAACTTTTGGCCATTTTTGAGCATGGTGTTTATTCTGTGTAGACCATGATGGTATTGTGAAGTGAGAGGGACCAGATGACTTCATATTTCCCTGGAGGTTCATTGTTGTCTCTGGAGAATGGTCTGTAGATTTGGTAGTCTATTAAAGGCTTGGGGTATCCCATACCTTGGAGGCTGAGGGTAATTGTTCAATATAGTGAGCTAAATCGTTAGGTTAGGAACATATTTGTTTGACTCATGTGGCAAAGTTGTATAAAAGAGAGAGATATTTTGGTGAAATAAGAGTGGCTGCTGTGATAGTGGAAATATTTTTGGTGATTTGTGGATTTGATATGAACAGTGGTTTTTGTTGTTTTCAAGGAAAGAAAAATTACATAAAGGAAAGTAAGACTATACTGTGATTTGTTGTGGGTAAAGTTTAGAGGACTGAAACTATTGAGATTTTCTAGAAAGATGTACAAGGATGTTTCAGAGTGAGGCCAGATCATGAATAATTCATCAGTGAGACGTAGCGATACAAAGAGCTTGGTGGACTGGGATTGAAGAAAGCTTTCTTCAAGTAGTCCCATGTACATATTTGCATATGAGGGAGCCATTTATGTATCCATAGCTGTGCCCTTTATTTTTAAGTAATTTTTTTCCAGGAAGAGGAAGTTGTATTGGAGTCTACTAGGAAACAAGTGTCAGATTTGGACCCAAGGAGTCTGCACTCTAAGAAGTTCTCCATGGCTGACATTTCATGAACATGGGGGATGTTGTGTACTAAATTAAGTTACTATCACAAAATGTTGTATAATTATTTTGGATTTTTGTACATTAACACTAATTTGTGATGGAAATAACAGCACAAAAATTTTAAAAAATAGACATCGAGGTTTTAGAAGCTTCGCACATTCCTCGTTACACGAGTTTTTCTATAGTATCTACAGTAGGCATTGATAAAGATTAAGTGAAAAATATTTTAAGCTTCCAACAGTACTAAAAAAAATTATTTAATGTATTTTATACTTTTATTTGTGACTCCTCAAACTAGCTTGACAGCATAATTTAAGCTTTTCTCTTTTATTTCTAATGTATGGGAAAAAAATTGTTAGTAAAATGGCTGGTACTATATAAGAGACGCAAGGAACAACCAAACAAAATAAGGAGAAAATATCATAGTAAGAACACATCTGTATACCACATTAAATAATAAGCCTAATTATCTTGTTACATCATTTAAAAAAATAAGCTTTGCAAAAAATTATGATATAAATAAAATTAACAACGATACCTCCTTCTTTCTTCAGGATAGTTGCGTGGGTCCACATTTATACGCCTGTCCACCACTCTGGGGTCATCTCGAGGTGGAAGAGCAGTATCCTCATAGCGAGCTCTTTCAATTTGGTCCGAATACCGACCTCTTTCCTCCCGACCTAAATATAATTATTTTTATATCAGAACTTTACTAGTATATAATACACATTTTTAAGAAAAATGTCACTAGAATTTTTTAATGTAAATCTTACTTTACATTTAGGACAGTTAATGTAAAAAAAAATGTAGTGGTCTTTGGTTTTAAACATAACTATACAGTATTTGTGAAAAAAGAATTTCATTATATTGTATTTTAAAAAATATACACTCTAAATAAATGTTATATTTTTTTTAATGAAAAATGACACAAGGACTGAGATTGGATTCGACTCCTGTGTCTAGGTGTAATTTTTCAACTTAAAGAATATAATATTTAGATGTGGCTATAACGGTACTTTTTTAGATCCATTACCTACTGTTTCCAGCCTGTGGCCTAGGTCAGTTTTTTTTATTATAGCAATATATTTTCCATCACCTGCTTGCTAAGCCTGTCACAGCTTCATATGTCTTATAATATAACATAAGATTAGGAAAGACACAGCATCCAGTCCACGGCTGTTAATTCATCACTGTGAAAGTCTAAACCCACATTTAACCAATGATAAAATTTTTGTTCATGCAGGGAATAGAGACCGGAACACTTAACTCAGTACAGACACGCTACTGACTGAGCTAAGGTGTTGGATACTATAACTGTACTTTCATTTATTATTATTAGGTGTCCTGTCTTATAACAGGTTTGTTCCTTTAGTCAGGGAACTTAGACTGCCAACACGCCCTGTCCTCTACTTCCTCCTTCAGCTCCCAGAATGTTCTTCTTTCCTTCAAGTAATCTAATATGTGAATCCTCCTCCTTCCTAAGCTCCTCTTTTCCTCGACCTTTTTTTTCTTCTATGACATCATGCAAAAGACAGTTTCTTCTAAAGATGTGTCCAAACCAATTTACTTTACACTGAAGAATCACATCCAAGATGGTTTTCTTCTCACCCACTCTACTTAGGACTTATTCATTTGTCACACTGTCTGCCCATCTGATCTTCTCAAGTCTTCTTCAGCGCCACATTTCAAAGCTCTCCAAGTATTTCTTTTCCATCTTCCTAGGAGTCCAAGTTTCTGCTCCATACAGTGTGATCCTCCAAATGTAGCATTTCATCAGTTTTCTTCCTCAGTTCCAAACTCAACTTGCTGGTCAACAGTAATCTATTCTTGTCTAAAGCTTCCTTGGCCATGTCGATCCTCAACCTAATTTCTTGAAGCAGTAGGCATCCAATGTCAGCAGACTTTCTAAGTACTTGAACTGCTCTATGGTTTCCAACTCCTAGTTTCCAAATTCGATTTTTAGCAGCTCTTCATTTTTTTTTTAACTAACCATCACTTTTGACTTCTCAATGTTTATCCCCATCCCATATCGTCTTCCTATCCCCACCATCCCATCTATTACTTCCTGCACCTCTTCTTTATTTTTAACCAGCAATGCTAGATCATCTGGGTATTTTAGTGTGTTGATGACACATCCTCTTATCCTGAAATTGGCACGTCCCTCCAGGGCTTCCCTGACCAGCCACTCTACATACAAGTTGAACAGATTGGGTGACAAACAGCATCCCTGCCTCACTCCTCTTCCTATCTCTACGCTGTTGGTATCTCCATCATTCACTCACCGTCCCAGGTAGAGGTTTGCAATCAGCCAGATGATATCATTCTTCTTGAGTATTTCCTTCAGTTTCTTCCACTTCACTCTATTGAACGCCTTTTGCCAATCGATGAAACCAATGTATACCTTTCTCTTGACTTCCAGCACTGTCTCTGAAATTATTCTCAGCATCCTGATGGTATCCCTGGTTTCTTTTCTGAATCCAAATTAGTCTTCTACCTTCACACTTTCTATTTTCTGTTCCAGTTGCCTGTTGAGTAGTGATGCCACAATCTTCCCCACATGAGAGATGAGGCTGATGGTACTGTGGTCACTGCAGTTCTGGGCTTGTTTCTTCTTCTCTAACGCGACATGGTTACATCTAGAAAGTCCTTGGGCCATTCTCCTGTTTCGTAGATTATGTTTATAAGTTTTATATATGAAATAAACTGCATTGATGAAAAACAATTTATAATAAATAAATAAAATGATAAGAATATTAGGAAAATGGTAGAGCACAAATAAAAGTAGAAGACACACATATTTACACACACTTTGATATCTCGATGCTATTATAGCGTCATCAGGAAGTAGTAGTAATTAATCGTTGTTTCCCAGTTCCTTTAAGTCAGCTGGTATGTCATCTCAGCAATCTTCCGTCTTCTTATGTCCTTTATGGGTCTCTCCACTTAATTCTTTAAAATGCTGGGCCCTTTTTTGTCCTCCTCTACCTTATCTTCAGCTTCAATCACCAGGTTCCCTGTATTGTACTTAACAACTATAATAGCCTCGCTATTTAATCAATCATAAATAAGTTCTACTTTTTTGATCTTTTAGATTAATAATATTAAAGTTGGGTCAAATCTAATATTTTACTAATCCTAATCTTTATTTCATTAAGAAATCTCAAATTCCAATCTGAATCTTGGGAACAATAATGAACAAAAGAGGAACTGTAAATATAATGGAAAGATAAAATATACAAATACTAACTAAATAAGAACTTCTTTGCTATAATCCATTAATTTAAAGATCACACATTCAATTAGGTGTTAAATTAATGGTCTGGGGAATGGTTACGTTTGTGCTTTAAATTATGTTGGAATTGTACCACCAATAAGGCGTATTTGAGCTATAAAACAAATTACAATTAAAAATTATTTGAATCAAAATCCCTTTATTTTCTCAAATCTTTGAGAATCAAGGACCCTATCCATAAATAAGTTACAGCTTGAAATAAAACAACAATCCGTACCTCTTCTGTTTTCATAAGGACTGTCATAGCCCTTGTCCTCCAGTGGAATTGGTCTTCCTCGTTCAGGCTCTCTCACTCGAGCTGGTAGTAATGGATATTCTCTATCACCGTCTCTGTCTCTGGCATCTCGATCCCTTTCCCTGTCAAGGTGGGGCCCTCTCTCTGGAACCCTTTCAAACCCTCGATCTGCTCCTCTTTCAGAGCCACGATCAAAGCTTCGTTCAGAAGGACGATCAAAGTTTCGATCAAGCCCTCCTCGATCCAGACCTCTCTCAGGACCCCTGTCTAGCCCTCCACGATCTAAGCCTCTCTCAGGACCCCTCTCTAGCCCACCTCGATCCAAGCCCCCTCTATCCAAGCCACCTCTATCCAGCCCTCCCTCGATCCAACCCCCCTCGATCCAACCCTCCTCGATCTAACCCCCCTCTATCCAACCCCCCTCGATCTAGTCCTCCTCGATCCAAGCCCCCTCGATCTAGTCCTCCTCCTACTGATCCAATCCTCCTCTATCCAAACCCCGATCCAGCCCCCCTCTATCCAACCCCCTCTCAGGAGCCCTGGCTAGTCCTCTATCAGCATTTCTGTCAGGAGCTCTTCCCAGCCCTCCGCGGTCTCCAGCCCTTGTGGGACCTCGTTCACGGTCCCTGTCTCGGTCACGATCGGAGCCCCTATCAGGGACTTTGTCAAGCCCGCCAGAGACCTTTGCGTTGCCGCGGGTAGGTTGCACAACAGATGGGTTGTGTGTCATCAAAGTCAGGAGGGAAGGTAATTCCCGCTCGCGTTCGTAATCTTGTCGACCAGGCTATAAAGAATAGTGCCCTTTAGAATTTAAAGTGCTGTGCATATTAAAACTTTTTCATGAACTGAATATATAAAAACAAACTGATATTACAACTTAAAGAATGATATGTGGATTATCAATTGAAGCGTGCGGCCGAATAAGGGTCTATATTACAAAATTGTTAAGTTTTGAGAAAATACATTTTCAAACTTTTGAAAGTAACTAATGTCTGTGGCATCCAAGCAGATTACATAGACCCTTTTTCCACAGTACAATGAAAACGCTTTAGTGCAATATTATTTCACCTGAAAATATTGTCTTCTGATAAATAACATAAAATAGGCACATTCAGGGTGCCAGGTTTGCATGAATGAATGAGGTCAGGATGAAGACATTGGCATGCCTTTCCTTCACATTCTAAATATTATTTAACAAATACTATACTATGGTTTTTTTAACATAAAAAATTAAAACATATGGTACACTAATGCAATATCTTGTTTTGTCACCAAACTAAAATATTCCAACAGCAAGAATAACCAATAGTAGTAATAATAATAATAACAATAATTAACTTTTAAGTTTTTTCATTGTACATAAAGTCAATAAAATAATAGAGAATGCCAAAACATTAATTTTCTGAGTCTGAAACAGCTAATTTTGTATCAGTTTGTTTAATTATTACTGGGCAGCAACAAGTAGAGATATTCAAGCACTCGCGTTTTAATGGAAGCAATACAGTACCACAAAGCACTAAACTTTTCATGTACAAAGGAAACACGCTGGTAAAATATGACATATGTCATATTTTACACACAACGTGACTACTGCACATAGACCTTTATTCCAGAGCAAATACAAGCTGCGCTCTGAAGACAAACACTGGTTTTTGCCGACATCTTACGGAAAATAATACAACTACCTTAATGGGCAGGAAGATAACTTTATGTAGACCTTTTTTCCATCAAAAACTCAATATGTGTTTAAATCTAACAAGGACCCTTACTCAACCGCATGCTTCAATTACAGGGCAAATTCCTCTAAGAAGACTAAAATACCGCCAAATTATTTGAGTTTTAAGACCATATCTCTTTCTACTCTAGTTTAATAAGACCTTGCATCTAAATATATATACTATATAACTGTATAGTTTGTAAATAATATATATTTCACAGGATATGATTTATTATTTATATTTTAATAGAATGAATAATAACAAGAACTTTCATATGGAAAAGGGTCATCATACCTTTCCCATATCTTTTTCTCGTTCCCTGTCCCGCTCCCTCTGTCTCTCACGACACCTCTCCAATGCCTCTTCTCTCTCCTTCTCTTTGGCTACTTCTCGGTTATCTCGAGGCAAGCGGCCACCTTTGGTGTCTCGAACAGCTTCTCGTGTCTCTCTGCTTCGGTCACGCTCTCTCTCTCGGTCACCGTCGTGCTCCCGAGATACTATGTAAATTCATAAACCTATCTTGAGGTGTAATATTTAAGAAAAAACATTTCAGTCACATCATGGATTGGTGACCTTGCGGTCTAGGGGTAAGGTATCGGACTTCTGTGCTGAGGGGCCGTGGTTCAATCCTCGGTCAGGGCACAGATTTATCTGATTGCCAAAACCCTTCCTTCACCTCCGACAAGACGTGTATTAATCACAGCTTGTGAATGTGTGGAATGCCAGGCCTCCACTGTGGTTCGGACTCCACGTTAAACTGTAGGTCCTCCATTTCATCTCACAATCACCCTACCATTACACAATAGCGTAAGTGCATATAGCCCGAAGGGGTAGTAAGACATGGTACTATTAATAATAACATCATGGATTATTAACTTTTTTGGAGTGGCATGAATTTGATATTTGGGATCTAAGTAAATCCTTCTAAATTGTGTTATGGTTAAAAATTTATTCTATCTCTTTGATGTTTATACAATCTATAGTTTATTAAATAATGCATTGTGTTTAAAAGAACAACACAAACTAGATGCGGCTATTATAGTAATAATAAACAACAAACTCAAATCTTACCTTTGGGGAGGAAGTCTCTGTCTTGTGGCGTCTTTTCCACGATCCCTGGGAGCATTTGCGATTCCCTCTTACGGCCTGTGTCATCTCTGCGGCTCTCCTCTTTTGTAGCCCGGCTGTTCCCCCCTCTCTCCACAGTTGCTTCCCTTGCCGGCTGGTCCCGATCCCTGTCGCGATCCCTCGAACGTCTATCTGTTGTTTCTGACCTCCTCAAGTCACGTTCACCCTTTTTACGATCGTCATCCTTCTCACGAACACGTTCTTGCTCCTTTCTGCACATGGCAAAAATACATTGACTACCAAAATATTGTACAAATGGATATTTTTTTAAATTTTGTTTTGAAGTAAGCATCACACTCGTTATGTGACTTCTTTTTACTATATTTATAAACATGGCTCAACTGTGGGATACCAGCATGGAAATGTTTTTTATACATATGGTAATAGTTAAGCCCATTCTTAATCAAGTTTTATAAACATAGTTTAGCAAATTCAGTTTGTCTTAATTAATTGCCGAGAGATTCTTATATCATAGATATCTGTGAAGCCAGTTTTTTTAGTTCAAATCAAATCTTGAAATGAATCAAATTTTATTCGCGAATTTTGAATAATTATCAAATCGAATCATATCTAAGTTAAATTTGCTAAAGTTATGATGTTAAAAAAGAGTTACACATTTTAACAAAAAGATTAGGTTTGGACCCTAGAGCTATAAGTTTTTCAACATGTTTACACAGCAAAGAGCACCTTTGTTGTGGGGTTTATAAGCTATTCCAATATCTATCTTCAGTCCTCAAAGTTAACACATTTATTAGGCATCATATGCAAGGTGCAATTCCAAGCTTAGTATACAAATACACTAAATTTGTGTCACAATAGAATAAGATACTGCAAAAAAAAAGACTCTAAAACATAATATGAAAAGTATAAGTAACTAAGTATGACCAATTAATTTTGTCAGCAACTTTGGCTCAAAGCTATATTGTACTATTAAAGTATCAAGGTCTGTATATTTTTAAATAATCTTGTCTATGTCAAGCAGTATAGAAAACCATATGGTGAGGCCATTAAAAACAATTTTGATGTTAATCGATATACTACATTCAGTCCTCAAAAGTTTGAAATGTGTTAAATACGTGTATTATATAAGAGTACAATTATTATAGGCTTCACTAAGGTTTTATAAAGGTTGTTTTGAGGGTAAAAATATGGCCTATTTTCAGATCAATGTATATATTATAATCAAACATCATAATTATATCATTATTTGTCAGGAAAAAAATTGCAACACCTTGAATCATTTGCTTTCCAGGAAGGATCTCTGTCGTTGCGAATGGCATCTCTTCTATCAACATCCCTCCCCACGAGAGGAGAGTTCTTCCCCAAGGCTCGCTTGTTGTCCAAGCTGGTGTCTCGACCGCGGCCAGACCCTCCGCTAGTACGAGACTTTCCTGGAGAGCTGGGTCTACTAGACAATGGGAAGAAAACGCTAGTGAACTAAAGGCAGTCAAAATGACATTCTTCAAAAACAAATTTAAAGAAAACAATGTCATCAATCGGCTATATTTAATAAACATTATAAGGAGGATGAAAAGGCTAAAAACAAGATAATAGTGGTGCATAGTCCACTTTTTAAATTAGATGTGAACTTGAATCAAATATATGAAATATTCTGGAAGCCAAATTTATGTTAGAATATTTTTGGTTGTTTCATGCTTTGAAAAAAATAGTATATTGTGTTTATTTAAATAACTCTTTGCACTAAAATAACTTAAGATTTTATAACTACACAACTGTGTGTAGTAATTCATATTTATTTGAAAAATCAAGTTAATATCACAGTGTACAATATTCTATTACTTCAAGATTATTTCATATGTACATTAATTTGTAACCCTCTTCGGTGGCTGCGTGATCTAACGTACTACTCTCATGTTGGACTATACTGTCGAAGACAAGGAAGGGTGATCGGGGTTCGATCCCGGTCGGGTACAATGTGGGTGGTTTTTCCTAAATGATTTTCCACTCTCCCTCCACGTAAATGTGTGTGCATTTCCTCTAAACTAAGCCTTCCTAATCCCTAATCCATTAGTTTAATTATTCCATAAGCGTATATTCCAAAAGGATAGTAAGAAGCTAAAAAAGGTTTTTTGAAAAGTGTACAACACCTAAAAATAGCAATAAATGAACATAAATTTAATATTTTAGCTGTCAATATTTTTATTGGCGAAGCTTTGTAATTGTCAAGGCCGGAATAATTTTTGAAACGAAGTTGAAACTAATATTTTTTTGAAGCCAAGTAAAAGTTTAAAAGCTTCGAACAACCCTACAAGATAATAAAGGAAATTATAAAAGCTACAAAATAGCAGAATGGAAACAAAAATGAGTTTAAAAAATGTAAATTAAAAAAGGAAAAATTGACGTCAAACTGCTGTATTTAATAAACATTGATTGGAGGATATAAGGATCCTTTTCTCTCCTTTAAATGCAAATTAAATTAAATGAGTTAGTTATGTTTATTTTCTAAAGAAATATAAATATCCACAATATAATATTGTTTTCAACATAAAACATTTTAAATATTTAAAATTTGATTTGAAATCAGGCATATCTCATATATTCGATTCTGCTTTGCAGTGACTATAATAAAATTGAACTTTACACACTGCCACCAAGCACCATAGAAGTAGAAACAATTTAATATATTTTTAAACTGCAATAAATAATCTAAAACTACCTGTAGCTTTTGTCCTTCGAATTGCCTGAGTCTGGAGAGCCTTTCTTTCTCGGATCTTTCAGGAGGCGGGTGTCCCTCCTGGGCGAATGCGCTGTATGGTCCTTAACCTTCCCCTTGGGGCTGCGGCTCCGCTCGCGGTCTCTGTTTCTCTCTCGTTCCTTTTCTCGCTCACGTTCTCTTTCTTTCTCTTTATCCTTTTCCCGTTCTCTTTCTTTCTCCTTTTCTTTTTCTCGTTCTCGTTCCTTGTCTCTTTCACGCTCCCTATTTATTCGTTAAGAAATAATTATATTTACTCTCAAAAATATTATCACAGACAATGTTAATGCACCAAAAAATAAAATTACAATTTACACATTTTATATTTTAATGGTACTGCCCATTTGAACTATCCTACATTAACCCACATTAACTAATCTAATAAAAATATATTTTAAAGAAAAGAGTCAGTATTCATGATGATGATTATGTTAAAACAACAGCGCTCTATGTACATGGCTGGAATTAGAAGCTCAGCCTCTTGAATCGGAGTCAAGCATTTTAATGCTAAACTAATACTGCAAGTCATGTAATTAATAAGCTCAGATGTCTTACCTATATAATTTAAGTAAATATAGCATGTTGTTTATAATAAGATTATAAGTTATAAATACAGGTAGTGGTAGTTCTATATTGTATGTTTTATTATATGATTTTAATATAGTATGACCAGTGAAATAGGGATAGTTTTTTCGAAAGCATGGTCCTGAGATGGCTAATATGCGATTTCCTAAAACGAGGCACTGTGATTCCCCATATCTATTGTGCGGTTTCTCACCAATGCTGCCACATAGATTATAGGCCTCGAGTGTTGGTTTCTTTGATTCCCCGCACTGGAGCCTTGTTTCTCCACCACCAGTGTCGTAATTGTGAATAAAATAGCCTACACAATTGTTTTCCTCTTTACAGTATATTCTGATTTACGTAACCAAGGTGTATTATTTCTTCATTCTAATGCTTAGTATTTAAATTTTTGACATCATTATTTATAAACAACATGATGTAGATAATATATAACCAAAATGAACTGTAAAATTTGTCAAAATATAAAGGAAAAGGGATTTTTTCATAGGTACCAGCTTACCTTTATTTTCCCATTTAACTATTGTTTACCAAAACGTGGTTTTTCAATAACAGGATGTTTTCCAGAAAGCAATTACCACTTAGTAGCTCAAACAGGGTGGCTACAAAACATATTTTACAAAATTCCCTGACTTTTCCAGGTTTTCCAGGCCACATTTTTCAATTTTCCCTGACTACTTTTTTACTGTTTTAATGGTGGATGATGACTTTTGTTTTATTTATTATTGATCACATATTTAAAAAAGTTTTTATCTACTAAACATAAACAGTTTTATCAGTTATTTTAAAAATTAAATTATTATTTTATTTAGGTATTACTAACTTTCGTTTTAGTGTTTATTTGCGAAATTAATGGGATATTTTAGATATTTTTTTTAATTCCCTGACTTTTAAGGGTTTTCCCTGTCTGTAGCCACCATGTCATATTACTGTTAAAAAACTTGTGTATTACATTGCACTTTAAACATGTCAAAGTTTTTTTACCTGTCCCGGTCTCTGTCTCGTTCCTTGTCCTTGTCTCGCTCTCTGTCCCTTGTTCGAGGGGACACGCTCCTGTTGTGCTTTTCCTTGTTACGGTCCAAAGATAAGGATCTGTTGGGGCGTGGCGACTGAATGTGTTTGTTTCCTAATACAATAAAATAGTAAATTTGTTTACCATACAAGTTTAGAAATATGCTTAAACTAAAAAAAAAAAAAATTAGGGGTGTGATTAAATATCACTGTGAATTGTGTTTGAATGAAAATATTGAGTTTTATTTGAGTTTGCATGTAACCCGAACGGGTAGTAGGACGCGGTGCTTGTAGTGACGACGACAACGATGACGATAATAATAATAATAATTATAATACAAAGCAGTATTTAAAGTTGAGTTTCTGTAATAAATTCATGTACAAAACAAAACAAAAAATTTAAATAATGGACCATATTTGTGAAAAAACTGGAAAAAGTTATGATCACACAAATAATGACTTTTAGTTAAATTTAATTGTTGAAAAAGTTGTTTCGTCAAATAATGAGAACTATATTGGGACTTTGTTTGCTAATGCATAATTTTAAAAATGAATCAAATATTTTGAGATATAGTACTCAAATTTTTCAAGTACTTGGAAAAAGACAATTGAGTTGAGTTTGAACAACAACTAAAATGTGGCATGAACTTTTCAATCACTCACACAGCCTAAATTTTACTAGAGAAACTTAAAAATAAATGGGATATGACCCTAATCACTTGCCCCATTTTAGAGCTCGCTTAGATTTGAGCTAAATACAGCAGGGGAAGGTGTTTTACAGATGTGTTAGACCTGCTATAGAAAAGGGAAGTACCCATGAAGTGTAAGCAAGTGAAGTATAGAGCGTATTTCGTAACCATTGTTATGTCAAATATAGCATAAATTTGAACAATGAATGTAAGAGAAACTAGTAAAGTGGAGGCCATGGGAATGAAGTTTGTGAGGAGCATGTTAGCTGTCACAAGGAGAAACAAGATTAGAAATGAAGTTATCCAGGAAAGAGTTGGGCTACAGGGGGTACATGAGATAGTAGAGAGAACATGAGTGAGATGGTATGGACATTTAATGAGAATGGAAAAGTAAAGGATACCAAAGAGAATGATGGAGTTGAAGTTTGGAGTTAAAGAGACCACAAGGAGGACCAAGGAAGATATGGGAGGTGCCGATAACAGTAAGTAGAGAGAAGTAAGAGAGTAGAAGAATGGACGAGAGTAAAGGAGGAAGGACGGTGGAAGATGGAGGCATTTTACTAAAGTGAACCAGCCACAGGCTGGAAACATTTCATGATCTTGAAGGTCTCATCGTGAGAGTATACTTGAGCACAACACTGGCCAGGTCACAACAAAGTAATGCAGAATAGTAATATTGGTTGGAACTCAGGTAGATTATGATCGGCATGTTTGAAAGGTCAGCCTATAATATATTAAATGTTTCTCACCTAGTTGCTTTGCAGGCTGCAATGGCCGAGCTTGATTGTTTCCTGTTTTGTTCTTGTTATGCGGCAAGCTCGGAGAGCGACGCCGGTGGCTACTAGTGCTGCGTCCAGGAGGAGTAGTCGACCTCTTGTTACCAGTGGGTGGATGCTGTGCAGGTGTCTTGTTAGCAGGGACAGGGGGCACTTTGCGAGCTGGTGAAGGAGGGTCATGCGGCCTTGCCTTGGCTGAAACTGATCTTGGTTCATCGCCGCCACCACCTCGACGCGGCAACACCGGCTTTTTGGTGGTGGATGCACTTTCACCCTTTTGAGTGGGTTTGGTGTTCCTGAAACAAAACAACAGGTTTCCTTTAGTTGAATTTATTCCCTTTGTTTTATCTACTTGATGTGTGAAGGTTTTAAAGTTAATTCCTCTATCATGTCAGATGAATTTAAAGCTGCTCTATTTTAGAATAATGTAACAAGGGCTTACTGTATTCATAGATTTGTTTTGTAAGAATGTAACCAATTTACACTGGATTTTTATATTTACTTTAGAAGAATGTGGCCAGTTTACATTGCATTCTTAGATTTACTTTATAAGAATGTAAATAGTTTCTGATAAATTTCTTATATCTGTTCGAGAAGAATATTGTTTCTATTGGTATCTTAAAACTACTTTAGAAGAATGAAGTCAAATTCTGTTGTATTTTTAGAGCTGCTTTAAAAGAATGTATGTTGAATTCTTAGACATACTTTTTTTACATTCATACAATAGTTGAGCATATTTTACATACTAATTATTTTTTTTAGCTTGATATTGCCATTAATTTTTAAAAAACATATAATTGATGAAAAAGCAGATACATTATATGTGATAAATCATTATGATTCATGGAAATATGGTTCCTGTGAACATTCAAAATTGGTAAAGATAATATAAATAAAGTTATTTATTAAAATATAGGAGTGTGTGAAGCTTCGGAACTTCGACTTCACTTTGGAAAAAAATTTCCGTTTCGACAATGCTTTGTCGAAAAATATTGACATCTAGAATACTTAATATATGATTAATAATTAATCATTATTATCGCCATTCTGAGCTGTTAAGTAACTACAGATCAATCGTCATATGGAAGAAATCTAAACTAAAATAATTGTAAGGTGTGATAATTAAATTATTTTAACAGTTTAAAACAAAATAGTAGCCTACTACCAATTGTGCAATAAGACATTTTCCAAGTAATTTTAGTGCCTAAAGTTATGTATAAATAACTACAGTATAATATTATTTCAAGCATAAAACAACCAACAACAAAAATACGAGCTTCAATTCGGCTTGAAGAAAATTTTATGTATTCGATTTTAGTTTGCTTCAAATTGAAAAAGTATACAGTGCACACCCCTATTAAAATATATAAAAATATTAGAAGGAACTTAATTTGCTTTACCTAAAATGTGAGTTGTTAAAGCACTTGAAATAAATGGTGCATAAAAATGTTCTCCAAAAATAGAACATGTCACTAGCACACTTCAATCAGATTGCAAAAGAGAAAAATAAAAATATTATTTCATTCCTGCAAAACATTCGGTGACTAGCTAGTGTACACACAAAATAAAAAACCTTGAGCTGCATAGTAAAACACGAAAGAAGTGATAAGTTCCCACATTTCGTCGACAAACCTGAGAGTAATTGGTGCGCAGTTTTGAATTATCATTATTAGTTGAATCTACTCTTTGTGTAGTCTGAAAAGTAACAAGATTACCTTACTTGGTTCCACTATGATGTAGCTTACAAGATAGAGCCATTGTATATTAGGTGGGGTTAGTCGCTTTTAAGGATAAACGAAGGGTACATTAATAAAATGTTTCTTAATTTGTAGTTCATACTACACCCCCTTCCCCTCAGGTAGCTCTATGTAAACATTAGCGCTAGGGATCTGCAAGAGCAGGGTTTTTTTCATTTGAGTAGAGTATTTCAAAAAGCTCCAGAGTTCTAGTCGAGTTAGAGTATATTCATAATTTTAAAATGTTAAGAGTATATATTTGTTTATTTTAAAAGTAAAATAGTATACTAGAAAAAAAAAAGTCTAAACAAACATAAAATGTACAGATTTTAAAAATATATGAAAATAACACGTTCGTAAAATAAGAATACATTCATTTATATAAATAATAAATACTTTTGAAAAAAATATATTTTAAATAACAACACTCAAATAAAAAATAATAGAAAAAATAATTAAAATGGTTTCAACACTAATGTCATTAAATACATTAAAATTACAGTAACAATTACAGGAAAAGTTGATAAATTTGACGTTTTAATGTAATATTCAACCAAAATATTCCTCCATAATTCTATTTATACTATAAGAAAACGTAAGAATCACAAGTATTAACAAAATGTAATGTTTCATATTTTGTTTATTATTGTATAATATTTGCAATTGATCACTTCTTCTGTTAAAATTCCATTCCTCTACGCACAGTAGCTAAAATTATCTTACTGTGAAATTTATTTCAATTCAATTTTTGGTGCTTATAAAAGTTAATATTCATGCTTTAAAATTAAATATAAGATGGTTAAAATAATATTTCTAGTGGGTAATATGAAATAGTAAAGGCTTTTCATTTATTTAAATGTTATAAGTTTGGTAAATTATTTATTGCAATGTTGATCAACACTGATTTTAGACAGTTTAACCAATGTAATTCTTTAACTAAATTAATAACTAATGCTAGTTTTGAAGATGAACGTATTAATCATCATCAACTGTTTCCAGCCTGTGGCCGGGTCATTTTAGTAACCGTTCCAACATTCTGCCTCCTTTGATTTGTTCCATTCTTCTCCTTTCACTTGAACACTTTTTGTTATCTGCTTATCCCATCTCTTTCTTGGCCTCTCTTGCAGTCTTTTTTCTAAATACTTCATTGCCAACATTTTTTTTGGCATTCTCTTTTTCCATCCCCATTGGATGCTCATACTATACCAACCTAGCAATCTGACCAATTAATTAATAATCATTGTGAATTTTATAATGTCACCAATAGTATTTTTTCAACCATGCCAAGAAGTGAACTTAGTACTATTAACGCAATAAGCTAGCGCTACCGATTGAGTACCCCAAAATTGATGTCATCGTCTGCTGCTATGTATTCCTCATACGTGCAGTCTGGGGCTAATCTCTGCCACATTTCCTCATCGCACAGCCGAGTGAAAGTCAGGGGGCAAACGGAGGTGCTGTTGATGGGCCAGGCCCACCTGCGGTTCCGTGGAGGGACCTGGCTGGGAATTGGCGTCCACTGGCGGTGGGTCGTCTGGGCTGGCAGGGAACGGGAAGCACACGGACGGCAGCCTCTTCGTTAACTAGTAGGACAAAGTGTGTGTGTGTCAGAAGCAGTTGGCGATTACCGCCGGTGTCACGGCATTCCAACTGGCGACAATTCCTTCCATGGCCCTGAACATGTCCCATTTTTTGACCTCTTGCCCATGTCGAGATTCCACACCATACTTCGCACAAGCATCTTGTGGAACTTCATCTTTACTTGCTGGATTATTCCCCGGTCCAGGGGCTGAAGCATGCTGGTGGTGTTCTTTGGCAGAAACACCAACTTGATGTTCCTGAGTTTGTCGAGAGCAGGATGTGCAGGGCAATTGTCGACAAAGAGCACGATTTTCTATTTGCGGCGTCCATCTTCGAATCGAAGTCTTGAAGCCACCTCGTGAACACCCCCGAGGTCATCCATGCCTTCTTATTAAAATCATAGTCACAAGGCAGAATGTTTCCCTTGAAACCCCGGGTTTCTTGAACTTCCCGATCCCAAAGAGCTTCATCTTATCGCTGCCATCCATGTTGCAACATAGAAGGACAGTGAGACGCTCCTTGCTCCTTCACATCCTTGTACTCATCCCCTTTCACAGCAAGAGTGTGATCTGGCATGAGGTTGTAGAACATCCCCAGCTCATCAGCGTTGTATACATCTTGAGGCTGATAGCGCCTAAGGATGTTTTGGAACAAGGGCATCCACTTTCTCACCGGTGTTGGGTCGCGATGCGCTTTCACTGACACCTTGTGGCTGGATATTCTGTGACTTTGAAACGCTCTAGTCACCCACTTGAACACTTAAAGTTTTCTATACCCAGCCTCAGGACAAATTCATTGGCCTTCCTCTGCACATTGGTCTGTTTATAGGCATGTTTTGGCTCTATGCTGGCTGAACCACTCCAGCATAGCCTGCTCCAGATTTGCATGCGTCGCACCCTTCAAATTTTTGGTCTTTACTATGTGGCCTTCCTTCTGCACTGCATTCACAATTTCTTCTCTCATTTTAAGAATCATGAAAAGTGTCAACTTCAGGATGCCATGCCGCCACGCAATCTCCGTCTTTGTAATCTTCTTTTCATCCACTTCCTGGATGATCTCGTACTTCTTCATGAGCATCAAGAAGGTTCTCTTTCCATTCATTTAGTCAAAATTATAAGTGTGTATCAAATAAAAAAACAATAGCGTGGGTCATCAAAAATTGTTCACAAAATCAAACCAAAAAATAACCAAATCGAAATAACAATGGCAAAAACAATAGCGTGGGTCGTCAAAAATCGTTCACAAAATCAAACCAAAAACTTAACCAAATCGAGAATCGAAATAACAATGGCAAAAACAAGCCTGGCGCGTGATGTAGTGGCAGTCGCACGTGGGAAACATTGTAATGCTTGTGGAAGGAGGTGGACAGAGTCAAGTGCTATTGGCTGGCACTGATGGGGTGGTGTCTATTTTAATACCTGACCCACCCCAGTTATTAGTAATACAGTGCTCACAAAGCTAATCGAAATGCAACGACCTAAATAAGTGCAACAAACACATTTTATGACCGATTTCCTTAAAATTTTGAATTTTTTCCACATTTTTCATGGTTCCCCAAAAAAGGGTTGTTACTTCGAGAGGGACCCTATTTCCGAGGTCGTAGAATCGAGAGTTGACTTTATTTGTTTTTGATGACGCAAGAAACATGGCAAACAAAATATCTTTTGTCAATGGTAGTAATTTGAATTTTTTCAAAATTCTATTTTAAATAATTTCATCATACTAAACATTGTATGTATGTTCCAACTTCCATGGATTCAAATTTATATTCAAAATTCAAAGAAAATTTAAGATTGGGATTTAAAAAATATGGGATTCAATTCAACCCATCTCTAGTAATTGCTTTATTTTTCTATAACTCTATCATATTTATTTAACTACATATTATATTTTCCTTAATGCACTTTATTTCATACATATTCAATATTTTGATGTCATAATAATATAATTTCATATAAAACAGCTAATACAACACCTTAACAGAGTCAGTAGCGTGTATGTCCCCACATAGGGCCCAGGGTTCGATTCCCGGCATGGCCGAAAAATTTATCATTGGTGAAATGTGGGTTTACCCTTTTATAGTGCTGGATTAACGGCCTGGGACTGGATGTTGGGCCTGTCCTAGTCTTAAGTTAGAGTACAAGGCATATGAAGCTACGACAGGCCTAGCAAGCCGGTATTGGAAAATATATGGCTTCGTTAAAAAACTGACCTAGACCATAGGCTGGAAACAGTAGTGGATGTAAAAAAATAATATAACACAGCTGCTTAGTTTTTCTATCTATCTAGTCCAAGTGATGCCATCTATATAGAACAAACCTAATTGGGAAACAAAATCAGCTGTTAACAGTCAACCTTACTGTCTGACCTAGAATAACAGTTTACTCTATGAATCCGAAGAAGCTACCTGTAGTAGAGAAAGCTCATCTTTAAAAATGTGTTTTTGTGTCTTTTGGTGTACTTTTTATCTAAAAAAAGTCTACTCCAACAATACTCAGGTAAGTGTGCCGGACATCTCTTATCATTTAAACCAACACTCTCTATACCAAAATTTTAATGGCATCCATAAAATAATAAACACAATAAAGTTGGATCAGTATATAATCACTGGAGAGTGGAAGAAAAAAAAAAACACTCGCCGTAAAACTGTAATGAAGCAATAAAGCAAATGTGTGAATAAAAATTATGCTGGCAGACAGCATAAACTCACATTACATAGTTGCCGCAGAGCAGTTCCGTGAAGTAGTAATGCATCAGTCTGCCGCTTAGTTTAGTTCTATCATAACAAAGTGCTGTCTCAAAAAACACATTTTATGTGAAATATTTTATTTAATTAATCATATCTTTATAAGGGTGGTATACAAGAACGTGCTTAGTAGACTGATAGTGTGGTCCCGAGCACCCCTTTTAACCTATAATACACAAGCAAACCCACGCTAGTGTCCACTTAGTCAAGTTCTTGCATACGGCTCTTAGTGTCACCAGGAGGGATTGGTTAAAAAACAAGGTTGTATGAGGAGCAGGAATACAGGGCCTGAATGAGGCAAGAAAGGAAGCAAGAGATTGGAAGAAAGAGATTGCTGAAAAGAATGTAGGATTTGAAAGGTACAGGAATAAGGCCAAAAGTGAAGTCAAGAAGATGAGAAGAGCAGATTGTTGAGGGAGTGCAAGCAAAGGATGTAGAGTGGGCTGGAATGGGGAGAGGGAGAGAGGAAGATGGCGGTGATTTACCATAAGCTGACCCAGCCGGAGGCTTGAAATAATGACTACGCGCGGAAGGACTGACGATGGGCCAACGACATCGATGATGATAGCACATGTTCAAGCCAGGGTTTCTTATTTGGAGAGAATATCACAGATAATGTATATAACTCTAATTTTGTTTGTTAAAATCAAAAAGTAAACTAAAAAGAGGGATCAATTTTATTTTTTAATCATTAGGAGAAACAACAAAGATAGAATTTCCTTTTCTTTTTTGAAGAAAATTCCAAGAGAAGTAAACAAATACAAACTGAATTCATCATCATTATCATGAACAGCCTCCAGCCGCTGGCCAGGTCTATTTGGAACATAAGCCTCTCCCACATATCCTTTCTCCCCACCACCCCTCTTCCTCCACCATGACCCAGTCTTCTCCTCTCTCCTCCACACTTCTCTGTGCTCCCTACAATCATCTGTTCCTTGGTCTTCCCCTTGGCTTCATGCCCATCACTTCAATATCCAACATCTTATTACTTAACAAAAAAACTTAAAAAAATTTCATCATTGCGTTTTACTGCCAGTTCAGGTTATATGCACACAAAAAAAATTAAAACACATAATTGTTTTAAATGTTTTAAATCAAAGCCACAAAGGAAAGTTATTTGTACTCAAATATAATGAAAAACTTAACTAGTGGTACATTTTGCAGAGGAAATATCACTCACAGACCCATAAAATTGAGGTTGACTTTTTTTTTTCCAGGAAAAGTACTTGTTAAAATTTCTATTAGCTATGACTGTACATTCTTTGGTTTGTTAATCTATGGGAGTTTTTTAATCTTTTGGTTTATTTTTAACCACACAAACGGCTGAAGTTTAGGAAACATTATTTTTTATTTACTCCACTGTTTAGCTTTTGAATGATTTTATTGACTATTAGCTAAGTATTACTATTGGCTATTAGCACCTAAGCTAAGAAAGCTGGAAGTGGAAGGTGAATTTCAAGTAAATGCACCAGCTTTCCATAAATAAAGAATGGAAAGTCACAATGCAGATAAATCCATTATGTGCCCCCTAGCCGGGATCAAACTCCAGACTCTCTTTTGTGCCATTCAAACACACCTAACTTTGTTTATCTAGTTTTATTATTCCTATGATCATATGCAAGCAATGACCTGGTGCTGGAGGGTTTCTTCTTGTGCCCTCTGTCGGTCTCGGAAGTGGAGGAGCTCGAGTCCCTTTTTCCAACCTTCTTGTGTTTAGCCCCCTTCCTGCGTCGGGAATCCGTGGAAGTGGAGCTGGACGTTGAACTCGACTCATCACTGCTAGAACTCGAGTCGGATGAACTGCTGGAGCTACCAGATGTAGAAGAGGAACTACTCACACCCTGGATGCACAATTAATAATAAATGATTGATACTTCTTTCTCATCTGCTGCTGTAAGTGTTTTTTTTTTTAAACTTCTAATAAAACCAAGGACAAGTCCTTTGTATCTCAAGTCATTCATATTTTTAAGACTATTTGAATATGAGAAATTGAAAGAATTTCAAATTTGAGGTTTGAGTTTGAAAAGAAAAACCAGGCTGTAAGTCCGCTTTAATAATATGAAGTGAACTCAAATCGAATATACTAAATATTCTTCAAGCGAAATGAAGTGTAAATATTTCCATAGTAAAAATAATTAGGGATGGATGGGAATGACATTTCTATATTGGAACGGGATGGGAAATGAGTCAAAATATCGGGATTGGGACTGGAACGGGAAATTATAAAAATGAGGCCTTAAAATAATTCTAGGTTAAAAATATATATTGTTTTAAAACTACTATGGTAATTTTTATAAAAGTTTTGACATTATAAAATATAGTAATACAAATAATATATTAACTTATTAATATAGATAGGGCTGTGAGAATTGCATATTTTACTGAAACAAATAGTAAAATTTTGAACAGATATTGAATAATACAAATAATACATTATTTTTATTAGTTAGTCTCTTTTGAAAATGGTGTTTTATAAACTACCTATTGGAGAAGTGCATAAAATAAAAATATAGACTTTACCTTACTTAAATGTCCTCTATTTTAACAGCTCTTAAAGGCTATCTAGGTTTGAAATACCTTAAATATTCTTTAGATCTAAAACCCCTTAAAGGTTATCTAGTTATGAAACACCTTAAATGTTCCCTAGGTTTGTTACCCTTTAAATATTCTTAATGTTTGAAACCCCTCGAAGCTTCTCTCTGTTTAAAGACCCTTCAATGCTCTCTAGAATTGACACCCATTAGAGGTTTGTTGTTTAACACCCCTGTAATCTTTACTCTCTGGTTGCTAACAACAAACAGCTGATGCTCATAAATAGTTGACCTTGGCAAGCTACTTCCTCCCCCCTATTTCTATGCCCCAAAAGATGTTAGAGTATAATATACCTCTCTGTCCTTCTTATAAATATTTCAAGCTCTCTCTCTTGCTGAGCCTAACAAATAAATTGCTATACAGAGCACATTGACTCACGAGCTTCCCAACTTGTTTGTCCCACCACAGGCAGTGAAATACCCCCCTTCCCCCCAAGTTTGCTACAGAACAAAGATGATTATCTCCAATAAAGATTGAGCCAGTAGTACCTGCTGAACCAATAAGCGGGCTTTATTTCCTGCCCAAACCCTTGCCAGGGAAAGGGTCTTTCCCGTCCGACTCTCGGGAATGGATAAATTCCCGACATTTTCCTGAGGGTTTGGGATCCCGCCCACCCCTACAAATAATTTGTAATGTAAACAAGAACTCAAAGTGGCAGAAATAGAACCTAAATTGAGTATTTAATATTGTTAATATTTTCATTGACCGAAGTTTCATAATATTGTCAAAACTGAAATTTTTTCCAAAGCAAAGTATAAGATATGTTTTTCAAAGACAAATCAAAGTTTAGAAGCTTCACGAACTATTATGAATCTTACATTAATGTAGCCAAATCCAAACTAAAAAAATCTAGCAACAAGACCACAGACTATTTATTTACCAGTTAGCTGAATGTTAAACATTAGAAAATTAATATTAATAGAATCATCAAAATTGAAGAAGAAAAATTATATATTTAAAGAGTTGTTGGACAAACAAAAAAATAAGTTTTCAGAGAATATTTACATTATCTAGATAAATCCCTGATCTGGCTATTTGATAAAGCAATATATTCTCTGATCCCCAAATCGACTACAACTGTTTGGTTTAAGTCGAACATAGGTAAATAATTTATTTGTAGCTTATCAAACCTCACCAGCAATTATAATATAGTAGAGATGTCACAACTCAATTTTTATCGATTCCAACACTTGTGCTTAAACTTACACACAATTTCTCAATTCTTGATTCCGATTCAACATTTATAATTTTAAATGTTTGTCAATGCATCCAGCTTCACATTAAATATATTCTACCCATTAATGTACTGTTGTACCATTGCATGCAGTTGAAAGAAAAACAAAAAAAATGTAGATAGTATAAAAAAACTTAGGTAAAGCAATATTCTTGTTTTGGGAAAAATCACTAGATTACAAAGGTCATATCAACTATATTTACAATTTCCCAGTAAGGTACTAAAATGAAAAAGCAAAAAAAAAAAAAATTGGTTACAATGAAAAATTACCCAATTTTGAATATTGTCATTTCATTTATATGCCACAACTTTTATTAATTGGGACTTGGGATTTACAAGCTAAGGGTTGAAAATAGTAATAATGAGCTTGATTAACAATTCATTCAATAGCAGTACTGATCGAGAGTAGCATGTTTGATATCATCCTAATATTATAATATGGCAGGGTGTGCCATACAACATACCTTCTTGGACTTGTTGTCCTTGTGGCGGTGTTCTTCCTTTTCGCGCTTCATCTGTAGCTCCAGCTCTCTCTGTAGAAGCTGGCGTCTCTTCTCAAGGACCTTCTCGTCCTCGTATTCCAAGTCCCTCTGGTCCCAGTTCTCCCAGTTCAGTTCTGGGCTATGAATCTTCTTCACCACTACCGTGGAGTGGAGTCGCTTGTTGGCGTCGTCCTTGCTAGCCTGACCACTGTGACCAACCTACAGCAAAATATGATCGATTTGTTAGTTCTAGCTCTTTGCACAAACATTAGAATTTTCAATACAAACATTTGGGGGTTTGTTTACAGACATAAAAGCTTTGGGCTTAAATTTAATATGGGCAGGTGATAATTATTAAAATTTGCACTAAATACCATCGAAGCCTGAATAGAGTAAGTTGTTGCACATTAAAAAACATTAAATTTTAAAAGTGTTCTAAATAAAAAATAAAAAGTCTAGAATTTTACTGCAGGTGAAAACATGACACAGTTTTATATCAGCTTTATGTAGCTTTGTCTTACTCCCGTCTTTACTTGAGATTCCGAGGAAGCCTTCTTTTCGACATGATCACATAAATAAATTAAATTTGCGTGGAGGGAGAGTGGAAAACCATTTAGGAAAAACCACCCCCAGTTCACCCGACCAAGATTCGAACCTCGTTCTCCCCATCCTCGGTGGTCTAGCTCAACACAACTGGCGCATTAGCCAACTACGCCACCAAGGCAGGTAAGATGAGTTTATTATTAGACACCCTTAATGAATGGCTGGTACAGTTCCAGCATGCTATAAAATAGACCTTTGTAGAAATCTGCAATTTTTTTTCAGTGCCACACTGGTTTGTTTTTTGTTTTTGGTTTTTTACTTCATTTAATACATAACTCACAAACTAAATTAATTTTCTAACAAACACAATACCCGGCCTCTTTGCCATTAATTCATCCCTTTGAAAGGAAGTCTCAATTTCACCTAAGATAACTGACTAAGATATGCTGTGAAGTGACTTCAAGATTCTTAGTTCAATAGACAGACATGCTATCAAATGCTCGCTAAGCTGTTGAGCTGTTAGTATATGGCAAAGTATACTTAAATTGTACATTATATCTCAATCTTACAACAATTGATTCCCCCCCATACGAGGACAAAGGGTTGAATTTAGTCAAGAATTGGGGGTCAACCCATCTATCAGTATATCAAATAGCCTGCTATTTTAGTAGCTGGAAGATTGATTGACATAAAAAAATATGGATTAAAGATATAATCCTTAAACTTTAATCCTACCAAGATTTGAATCATAGTATCTTGTTGACGCTTGAGCAAATTCTGAATCACAAAGCTTAAACGTAGAGCCCTGCTTTTATGGTGAATAAAAAGGCCCAATTTCGTTTTTAAGTTTCCCAAAAGCGGTGAATAAGCGGTGCATTACAAAAATCCTATTTTTGCGACGAAATTATCGAATTAAGACAAAAGCATTAAAAAAGTGGTTTTTACCAAACTTTCGTGATTAAGGTGACTTTGTTGGGTTAAAACTAGACTTCCAGGACAATGTTTGAAACAGGTAAACTAAACATATTGAAGTGAAAACCTAAATTGCATTTTGTTTGGACAAAACGGTAAAAAACACTAGTTCACAAAAAAAGTGCTGTCAACTTATTAAAAAAGTAAGATTTAGCGGCAGCTGGTCCGGGAAAAGTATGTACAAGTCACAAAGACCAAATATTACACAAAAATCATCTTGTTACTTCACAAAAATTGTGACTATATTTTTAAATCTCAATTTAGACTAGAAAAATACAAAATAACTACTCAACATCACCAAACTGCAACAAGCCGAATGCCGAAAATTGAAACTAAATCGCGATTATCGCGGACATCGTTTAAAATCGCGAATATCGCGCTAAAACGCCGATTTCATGAATTATCGCGACAATTCTGAGCATATATTTGCAATCAGGGTAACCTGAAATGTGAACATCTGAAAGAAAAAAATGCCATATCTAACATTCGCAAATTATCGCGATCTCCACAAATGCAGGGCTCTGCTTAAACGCTTTTGACCATGGCCAAGGCAGAAAATAAATAATTACTAAATTAATACAGCCCATTTTTCATACTAAGGGCCCTTCCTTATCTGACAGTTAAAAAATTAGATCTATTTTCATTTATTCGTACATCAAGCCATTTGATCAGCAGCTACCCGCCTTGGTGGCGTAGTTGGCTAACGCGCTAGTCGTGTTGAGCCCGACTGCAGAGGACGGGGAGATCGAGGTTCGAATCTCGGTCGGGTGAACTGGGGGTGGTTTTTCCTAAATGGTTTTCCACTCTCCCTCCACGCAAATGCGGGTTCACTTCCTCTATTCAACCTTCCCAATTCCTAATCCATTAGCGTAATTAGTACTTAAGCGTATAACCCGAACGGGTAGTAAGACGCAGTGCTAAATAATAATAATAATAATAATAATAATAATAATAATATAATAATAATAATATAATAATAATAATAATAATAATAATATAATAATAATAATGATCAGAGCTGTCACTTTTGATAGATATTATCAATACCTATAGAACAACACTAATAACATAGTAAAATGTGTTAAATGTTGGCTGCGAAAAAAAGTTTGTATTTTCTAAAAGGCCCTTCCTATGCAAACTGGATTGTAGTCCCATATCCTTAAGTTACCTGCTTCTGTTTTACGTCGCCTTCTTTTTTAGCAGCACGTTTGGAAGGACTGATGAGTGTATGGGTGCTAGCGTATCTAAAATAAAACAAACATAGGCTTATAACTAATATATTAATTAAGTGCCTGCAACGGTGGGCAAGCATATTAAATACAAAGCTTGTCCTAGTAGGCTTATGGTTTGCCCGTCACCAGTAGGTCAAGAGTTTGAATCCAGCCGGGCAAAGAAGGGATAGTTTTTCTTGTAAAAAAAAACCCTAAGAACACCCAGCCAGAATTCAAACCTCAACCTTTTCATCATTGGCAAACCAGACTATGATTTTGACATTTAGTCCACACAATCAATTCAAGATCATAAGAGACTTCCATGGCATTTACAGGGTTGCCACTATTTTATTAAAACCAAATTTCCTGTTCCTTCTAGGTATTCCAGGAGAAATTCCCTTTTTTTTCCAGACAGCTTAGAGTGAAGAAAAGAGTATTAAATTTAATTTTTCATCAGATTGAAGAGTGGGAAGTTATGTAACTTATATCTAAAACAGGATGATTTAAGATCGCCGGGACAGTACATCTACTGCCACTTCACAACCCTTGTTTAAGGGGTAATAAGACAAGTGCGAACAAGCTTGTTTAAATCTTCAGTTCACTTTTTCGTCCATCCAAAGACCTACTACCAGTATTTTAAGCTTTCAATTAAATGTCTCGAATTAATAAATATCCCAGTATTTTTTTTACTAGATTTTGCAAAATTGCCCGTGTTTTCCCGGTTTTTTAAGTGCACAATAACCTTGATTTACCTAAATAATTCCTCCGGGTTCAATGTGAGGTATACTACCAGTGTGTTCAACGCTACGAGTCAACTTACTTGCAGCTCTTGCCGTACGGACAGTTTCCATTCTGCAGCCAATTTCTGCATGTGTTCTCTGTGGTTGGCTGGCTGGTAGATGTAGCTTTGGTTCCTAGCCGTTCAAACACACTCGGCCGCCGCTGGGAATCTTTGCTCTTGTTTGCTGGAGATTCTACCGTTATCTTGCGTTTGGTAGGTTTGGTTTCTGGCATTTTTAACTGAAATAAAAATTAATAAGTTCTATTAAACAATATGAAGATTAAAGTTCATGTATTACTATGCCTGCTTATTTTATATGTCACAATCGAAATGGGACTGGTGGCTTTACTTTCCCTCTGAAGGAAGTTGTACTATGGATTTTTTTCACTCAATAAAAATCCATCGACCCTGGTTGGGTTTGAATCCACATATACAAGGTCCTGAGAAAAGCACTTTACCCCAAGACCACCGAGGACAGAGGATGAACCCTTATACACATTTAAATAAACTTATATTTAATAGGCCTACCTCTTTTTTTATCATTTTGGAGCAAGAGTTGTCAGTTCAATGTTTATTCAAATGAACTATTTCTGACAGTCGTGGCATCTTAAAAGTTTTAAACCATTCAGTTATAGTTACGGTATGGGTGCTTCATATAAGGCTTTTTTTTTTCTACTACTTAAGTTACTAAAGAAGACTAAAAGTCAAACAATTTTTATTATATTCATAAAGATTCAAATGTGTGTACAATTTAAATGAAATTCACCAAAATCACCTAGGAATGTCAATATTTATGAGCACGTGATTGTGATATGTAGTCCAATTAAGTTCCTGCATATTTCATTATCCATTCCATCATACAGGCCTGATTATTATTTTGTGAGTTACAAGATTGTTTGATAAATCAATATTAAATGAAATTTTAATTCATTAACGCATGAAAGGTTAGCAACATTAGGTTAAATTAGCTAGGTATTTTAACTTCTAAGCTCTAATATATTATAACCGCTTGTTTAAGAATGAGTTTTAGATATAAAAAAATTAAGTTTAAGTTGTTAAAGGGGTTCAGTTATAATGGATGTGATGGTTTATTTTATGTTAGACCTAGCTATTTAAATAAAAGATGTTCAAGATTACCGTAAGCAAGTTAAGCAATCTTTTCCAGGGTTACATTTCACACACCTCTCATTGCAATGTGAATAAGTGCATTGTTACATGCTAATTTATTGTGGCCAAAAAAAATAGGTAAATATACCAAGCAGTGATTATGTGAGAAAATATAATTTAGTTATTAGGCCCTACTTAAACTAAATGTAATAATTTGGTACTGATATTTTCTTACATTTTGACTTTTAACTGTAATCCTTATTTTTTTACTATGAATATTTTCCCCTTTTTCTTGGATATTTATCCAGTTTTAAGTGCATATTTTCAGGCATATTTTACCAGATTTTAGTGCATATAAATCCACAGCCTAACTATTAGTACTATCCCAAACCATTAATTTATATTTTAATAAAATTACAATTGTTTGGACTGCTAAGCCTTCTTTACAGAGTCAGTAAGCTCCATATCTGTTAAAACCAATGAGAAGTCGTAGACTAAGCCCAATTAAACTTTTTGAAAAAAAAAAGTGTCTTAAGCAAGTGCAAGCAGACTGCAGTCATGGTTTGCTAAGCAGAGGTTATTAAGAATATGGCACTAATGGGAAGTTGAACCTACCAAAGAAACGTCACTCTTTCTCAGAAAACTGTTTTAAAGATGCCACACTTCCCCTGGTTTTTAAATTTTCAGAAAAATATTGGTGTGTTTATTTCAATGCGGGCACACATATTTACTTTGTTGTGGTTGGTAGTTCTTAGCAGTCTGTATCAATTAGGTAGTCCTTAGAAGGTTAAAGTTTACTTTGATATGATTGGTAGTCCTTAGCAGTCCATATAAAATAGTCCTTAGAAAGTTAAAGTTAGAGTGAACTTCTATGTAGTGTTAAGGACTAAGGACTTAAGGATTGTGTATATATAAACAGAGCAATCTGTTAGTGTGGAACCCACCTCGGTGGTGTAGTTGGCTAATGCGCTAGTCGTATTGAGCTTGACTGCCGAGGACGAGGAGATTGAGGTTCAAATCTCGGTCAGGTGAACTGGGGGTGGTTTGTCCTAAATGGTTTTCCACTCTACCTCCACGCAAATGCGGGTTCACTTCCTCTAAATTCAACCTTCCTCATTCCTAACCCAGTAGCGTAATTATCACTCAAGCATATAACCCGAACGGGTAGTAAGACACGGTGATAAATAATAATAATAATAATAATAATAATAATGTTAGTGTGGAGTCAATCTTTTACAGACCGCTACGCACCTCATGGATACGAAGTCTGAACAGGGCTTTAGACGGGTCATGTATACAAATCCATACTGTAGGAATTGTCAACACAATTAAAAGCATTTTGTTCCCTACTCAGTTAAAAAAGTGTGATTATTTTACAATCAAAATAATTAATATACCTTTTAAGCAAACAAAATCTAACCATGCCATGAATTAAAGAAAATAAATGTGAAATGATAAAATGTACATTCCTCTATGAAGTATACACTTTGTACCCTATTAATATTTAGAACTAGGTAATTCTACCGCTAAAAATTATAGGCAAATGTATTACCTTCAATTAAAAAATCATTGTAGTAACTTGTAAATAAGGTACATTTTATATCATCATAATGTCTAGGTAATACCGTAATTAAAATAAATACAGTGGTAATTTGTGATTACACTTATATAAAAAAAACAAATAGCTTGTAGGTTTACATCTATTGATCGACATTTGCAAAACCCAGTAATGGAAAACATTTGAAAATTAAATACCACCATACCAAAAATATATTTACCATATCTAAGTAGTTGTGAATTTGGTTACTCCTGTGTCAGTGTAAAAGCAATTAAAAAATATAGATCGAAGGTATTTTTACAAATAAAAGTAAGACATACGTTTGGGAGTTCATGAGAACTTTTTAAGATATCACGTAGGAAGAAGACACTCTGTATTCCCGAGTGCTTTTGTGAGCGTCGAAAAAATAACGTACTGAAACAAGTAAGGAAAGCAAAATATCTCGGTCTGACCATTGATAGCTCACTATCTTGGAGCCTACATATAAACCATGTCACAAAAAAAAAATTAGGGGTACAGTTGGCGTGCTAAGGAAATTTCCCTAAAAATTCACTCCGAACGTGTTAAAGCCCACCTATTTTGTCCAGGGTAACTTGCACTTTTCTCACTTAAATGTAATATGGGGTAATACTTTAAAGGCCATTTAATACCACTAATAAGACTACAAAACACAGCACTAAAAAATATTTTTTGGCTGCCTAGAGGTTAGGACAGTGATTAAGCTTAAAAGGTTGGGTATTTTAAAATTAACAGAAGCTATTTTTTTTCATGCGGTTGTAATGGCATATAATCTTGAAAACAACCTAACTATTAGAAATTTAAAAATTGGGGAATATAAAAAGGGGAATTACTCTACAAGAAGTCTGAATAATTATTTCCAGAACAGAGTAAACACCACTACATTTGGACTCTACTCAGTAAAGATGAAGGGACTAAAATTTTTCAATATAATACCATAAGAAATAAAAATGAAAAAATTTAATATTTTTAAAAAGAAAATTAAGAAGTACATTTTGGAAAATAATTTTGACCAAGTGATATGTGGGTGAAAAGGTATTTGTAATTTTATAGCAACTGATGTTATAATTTGAGCAGAATGTCTACCGTATGTATACCGTGTTTTATGTGTATGTTACAGTACTTATTGTTGTTTTGTCTTTTTTAAAGGTTTTTTTGTATACTATTATCTTTATTTGTAATTTTACTATCGTGGGGTAGGTGCATCTAAAATAATGTGGCTGGGTGATGACCAATAATTTATACCCTATAATCGATCTCTCTTTCCTAAATGTATGTAACAAGTTAGTGAATGAACCACGCCTAGATTAGGATGTTTATATGTATACGAGCCGATTTTGGCTCTTTTTATAAACAAATTCTGAATAACTAACTAAAAAAATTATTGGTGGAAATGTGTATTCAATTTGCGTAGTGCGGTGTCAGTTTCTATGCTTGCTTAGTCTATAAGTAATAAGTCTGTATAAAGACTAGAATCTAACTGTGTTTTGTTATCTGTGGTATTATGTTAATCATTTCCATTTAATGTTTATTTGCTATTCACCGTGAAAATATTGTAAACTTATGCATTGTTTTCATTAATATAATATGCGTTTGTACGTAAATTGTTTTGAATTTTCATAAATATATATAATTAGTAATTTCTTATAATGTCAAGCTTTTCAAGAAACGTTTTGAAAATTGTAGTTGCTCAGATTTGTCAAACAATTGGCTGGCAAGGTATTCATACAACACCACTGGAAATCATGATCGATATTTTACATAAATATCTACAAGAAATAGCTCAATTGACTCACAGGTTTTCAGAACACGGTAAGTTAAATAATTGTAAATCTAATATAACTATCATTTACCATAAATTTGACATTAATGTCAACTGAATTCTTAGTAATTACCTTTTGTGGGAGCAAACAATAATAAGTTGACTTTAAGTAGACTTCAACTTCACCTTGAGTATTCTTTTATTTTAATGGGAGATTAAGAACATTGGCCGTATCCGAATAGTCAAGTACACTTGACTTGACGCAGACTTCATGCAGACTCGATAAAATTACACTTTACACCCACTTGAGATCGAAAACTGCAACAGACTTTTCGAACGGCTATTATCCTTTACACGCCCTTGAGTCCGCAATGCTGCTTCCCACCCGTGATCTTAGAAATTATTTTAAACGCCATCTATAATCAGGGAATGAAAACTAATACAACGTTTTAATATCCAAACCCACTTCTTTTCACTAGACATTTCCAACACAACACAAAAAACACTACAACATGAGCAGTACCGGTATAGTTAAAATACTTTATCATAGATAGCATATTACACATCACAGATCACATTACTCTAGCAGACGAAAAATTAAACAGTTGCCAGTCAAACTCCGCATCGACGGCGTGTCAAGGGTAACTTGCCGTCACACTTGGTCTCAAGGGCTTGTTCAGGGGGAGCTGAATTGTATCCACTCAGAATGGTATCCATTCCGACAATTTTGTAATAAACTGCTTTTGTGAAAAACTGGAATTGTATCCACTGGAATTATATCCACAAAAACTGGAATTGTATCCACTCGGAATGGTATCCATTCCGACAGTTTTGTAATAAACTGCTTTTGTGAAAAACTGGAATTGTATCCACTGGAATTATACCCACAAAAACTGGAATTGTATCCACTCGGAATGGTATCCATTCAAACAGTTTTGAAATATACACCTTTAAGAGAAAACTGGAATCATATCCACAAATGGCCGACATGAGGTTTAACAGAAGGAACGTTTAACGTAAAAGCTTTGTCACACTTCTGGTAGAGGGCAGCAGGATGGAACCTTCTTCACTTACTACTTGTATACTTGAGTGCAGCCAAATCAGTATGTTAATTCAATTAAATTTTTTAAATAAGTTTAAGTGATTATTTGAAATTCGTAGACTCCTATAAAGCTTCCAAGATTACATATCATATATTAAAAAGCATTGCGTTTTAGATTATTTCTGTGCTGCAGAAGTATTTTCTTAAACATGGAGTATTCATTCCCTTTAAAGATTGCAGTGCATACTAGAACATTAATTTGTAACCTTATTTAACTTGTAAGAGTTTTTTTTCAGGTCAATATATTTTAGAGCATGTATCGACTTATATAATTTTAAAGAAACAATACTTCTATTTTATTTGCCGCCAGCCTATGCCTATGCTCAGTGAGCTATAGTGATGGGAAGAATCGAGTAACAGTGGTCGACTACACCTTTTATGTATCGTAATCGGTTGTACTCGATTCTTCCAGAAATACTCAAGTAAAAGTAGTTTGGCCCTGTTCTTCTTTTAGTTGCTCCTTTTCTTTATCTTCAGATATAATACACAATATTTATTGGTATGTTTAACGTGTTGTGGGTGACCTGGTGGTCCAGGGGTAAGGTGTCAGACTTCTGTGCTGAGGGTTCGGGGTTCAATCCTCGGTCCCGGCACAGATTTATCTGATTGCCAAACCCTTCCTTCACCTCTGACAAGATGTGTATTAATCACAACTTGTGAATGTGAGGAATGCCAGGCCTCTACCGTGGTTCGGATTCCACGTTAAACTGTAGGACCTCCATTTCATCTCACAATCACCCTACCATTGCACATTTAGCGTAAGTGCGTATAACCCGAACGGGTAGTAAGACGCGGTGCTAATAATAATAATAATAATAATAATAATAATAATAATAATTTAACGTGTTATTTGAATATAAAATCTTTTTTCCCATACAGTTCATTTTTCAGTCATACTCTTATCAGCGGACGATTTAGAACAACATTCAATCCCTACTCGACATTTTATCAATAATACATTTATGACCATATCGGGAATGGAACTCAGGACACCTAGCCTGGTTGCCACACACACTCCTAACTGTGGTAGTGTTGAATTTATACAAGGTGATTCGTTAAGATTCGAGCCCCAACCTGATTACTAATGGTGACAGTATAACGAGTGTAATAGTCCTTAGACCGATCGACCCCCTAGTGAGGGTAACAGGTTTCTTCAGTCTGTAGTAAATAAATGGTATGGTAGTGTATTTATTGTGGCTGCACATAAAATATACTTTGAAAAATTTAATATTGCCTCGGCAATTGCAGCACAACCCAGTCTATTGAACTATACTAACGAAGAAGTATAATATTAATTTTGATGTGAATGATAAGAGCTGACATAACTCTTCAGTGTTCAACGTCACAACTGTCTAAGTGTGACACGCTCTTCAAGACCGGGTACGGTGCCAGTTAAGACAAACACTCTGCAACTTAAAAACACCACCATACATAAATTAATATAGTTCGCAAATAAACTTGAACTATTATTTTTATATAAAAAACATAATTTAGGTAGACTCATTTAAAATCAAAATAAAAAAGTTTATTACAAGACAACTTTTTCATGTTTTCCTATAAATATTTTAAGAGGTATGAAAGTTATTTAGTTGGTTCCAAATATCAGGTAAGATTTCGCAGGCGATGTTCACCACAATAATTATTACAACCACTATAAAATTACTGTCTTTCCCACACTAGTGGAAATATACTTATGGCGTGATATTTATATGTAGACTTTTGAAGCTTGGGACAATGTTAATTTTCATAATTTGGGTGAAAAAAGGTGGTTTAAGAATCAGTTTTTCTAGTATATATATTGCTTTCAGTAGATGCATAAGTGAATGTTGTATAATAAATAAGGGGTGCTTATTTCGTATAAATAATTGTGTTCATTCTTGAGCTACATAATTGCAACTCCACTGGCTATAAAAAGGATAGCGTTAACGGGAAAACCAATGAAATAGAACGAGACGTAAATGTCCATAAGCGCCTGAACTATTCCACATCCACAATAAACTACACGACTAATACCAACACAAGAGAATCAAGTTTAACCAATAGAAAGTTAGTTCCGAAATTAATTATAGAAGGTGCTCCGATATATTTAGTTACGTTAGGGAAGACCGGGATTTTTCTGATGAAAATTCTCCATTACAAACTTCTTTAAGGCGTACTAGAAATCAAACCAGAATTTTTGTCAAAAGCACAAAGCGGGGCCCTGATAGAAAATTTAATTCTCTATCCAACCATATCAGTGTGCATAGGCCTAGACCCTACAGATCTGAGAAATTTGACCAAAACTTGGGGAAGAACAGGATTTTTAAAGTTTTTACATTTTTTAAGGCGCTCCAGCGCCAAAACCAGCATTTGTGTCAAGAGCACAAAGCGGGGCCTTAATAGAAAATTTAATTTTCTATCCAACCATATCAGTGTGCATAAGCCTAAACCCTACAGATCAGAGCAATTTGACCAAAACTTGGGGAAGACCGGGATTGTTCTTATGAAAATCCTCCATTACACACATTAAAGGTTCTCCAGCACACAAAACAGAATTTGTGTCTAGAGCACAAAGAGGTGTCGTGATGGTCCCAACTACCCACTATTCAACAATATATATATTCGTGGGCCTAGACCATAAACAACTCTCAATTTGACCTAAGAAAGAATAAATATACAACTTTATTTTTAATTAAAATTTTGTTTAGATCGCTCTTACTTTTAAATAATATTTTATGTTTATTTAATTGTCGGAAGTGTAAGGGTTTAAGATTACTTCCATGCTTGTGTATTTTTTATCTTCTTGTAATTCCTCCCTCATTTGTTTCACCCCTAATTCTACTTTCCTTCCCCATCGTTTTTTTTTTTTTTTTTTTTTTGCTTTCTTAAGTAATCAACATCAAACTATAATTGCTTGACCCTGACAAATTCTCCCAACAATATTTTTCTTCTCATTCAACTTTCAATAGAACTTTTCATCCCGGGAGTCTACTTTCCTCACCCCTGCTCATAGCAATCCACATAAACTATAAATAGATACCTAATGCCTTTGGTATTATGACTCATACTCTGGCCCAGACTAAGGGCAGAACCTGTTCCCCCCTTTGAAAGTCAGACCACACAAATATTTTTGACAAATCTGTTGTTGTGCTTGAAGGAATCGGATTTCGTGGACAAGTCTGACTGACTCTCGAATCCAACCCACTTTCGTAACTAAAGCAATTGAAAAAACTGTAGTAAACTATTGCCAGCCATAATGAAAATTTGTATTATATCCATCACAATTACAAGTTAACACTTTTCACTTTTAAAACCAATAACATTAAATTACTTTTATTTGTTTAGAAAGATTTTCATTACTGTTTTAGTACATTTCATGATATCTATTCAAATAATATATCCAAAACTGTTTTGTGTTCGACACCCAACTATACAAATCTTGCTAGTGGTTGGTGAACTTTGTAATAAATTTACTTAAATATCAATGTAAATTAATTATTAATTTCAAAAACTACAGTTTAATGTGGGATCCAAACCACGGTAGAGGCCTGGCATTCCTCACATTCACAAGTTGTGATTAATACACATCTTGTCAGAGGTGAAGGAAGGGTTTGGCAATCAGATAAATCTGTGCCGGGACGAGGATTGAACCCCGAACCCTCAGCACAGAAGTCTGACACCTTACCCCTGGACCACCAGGTCACCCACAACACGTTAAACATACCAATAAATATTGTGTATTATATCTGAAGATAAAGAAAAGGAGCAACTAAAAGAAGAACAGGGCCCAACTACTTTTACTTGAGTATTTCTGGAAGAATCGAGTACAACCGATTACGATACATAAAAGGTGTAGTCGACCACTGTTACTCGATTCTTCCCATCACTATAGCTCACTGAGCATAGGCATAGGCTGGCGGCAAATAAAATAGAAGTATTGTTTCTTTAAAATTATATAAGTCGATACATGCTCTAAAATATATTGACCTGAAAAAAAACTCTTACAAGTTAAATAAGGTTACAAATTAATGTTCTAGTATGCACTGCAATCTTTAAAGGGAATGAATACTCCATGTTTAAGAAAATACTTCTGCAGCACAGAAATAATCTAAAACGCAATGCTTTTTAATATATGATATGTAATCTTGGAAGCTTTATAGGAGTCTACGAATTTCAAATAATCACTTAAACTTATTTAAAAAATTTAATTGAATTAACATACTGATTTGGCTGCACTCAAGTATACAAGTAGTAAGTGAAGAAGGTTCCATCCTGCTGCCCTCTACCAGAAGTGTGACAAAGCTTTTACGTTAAACGTTCCTTCTGTTAAACCTCATGTCGGCCATTTGTGGATATGATTCCAGTTTTCTCTTAAAGGTGTATATTTCAAAACTGTTTGAATGGATACCATTCCGAGTGGATACAATTCCAGTTTTTGTGGGTATAATTCCAGTGGATACAATTCCAGTTTTTCACAAAAGCAGTTTATTACAAAACTGTCGGAATGGATACCATTCCGAGTGGATACAATTCCAGTTTTTGTGGATATAATTCCAGTGGATACAATTCCAGTTTTTCACAAAAGCAGTTTATTACAAAATTGTCGGAATGGATACCATTCCGAGTGGATACAATTCAATCCCCTCCTTGTTCAGGGTGCAGCGGCTCACTTCGTGACTATTCGGACGGTTGTTCACTCGATCACGTGATTGCCAATGCAATTATCGAGTGAGCGTCAAGGGTCGACGGCGCGTGAAGTAGACTATTCAGATACAGCCATAGTCTTGGGAAGAACTCACTCAAACGGGAAGGATTTATTAGATTTGAAATTAAAACCTGCTTAGTAAGGCTACATCATTTTACTAAGCTCTGATCCCCATCCTGATATCTGTAATATTAACAATTTCTATTAATCAAATTAATGTTGAAAATAATTCTATATAATTCATACAAATAAAAAACTCGCCTTAGTTACAGAATAATGTTAATTAATATTTATAACATAGATAGGTAAAATTATATGAAAGAATTTTCAAATAAATTAAAAAATTAAACCTGAACACAGGTATTGAGCCCAGGACCTTTGGCTCTGACACCAATGTTCTACAAAGCTATCCAGGGATTGTCCCGTGCTTAAGGTCATTCTTCACTCATAATTTAAAGCAGAGTCTATGATGAACGTGTGGGTATCATCAGCTACTGAAAGTTATCATTAATATCACAGCCACCGGTGACTTAGTTGTGACTTTATGCTGCCAATCTGCCAATAGTATAAATTGTACATTTCAAGTGTATCAAGATGGAAAAAAGAAACACTATATAATTAAGTACATAAGAAAGGCAAAGCTTGGGGGATGAATGATTATAATTATGGAAATCAGATATTCAAAATTGTCTTCTACTAACTTTTCTAGTTGTATACAATATTGGTACAGAAGTTAGTGAAAGATGTATGATTATGTATGGAAAATATTGGTATTATTAGTTCTTATTTTATTTATTTCTCCAAGGTGGCCACACCATACCAACTCTTGAGGATTTAGCTCTTGCATTCGAAGATATGGGTGTAAGTTTAAAAGACCTGGATGAGTATGTGAAGAACGTTGAACCAGTGCCATGTGTGTTTGATGTTCCCAAGTATCCTGTCCCTCGAGAATCTCACCTCAACTTCTTGAAACCCGGCAGTAGGGAGGTGGTCACACGCCTGGTTCATGTTCACGAACACCTACCGCCGATGTTTCCAGAATTGGAAGGTAATTCACCTTCTATTGAGCATTATCTGACATTTTTAGATGATACTTAGACTGTCTATTCTAATTCATTCCTGTGACTTTTGATGTAAGTTGGGCGGTGTCAATCTTGACAACTATAGCCAAAATAGTATTTGTAATTAGTATTTATAGGTTTATTATTATTGCACTGTCACCTGTGTTTTAATTTATAAAAGTAGATATACTTTCTTTAAGAACTGTCCTGGAAAAATGTAATTTATTTACAAAGCAAATATAGGCCTATCTTATCAAATTGAGACCCATAATCCATTAACTAAAGATGGGTTGAATTCTTACTTTTAAAAATAAAATTAATAGAAAACACACTAGCCATAAAAACAAGGCGAACTCTTTATTATGAATATGCTTATTTTTATTTATTTTTTAAATAACTTTGGTGTTGTTATAAACAATTCTTTAAGTTGCTACAAGTAAAAAAAGACACACTTAGGCAACATACCTGGGTAAATGTTAATATATATTTTTGTAAGAGTGTGGATCCATATTAATTTAAATGGTAGGCTAGTTTATAAAACACTCATTAGAAAATCATTGTTTTTATTACCACTTTTGATTAGAAAAACTGAGAAATTAAACATCTATTAGGCCTACTATATTCTCACATTAGGCCTTATTTCTGCAACACATGTAAAATAGGCTTCTTGTATTTACATCTAAGCCTGATGTAGTATTAATATAATTTAACTTGCAATTTTATATATACATTTCAAAAGGAAAATATTATATCACTGATTTATAGATTAGTTAAAATAAAACCAATGGTTTGTTAAATTGACTTTCTTAAAATCCTGATTCAAAAGTGTATATTTAGGCCAGGATTGTAAAGTTGGTACACCTACTTCACGCCTTGGACTCCTAATCCTCTATTTTTCTACTATCTGACTGCGACTCTGACGCCTTCAGAAATGGCTAAAGTATATTAATTAGTAACAAAAAAAAAAACCCGCCTCGGTGGTGTAGTTGGCTAACATGCTAGTCGTGTTAAGCTCGACCGCCGAGGACGGGAAGATCGAGGTTCGAATCTCGGTCGGGTGAACTGGGGGTGGTTTTTCCTAAATGATTTTCCACTATCCCTCCACACAAATGCGGGTTCACTTCCTCTCAATTCAACCTTCACAATTCAAACAAAACAAAAGAATTACTGCAATGGAATTCTCCCATATAGATTACTTCATGAAAAGCTTCTTTGGCTTCATGAATTATATTTGAAATTTGTTAATCCAAATTACAATATTGATCCTAAAGAATAAAAAAAGTGTGAAATTAAAATGATATATTTAACCATATAGGCTATTGTTATATTATAATTTTTTATTTTTGAGTCAGAACATTTTTACCCTCTCCGACTCAACCCAAAATTGCAACTGACCACAACTCCAACTCCACATCCCTAATGTAGACTATACATAAATATACAGTGTGCTCCCAATTATCCATCACTCACAGGATTGGGACATGGTTGAAACACAAAAAATAAAAGTTCGATAATAAGAGAAGCAAGGAAAAACTTTACCAAAACTCAAAAAACAAGTTAAAAAAAATGAAATATTATGGTTTTCTAAAAAAAATATTGAAGTGTTTATCTTTTACATAGGCCTATGGTCTACACTAAAACAAAGGCAACACAAAACTAAATATTTGATCTATTTCTGGGGAAAAAAAGTGTGTAATATTTTTTCAATTTTGAAGACTACATCCTAGCCTTGTCTGCTAAGTCTTTCCACTTCTTTAGCCACAAAATATCCACAAGTGTTGAATTAAGATGTTGTTCTATATACTGAAGAGCCATATCAAATACGTGAAACAGCAGTAATTCACAGACAACCACCAGAGCAGGACGGTCGGATATGCCAAGGAGACTGATGTTTAGAGGTTGGGTGTGAGAGGGTCTGCTCTATAGGCCTATGTCTAATTTAGGCTACTAACTCTTTATTTTTGTATTATCTTTGTTGTCTCTTTTTTCAGAGGAAGAGCAGTCAAGCAAGCACTCACCCTTGTCTTTAGACTTATCTTTGCTGTCTCTTTTTCAGAGGAAGAGCGGTCAAGCAAGCACTCACCCTTGTCTTTAGACTTATCTTTGTTGTCTCTTTTTTCAGAGGAAGAGCAGTCAAGCAAGCACTCACCCTTGTCTTTAGACTTATCTTTGTTGTCTCTTTTTCAGAGGAAGAGCGGTCAAGCAAGCACTCACCCTTGTCTTTAGACTTATCTTTGTTGTCTCTTTTTCAGAGGAAGAGCAGTCAAGCAAGCACTCACCCTTGTCTTTAGACTTATCTTTGTTGTCTCTTTTTCAGAGGAAGAGCAGTCAAGCAAGCACTCACCCTTGTCTTTAGACTTATCTTTGTTGTCTCTTTTTCAGAGGAAGAGCGGTCAAGCAAGCACTCACCCTTGTCTTTAGACTTATCTTTGTTGTCTCTTTTTCAGAGGAAGAGCAGTCAAGCAAGCACTCACCCTTGTCTTTAGACTTATCTTTGTTGTCTCTTTTTCAGAGGAAGAGCAGTCAAGCAAGCACTCACCCTTGTCTTTAGACTTATCTTTGTTGTCTCTTTTTCAGAGGAAGAGCGGTCAAGCAAGCACTCACCCTTGTCTTTAGACTTATCTTTGTTGTCTCTTTTTCAGAGGAAGAGCAGTCAAGCAAGCACTCACCCTTGTCTTTAGACTTATCTTTGTTGTCTCTTTTTCAGAGGAAGAGCAGTCAAGCAAGCACTCACCCTTGTCTTTAGACTTATCTTTGCTGTCTCTTTTTTCAGAGGAAGAGCAGTCAAGCAAGCACTCACCCTTGTCTTTAGACTTATCTTTGTTGTCTCTTTTTCAGAGGAAGAGCAGTCAAGCAAGCACTCACCCTTGTCTTTAGACTTATCTTTGTTGTCTCTTTTTCAGAGGAAGAGCGATCAAGCAAGCACTCACCCTTGTCTTTAGACTTATGTTTGTTGTCTCTTTTTCAGAGGAAGAGCAGTCAAGCAAGCACTCACCCTTGTCTTTAGACTTATCTTTGTTGTCTCTTTTTCAGAGGAAGAGCAGTCAAGCAAGCACTCACCCTTGTCTTTAGACTTATCTTTGCTGTCTCTTTTTCAGAGGAAGAGCAGTCAAGCAAGCACTCACCCTTGTCTTTAGACTTATCTTTGTTGTCTCTTTTTCAGAGGGAGAGCAGTCAAGCAAGCACTCACCCTTGTCTTTAGACTTATCTTTGTTGTCTCTTTTTCAGAGGAAGAGCAGTCAAGCAAGCACTCACCCTTGTCTTTATACTTATCTTGGTTGTCTCTTTTTCAGAGGAAGAGCAGTCAAGCAAGCACTCACCCTTGTCTTTAGACTTATCTTTGTTGTCTCTTTTCAGAGGAAGAGCAGTCAAGCAAGCACTCACCCTTGTCTTTAGACTTATCTTTGTTGTCTCTTTTTTCAGAGGAAGAGCAGTCAAGCAAGCACTCACCCTTGTCTTTAGACTTATCTTTGTTGTCTCTTTTTCAGAGGAAGAGCAGTCAAGCAAGCACTCACCCTTGTCTTTAGACTTATCTTTGTTGTCTCTTTTTCAGAGGAAGAGCAGTCAAGCAAGCACTCACCCTTGTCTTTAGACTTATCTTTGTTGTCTCTTTTTCAGAGGAAGAGCAGTCAAGCAAGCACTCACCCTTGTCTTTAGACGTAGCATCACCTCTTACAAGCCCTAAGGCTAATGTTTTCAAACGTCCGGGAGATCCGATTGAAAGTCCAGCAGCAAAACGAGCCAGGTAGGTTTCCGGCAACGCTTTCAAAAGAAAAGAAAATTGACAAGGAATGGTGTAGTTTCCATTCATGGCTCTGACCTGATAAGTCGAGATTTAAATCTTGATTCAAATAATGACTGTGTGTACTAAAGGGGGTTTCCAGCAGAAAGTATTGGGGAATTTCAAAACAAAAAAATAAAAACCACCTTGTAGAGACAAATTGTAAAATTAGCATCAAATTGCTACATGACTAAAACCTTACTATTATAGTTATTTTACTATGGTAAGTCCCTGATTTTCTGTAGGCCTAATTATTTTTATATGACACCCAAATCTCTATCCAATCATTGTTATGAGATGTATTTAAATAATTGAGTGTTTAATAAAATTATTATAACTTTGTGGAAATAATACAAATGTTTCAGACCTTATTGCCAAAATGAGGGTACTATGTATAATAATTATATTCACATTGTCATTTGGTAATTGTCACTACTTCTTGCACTGTTGAAGTTGATGTTGGAAGAGGAAGGTAGACCTCTCCGTGAAATCAGCAGTGTCATGATGACAACTTCTGGCTTCATATCTCCAGCTAGAGAAGGCAAACTCCCTGAAGCTCGAACCCCTCCACAACCCTCCAACTCCCGCTCTAATTCTCCTCAGCCCTCTTCCTACCCAACAGTGCCCCCTGAAGTTACTGGAGAGAAGAAGCCAAAAAAAATCCCTGTCAAAAAAACTGTCGAGGGTATTCAAAAGATTGATAAAGAAAACAAAAAGAAATTGAAAAGAGTTAAAGAGATGAAGGAAAGCAAACCAACTGATGGACGTCCTAAGGTGAAGAAGCTTGCCAGCATGAAGGAACTTTCTAAGCTAAAAGCTTTGAAGTCGGGTGCCCTTAGAATGATGAGTCACACTATGTCAGCTGAGATAGGCGTAGGAAGTAAAGTCTCAAAAGTGAACGCTCCTCAAACCCAATCTAAACCAACTCCGTCGGACACTTCTGATGTTGGCTCACATCAAGATGATGTTAAACCCCCTCAGATTACACCGCCATTGTTTCAACCAGTGTCAACAAGTTCCGTCACTAAAGAAGTAGGGAAACTGCGGTCTGAGCCTGATAGGCAAAAGCTTAATATATTTAAAAAAATCACAAAAATTAAAGAAGACAAGACAGAAAAATCGGAACATTCTGTTTCTCGGGAGAGTTCTTCTGTGCCCATCAACAAAGCTGATAGCAATGTTAAGACAAGTGGTGCTCCTCCATCCACTAATGAACCAGTTGTTGATAAAGTTAATGATATACCAGAAGATAAGCCAATGTTGATCAAAGCTAATAATTCACCCAAGACAAACATTTCTGTAAGTCCTATAGTCCAGACAGCAGAGGCAGTACCTTCTCGTGTAATAGATAGAGTCGGCAGCCTAGTATCACATCAAAATTTGAGCTCTAACGATGACTACATGTTTGATAACGATATCTATCCTGTAAATTTACCAAAAACACCAGAAATGCCCTCAATCCCAGAAAAAATTGAAACTAAACCTGAGCCAGATAAAAAGCCCAGGAAGAGTAGAACTAAAACACGAAAGGAGCCCAAAGATAAAACTCAAAGTACTGTTACTTCCAAGGCAACTAATTTTAAACCAGAGATGGTTGGTTTAGGAGGGCCAAGGCTACCACCAATGCCTGGATTCGCTAATGTACTTGTCCCTCCAGTTTTCCCATTTTTCCCTAATTTTCATCCTGTCCCAGGCCTTATTCCTCCATCACTTGGTCATCCCCTATTTCCTAATCAACCGATACTCTTTGGGAAAAACTTACCTTTCCCTGCAATGACACATCCTCTTTTCTCACCACCTCAAAAACATGTGGCGGATGTTAAGGAACCACCAAAACTAAATTTGATTCCATCCCTGCCAACTTCTTCTCTTCCATTGAAATTGGAACCTGTGGAAACAAGTGTAGAGCCGATACCGCTAGTGAAAGAGAAAACTGGAGAGAAGGTGAGTTAAATTGTTGATTTAATTTGTTTCAAGCCTAGTTCACAATAATTGTATTAGTCTAGTAATTATTAGTAATAACTCAATATTTTTCTCTACTAATATGATATTTTGTTTCACAATTATATTGGTTCAGTATTAATAATATTGTTAGTAATTATAATAATATTAGTAGATTTTAACAAAGATTTAGTTGGGTTTCTTACTGAAATATTAGACAATAAAATTTCCAAAATAGATTATTTAGTGTAAATAATGTTTGAATTTAGTGAAAATGTAGAGCAAAAATAAAGTAACAACATGAACATATTACACACACTTCAATATAGATTAGTAATTTCTTTGTCTTGTGATTAATAAAACAACAATTTCCCATATATTTAAAACAGTTTCAGAGGTTTTTTGTTTTTCAATTCATAATCTTCCTCTGAAGATAGAGCAAATACCTCCGTCAAAAAAAAAATCTTTCATAGTTGAATAAATTGGTTATTTACAAGTGAGTTTGAAAACAAGGAAATATTTATAATTTAATCTCTAAAATTAGAAAGGTTACTTTTAGATATGGATCCCCACTTGAATCACCCCATAAATAATAGTGCAGCTTTGCAACCCTAACACAGTTATGTTTAGCACTCCACTGGCTTGGTAGTAGGTTTACCATGTCAGTGTTGATGCACATCGAATATCAAAGGCCTGAAGCATGCATGCAGTTGTGGAAGGTGTAACATTTGGAACCGCAGTATAATTCCCACAAAATCTTGAAAAACCTACAGTGATATTTTTAAGAATAACTGTTGTGAGGATGGAACTTCAATAAATACTGATCCTCCAAAAGAGCAAAAAGTAGCACTTATTGACAGACATAAAAGTTATTTCCTGAATTGTGTAGAGCAGATAATCAATTTTATTATGTAAATCCCGAATAACCTGTGAGCATACACTATAGTAGAGGGGTATTCTATATGAATTCACCCAGAGGTGGTTGCATGACAATTTTTGAAAATTTTACTAGTTTGCCCACATATTCCAGTAGTTAAAAACATTTTTATCTTAAATTTATTCCTACCAGTTTTTCCAGTACGGCCACCTTTCCAACATGGCTAATGCTAAATTTGACATATTTTGATGGTTACAAAAACTAAAATACCTTGGGAACTAAAAGATCTAGAAACTTGGGACAGGAACTATTCTTCTGCTCTTAAAGTGGGCTACATTTCATGTCATTGTAAGTTTTGTCTAAATGTAACCTAAATGGCTGAAATTCAGCATAAATTTTGTTTAAAAATGCAGTTTTTTTTAGCCTTTTAAAGGGCATGAAGGAGATGAATATAGATGTTAAAAATTTCACCATTTTTTAACCTACCCCTGGAATAAATTCCCCCATAGATATATTTCAAATCCTCTGATATTATGAATATTAAGCTGAAAGATAGCCTTAAATCAAACTCCAAATGACTTCTAAATTCACTCTATTGTCAAAAATTTGCCAGAGAAGACCGCTTAAAATAACTACTAGACTAGAGGCATCTAACTGGCAGAAAAGTCAGGGGAGGAAAGCTCTAAATAGCTTCCAAGGTCATCCAAATTTCAAAAATGTCAAAGGGAAGACAACTCCAAATAGCTTCTAGATTCATGTCATTGTGAAGAATTTTTGGGCGAGGACCACTCTAAATAGCCTTGTTTCTGAAATAATTCAATTTTCAAAATTTTGTTGGTGGAAGACCACTTCAAAGACTATCTTCTAGAGGTAACTAACTATAGTAAAAATTAAGGTGAGGATCACTCAAATAGCTTTGAGGGGCATTCAAATTTCAAAAATGTCTAGGTGAGGAACACTTTAAATGGCTTATAAAAGAACCTAATTAAAAATAAATCAATGCGAAAGACTACTCATAACTTCTAGATTGAACCATTTTTCAAAAAATTGCTGAAGGAGGGCCACTCCAAATAATTTTTAAAAACTATCTGATTTAAAAAAATTGGAGAGGATGACCATGGTTTAAAACATACATAAGATCAAAAATGAATGAGAAACTATTAAATGGCTTTAAATGTAAATCTAACATTGTAAGTAACCATGTTATTTATAAATATGACCCCCCAGCCCCCCTATGAAAATGATCTGGATCCGCCCCTGTGGACATCTGCATCTTTTGAATATGAAGATCTCCCAATAGCAACGACACAATCTGGTTTCAACTATTCTGATTTAAAATGTGGTGATTACATAGCTTGTATTCATGATGAACAGTGGTGGCTTGCTGTAATTGAAAATATCAGTTGTGAAAATGAAGATCTGTATGTGAAGTTCCTCTAGCATCCAGGTCCAAGAACATCTTTTCATAAATTGACTGCAGGCATAATGGATTCCATTATCAGGGGTCATTAGGATTTATTTAGCCCCGCATCTTACTACCTGTTTGGGTTATATGCTTGAGTACTAATTACGCTATTGGGTTAGGAATTGGGAATGTTGAATCTAAAGGAAGTGAACCCACATTTGTGTGGAGAGAGAGTGGAAAACTATTTAGGAAAAACACCCCAGTTCACCCGACCGAGATTCAAATCTCGGTTTCCCCATCCTGGGCTGTCTAGCTAACACGAAACTAGCGCGTTAGCTAACTACGCCACCGAGGTGGGTAAGAAGCCTACCACACCTACAGGAAGGAGTCACCAGATCACTGATACACTTTGCAATGAAATATCACAGCTTTACAATTCCTACTCTCAATAAAGGATGTCAATTTTAAGGGTGAGCCACAATTTATATCTATGAATTTTGGGTCTTGTTAATCACTGCAAAAAAATAAAACCTGACAAGTCTAAAACTCCAAATTTTTAGCACAAGTAGCTACCATACAATACTTTATCTCACCCTAGTTTCAGATATATTTTTTGTTTCCCCATCTGAGATATTGAGGCCTAAATATTTGTAAATTTGAGTGAGCGGCCATGTTTAGGACTTAATAGAATAAGAGGGTGAAATCTTTAAGTCTTGAAATTTCACAGAATAATACATTGGGGGTAGGTTAAAAAATTGTGAAATTTTGAAGATCTAGATTAATCTCCTTCATGCCCTTTAAAGGCTTAAAAAAAACTGTTTCTAAACAAAATTTATGCTGAATTTTAGGCTATATTTCAGCCATTTAGCTTACATTTAGGCAATACTTACATTGACATAGAACGTAGCCCACTTTAAGAGCAAAATAATGGTTCCTGTCCCAAATTTCTAGATCTTTTAGTTCCCAAGATATTTTAGTTTTTGTAACCATCAAAATATGTCAAATTTAGCATTAGCCATATTGGAAAGGTGACCGTACTGGAAAAACTGGTAGGAATAAATTTAAGATAAAAATGTTTTAAACTACTCGAACATGTAGGCTCACGTGTGCCAAATATTAAAAAAAAATTAAAATCAGTCATGCAACCAAATAATTTTTTTCTGGGTGATTTGATGTGGAATGACCCAGAGTTCTTATCAACCTGTTTACCGAATTAAATTGGCTGGTATCTCCAGCTCTGTTGAACCCAGAATAACCAGCAACCACACAATTTAACCAAGGTCAAAATTTTACACATAGATATATTGAGAATTCTACAGGAATATAAAAGAGAAATTCTCAGATTTGAACTACTTTAGAGAATAAAGCCTCAATTTACATCAGATATTTTTAAAGCATGCAAATCTTTTTATAACATTGCAAGAGAGATTTGTCCAAATGCTGCTCAGCCAAATAACCAAGAAAATATAATCCAAGATCAAGATAAAACCTTCAAGTGCTATAACTTTAGGACAGTTGATTACAATTTGTGCTTGAACCATTTAAATTTTTATTTGTTTGTGCCGAGGAAAAAATGTTGTTTACATTTTATTTTTATCAACACGCATTAGCTTAAGGAAATACTACATTGGACCTGTATGAATATTGAGTTAGAGAATTACTTTATAGTTGAACAGTATAATAAGAAAACTTATTAGGTATGTTTGAACACTATTAAATAAAAAACTACCCACTTTGGTGGCCTTGTGGTCTAACACGCTACTCTCGCAGTAGGCTAGACTATTGATGACAGGGAGATCGAGATTCGAATCTCGGTCGGGTGTACTGAGGGTGGTTTTTCTAAATTGGTTTTCCACTCTCCCTCCGCGCAAATGTGGGTACACCTATAAATATAACCTCCCTAATACCTAAAACTATTAGTGTAATTAGTACATAAGTGCATAACCCAAACGGGTATTAAGACGCGATGCTAAAAAAAATTACAAAACTAAGCATTGTCGTCATTTTCACTATGAATATTATTTGGTCTTCTGTGCTGAACATTTTAAACAAGTTGTTCACCCTTACACAGCAAATAAGATAAACATTCAAAAAACATAACCATAAAATCAAACAACTGACTAATAAGTATTGGTGAAATTTATAAAGATACAATGGAATGCCAGGCCTCCACCGTGGTTCGGATTCCACGTTAAACTGTAGGTCCTCCATTTCATCTCGCAATCACCCTACCATTGCACATTAGCGTAAGTGCGTATAACCCGAACGGGTAGTAAGACGCGGTGCTAATAATAATAATAATAATAATATAAAGATACAAGAATTATTGTGGAACACAATTTATTAGCGCCAATTATTATAGTAATATGTCAATAAATGTTAGCTCCGATAATAATACCTATAATAATTATGAAGGCTGCTGTGGCACTTAAATCTACCATGTTCATCCCTGTCCATTAATCTAAATAAATGTGGATAGCCCTGGCAGATAGTAAGACACGGTGCCAAAACTTAAGTGATCTACACCCTACATTGATGCCAATTACAACATCCATTATATAAAAAAAAAACTGATGACAATTTTTGTTTGAAATCTTTGAAATGGCTAGTTAAATTAATATATTTTGACTGTATTTAACTACTACATTGACTGTTGCCATGCTTACAATTATTGATATACCATACTTTAGACAATGGCGCCTTTGAAAATATACTTTGGTTCAAATCTAAGTGGGGTCACTATTTTTATATGCTATGAAATCAGGCATAGTATATATCTTTTTTATTACATACAAATTATAAATTTTCTTAAAATAATATTAAGTTACTATTTTACTAACTGCTAAATTTAACAATAATTTTTTTTTAATTCAGAAAATCAAGGAACATAAAAAAGTGAAGAAGGAAAAAGAAAAGGACAAAGACAAAGTTAAAAGGAAAAAGAATAAAAAAGACAAAGTGAAAACTGAAAAAAAGTTAAAAACAAACAAAAAAGTTAAAAGTCCCAGTGGTAAAAAAAACAAGACTGAAAAAAAGAAAGATAAACCTGTAAGTATTGATCTTAATTATTGTCTCATTATAAAATCAATTTGTATAGTTGAAGAAACGCTTCTAAATGTGATACCAAACTTTGTCATGTGGCAAGTAAATATAAGTTCATGATAGTCACCTAAAAAATAGTTAAAACTACTATGCTATCATCATACACACGGGAGGGTATGAGCTGGCTGTCACTTATCAAATACTTTCAAAATACATACTGGGTTGAAACAAGGAGATGCACTTTACTCATTACTTTTTTATCTAGTGTTAGAGTATGTTAATAAGGTAATGCAGGAGAGTAGAGAGTGGTTGACACTAAATGGTACAATGCGGCTATTAGGATATGCGTGTGGAAACGCTATAAAATATAATGTAGTGATAGGTATGAAAACTTAGAGATTATTTCAAACAACATATAATTTGACAGGATTAATGAGTTTGAATATTTAGGACATTTTAACTAGCAATAACGATGTTAGATTGTAAATTAGGAAAAGAATACATTCGGAAAATGTATGCAATTACTCGTTTAGTAAGTTGTTGACACGTCGCCTGCTTTCAAGGAATGTAAAAATCAGAAAAGACTAGACAATTTTACTGGTTCTTTATGGGTGTGAAACAAGGTCTCTTACCTTACATGACAGAGAAAAACTATTCTGGGGTGTTCAAAAACAAGGTGCTTAGGAAGATATCTGGATCAAAAAGTGATGGGGCTATACAATGGCTACATAATGTTGAGTTACATACCCTGTACTCATCTCAATACATGTTAGGATAATCAAGTCTTGTAGATTACAATTGGCAGGACATGCAGCACGAATAACAGAATCTAGAACCGTGTTTAGGGTGCTAACTGGCAAACCCAATGGGAAGAGAATATTAGGAAGAACAAGATGCAGATGTGAGGATAACATTAAAATAGACCTGAGTGAGACAGGGTGTAATGAGGTGGACTGGATAGAACTAGCTCAAGATAGAGATAGGATGTAGTGAAGTGGACTTGATAGAACTAGCTCAAGATAGGGATAGGGTGTAAAGAGGTGAACTAGATAGAACTATCTCAAGATAGGAATAAGTGGGGTACTTTTGTAATTGAGGCAATGAACTTTGAGTTCCTAATGCCATAGAGTAAGTAATTAAATAAATTGTTATTTTTAAGTAGGTAAATACAATAGCCTATAACAAGTTTTAATATGTTCATCCTTTGTTCAGAAACTAGATCTTTGTTTACTGGCTTTGTTGGAATTAGTTACAAATGCAGCTACATACAAGAATAATAAAAATATTTTTTATTCAAGACTCTGTACATATTGTTTGAAATATAAAACTATATGCTGTTCCAGTTAGTTTGAATCAGCAACGCAATACTGTATTAAAAACATTTACTATACAATTGATGTGTGTGCTGTTTTATCTCAAATTTCATACAAGACCAAACAAATGTTTTAAAACAATTATTGGTGTAACAATATAATTTAAATTTAAATAAAATGATCACAACTTGTCCATTTATTCCAATCAAATGTGCAGTTTCTTTCACACACACACACACAAGTTCTGTTAATGTAGCTCAATAAACAACTCCATACTTAATCCATCCTCACCAACTTTCTCCACACTTCCCTATCCTTGTATACTCTCGTCGCTTCATCAACATTTATTCATGCTTTTTTATTCTCAAAACTCTAAATGTTTCTCTTTTTCACACATTCATCAATAATATTTAGCCACGTCTTACATAGCTTACCCCTTCCTTTTAGTCGACACAAACTTTACCATCATATATTTGTTTCGTCACTCGATCCACACTCATCCTCTCAACATGCTCAAACCAACGTAGAATGCTTCTTTCACGTTGACTTATTGGATTCCCTTTCAAACTGCACTCTTTCAGCACCCATTCATTACTTAATCTGTCCTTACGAGTTTCTCCACATATCAAGCAATGTTAATACTTGATCATAATAAACACCTCTCATGAGGTTTTATTCTAAATATATCGTTTATATGTGCATTCCCCTTTTACCTTATCATATGGGTCCAGCAGGATGTAAAACTGAACGGCTGAAATGAAAAACAGTTGTATGTGGATATTCTAAATGTACACTATCTAGTTATGTAATGGAAAAATCATGGCAGTGTTCTTACAAACCAATACTTTGATTTTTGAGAAAGTAAATTAAAATATTTTTTTATTTATGGTTGATATTAAATTTGTAAATTTTATAAAATGGCACCTAGGCACCGATTCCTTTGCCCATTTGTCATTTATCAAAATTTACGAATATGATATCTGATGCAGCTTTTTCCATGGTAAAGATCATTTAAATCTCCCAAGCTTCGATAGTCATGCACAATTTTTTGTACAAGCATATGCTTACTACATGTTAATATTTAACTTTATTTTTTATTTTATTATTTTAAAGCCTCTGAAGGTTGGTATGCAGCCTGTTTACAATTTTTGTGATTTAAATATCCCTTGCTTAGATCTAAAAGAAAGTCTAAGCTAATATAAAAAGATATCAGCAGGGAGCAAAGTTTATTATTACTTGCAGGTGCAGCAGGAAAAGGTGCCATCTGGCACAACTGACGTTATCGTGCCAAAGATCACTTTGAAACTTTTTACACCAGATCCTAGGCCTCTTACTCCTGATGAAGCCCCAACCCGAAAAATGTAAGCATGTATCTACTCTAACAGAAGTCGAGTTAAATGACAGCATTTAAATGTTTTCACACCAATTTCATTTATTCCTAAATATGGCGAATCTTTCATATCATTGCCCTAGTTATAAAGATTATTTAACTAAGTATTCACCTGCTTTGGTGGCCGCATGGTCTAAAGCATCACTATCGCAATAGACTAGACTCCTGATGACAGGGAGATCATGGTTCAAATCCCAGTCAGGTGTACTGATAGTCGTTTTCTCTAAAGGGTTTTCCACTCTCTCACCACACAAATGTGGCCATACTTCTTAAAATTCACCCTATCTCATTAGTGTAATTATTACAAATGCATAAAACCTGAACAGGTAGTAAGACACGGCGCTAAAAATAAACAATGAAGTATTCCTTGACACATCGACACCCTCAATTCTTACTGTTATCGAAATAATCAAAGATTTTAGATACTTTGATTCTAAACTCTGAAATCTGAGTGAATTAAAGTTCTGGAATATAATTAAAACTGCAGTATTCAGAATGGTGTAATTTGTAATTATGACCTTTACTATTTATTTTGCCATTTCACTTAAGTACCAGCAAATTGTAAAATCCTAATCAACAAGGATGACCTTTGTGTTCTAGTGCTCGGTGGCGTAGTTGGCTAACGCGCTAGTCGTGTTGAGCTCGACCGCCGAGGACGGGGAGATCGAGGTTCGAATCTCGGTCGGGTGAACTGGGGTGGTTTTTCCTAAATGGTTTTCCATTCTCCCTCTACGCAAATGCGGGTTCACTTCCTCTAAATTCAAACCTCCCAATTCCTAATCCATTAGAGTAATTAGTACTTAAGCGTATAACCCGAACGGGTAGTAAGACGTGGTGCTAAATCTTATTATTATTATTATTATTATTATTATTATTATTATTATTATTATTATTATTATTATATTATTATTATTATTATTATTTTATTATTATTATTATTATTATTATTATTATTATTATTATTGTGTTCTAGTGATTTTGCGCACTTCACACATGGCCATTTTTGTAAAATTTATTTTTACTATTTAACTTGTGCCTTTTTTGTTTGTTTTTGTTTTTACAAATATATTATAGTATAATATTAGGGATGTGACTCTTGAATCCCTCAAATCCTTAAGGATATTCAAGATTCAAATCCTTAAAAAAGAAAGTCAAATTGTTTTAGAGCTTTAATACTGTTTATTGGCGGTTCAGGACCAATTATAATTATAGGATGAACTTAACAACCAGCCCCAGACCAGTAATCTAACACTTAACTGAATGTATGAATGTTATAACGAATGAATTATAAGAAAGAAAATTAACAATCAGTTATTTTCTATCATTATTTTATATTTATATTTTCTCTTATGTTGATAAGTTTTGTCAAGACTCAGAATTCGAAGGTAAATTGGAGACTTGAATTTAAGATTCAGTTTCGTAAAATAGTGGATTTGACTCAACTCTATACAATATATAAATAAATAACCTATTTTTAATATAATGTTGGGTTCATTGGAAAGGATTAAAATTATAAAGGTAGAAATTTAAGTCAAGGTTAAAATTTAAAATTCTGAATTGAGAAAAATCGGAATCATTACATTTATACTCTAAACACAATAAGAGAATAATATAATATTGTTCATTTCAATGGGTTTATATTTATTCTTAACGTACCCTCATTTGTGTGGAGGGAGGGTTGGTGGAAAACCAATTTGGGAAAAAAAAATCTCAGTACACCCGATTGAGATTTGAACCTTGATCTCCCCATCATTGGCAGTCTAGTCTACTGCAAGAGTACCATGTTAAATTGCGCGGCCACCATAGGGGGCTTACAATAGTAAAAAACATTTTTCTTCCAGTTGATACTCACTCTGAATCTCTTTTAACACAGTTGCCCATACTAATCTCAATTCTAAGAGTCATAATGTGGTTTTCGTATCATATTACTCCCCTTCTACAGCGCGTTCTTAGACAAAGTTGAGTCACGGTTATGCAAATGTATAAGAATTCAAATATATTATTTGAAGAAGAATCTAAAAAATACTGTGTCTTGCAACCTTGTTAAACTGTACTGGTGTAAGGTGATTTTTTAATGTCCCGATATGATTTCACTGAAACCTAACTTAGATTTCACTGCCATTAGCCTATCTAAATACATTATTAAGTTACATTAAACTGCAATCTTATTGTGTCCAGAAAACTAGAAAAAGTCAGGAAATTTTAAAATATAGTTTGGCCGGACATCTTGTAAGACACCTTATATCTAAATATTTATTGGCTCGTTTTTACCATTCTTATTGAAGAATTCAACTCACCTTGTACCTCCTTTTGGTTGAGATTATCTCTGATAATTTGTTTAATATTACACAAAAAAATACAAACATTCATTTAAAATTGGAACAGACAAACCACTTTCCAAAAATAACTTGAAAATCATAAATTCATTTGAGTGTGGAGTGGGAAGACCATCCAAAAATTAATATATGAATGAACTTGAGGACATCACACTAAAAGAGGTGTATGATTGAAAATGGTGTTTTGAGAAAATCATGATTTTTAAAGTTTGGAAGCGACAAGAAGGGCGTATTGAAACACATTTTTACAGTCAGTGCTGGTTCCTATAATGTTAAAACTAAGACTTTGCCACCATGTTAAAACTCTAAATTTAGAAAATTCAATCGCTTTGAAAATCGCATATAGCACCATACTCTCCTTTTAGTGTGATGTCCTCAATTAGTTTGGTTCCAGGAAACATTCTTCTGTATTTAATTGTGATGTTAGTACTGTGCCTATACTCCAATATATTTTTCCAGCTTTATTAAACCAGTGATAAAGAAAGAAAGTGAAACCGACCAGCCTCAACACTTCCCCAGCACAGAGGATGTAGCTCCCAAACGTGTTGAGTCTCCAGAGCTAGCCCGAATCTCTGCGTTACTTACTCGTCCTCCCAAACCAAAGTCGTCAAGTAAGACTCCGTTACCTAAACCAGAGTTGTGTCTGGATACAGTAGTTCCTTCACCATCAATTAGTTCTGCTGGTCCAAGCCTGAAGAAGTCTGAGACTAAACAGATTCACAAGAAAATCACATCTATAGTGGATCCTCCGAAAGAACCGCTTGCGTTTTACTATGTAAGTACTAGCATTTGCGAGAATACAGTGAATGGTTTCGGTTCCATTCTTTGTCGGCAATGCGGCAGTACTTCGTATATCATCTCAAGCTATAAAAAAAATCATTAAATTATTTAATCGTTCTTTATTACATTACACTTAGCGAGAATAACAATATAATTTTGATTAAAAAATTGTTTGTTTTATGAAATCCTTAAAAAAATATGATGAGGTAACGATTAAATTAGTTGCCCCTGCCACAACCCACAGACTAAATGCCAAGCTCATCTAGTCTGGTTGAACCTGGGACATGGTAGTCTGGGTTTGATCTCGCTCATGTACATTAGATAGTGGTGTTACATAAATTATACCTCGTTTATTTATACTCCACTATCATAATTAATTCGTGTATAACCTGGACAGGTAGCAAAACGCAATGCAAAAAAAACTCAAGTTGCATTTTTTATTTTGTGTAATGTACTAATGAGTTTTCTTTATTGAAATGTTTATAAAATATGTCAAGTATCTTTTTGTAATTTGACATGTCCTTACTTTTTATATCTTCACATATGGACCGTTTCCTGTACTTCGATATTTTTCATGCAGAAATTTTAACAATTGACAACAAGTATGGACCGTTTCCTGTACTTCGATATTTTTCATGCAGAAATTTTAACAATTGACAACAAGTCGTCTCGATAAGATAAAATTATAGGGTTAAAATACTGTAAAAAATATTATCCATCACCAATTTATCACAGGATTAAAGTCCAACTCAGAAACTCAGTCCTTGGGCCAGAAGTTTATCAAACACTGGTTTAGGAATACTATTTTAGTAGCTATAACAACATTTCCTAATTTGTAGGTGGTCACTTATTTCTTCCTTTACTTTTTTATAAATGTCTTAAATTTCTTCTACATTCTATATTTCTATTAGACTTTCTTAATTGTTTATTCTTCCCAGAACAGAGTTTCAATATATTAATTTAAAATTAGGTACTAAACTTTGTTTGGTGTAGGGTAAGAGATTTATCTACAAAGCCTTAACTTGTAAAACGGTTGGATTATTACAAATATATAGTGTTTTTTTGTTGGTTTTTTTCAAGTTTGTGCAATATTCGGTTGCTAAGTGAACTGGGAAACATAAAATGTCCTAGAAGGTTTATTTTACTACCCTTGGAAAAATAGGTAATTTCTCTGGAATTTTGACACATTTTTGTTACGAAAATGGAAACGAATTCAGCATTAAGTTTAATAAGTTTAAGTATTAACCTATTCCAACAAATAATCATTCTATAAAATTTAATTTTTTCTTGTACTAAATTGACTGAAGTAACTAAAAGGGGTCAACTTACTGCAACTGCAGCCAAGATTAAGTTGTTATATCCTAAGGTTCACAGAGTATTCATATTTGAACTATACGAATGTAGAGTTATCAATCACGATACAAATTGTCTATCATAATTAGAAAGATGCTGAAAAATGACTAGGTGCACCAAGTTTCTGAAAAAGCCCTGTTTAGTAAAGAAACATTAGTATTCCATGAATGTGTCTATAACATTTTAGCTAGTCTCTTTATTTCCCTTTAAGCCCTGTTCACATACTATATTTATGAAGGTGCTTTGAGTTATATTTTCCTGTTAGGTTTATAGGTATATATATATATAATAATATATGTGAGTGTTCGCTGATCTTCAATTTAGAGTATATATTATTGATCAGTATATATATATATACACACACACCCATACACTCACACTCTAAATTGAAGATCAGCAAACACTCCTTGATTGCCTAGCACTGATGAGGGAGGGTCAGATTTTATGTATGAATTGCGGGAAGAGGCAGTTTGAAACAGTGTCACTAAACATTTTATTATTATTATTATATTATTATTTTTTAAGAGTTTTAACTAGTATTAAATATTACCTTTCAAAATGAAAAAAGTATACATAGGCTAAAAAAAATTGAATTAAACATCATTGCAAGTTATAAACTGCATTGTGAAGTGTTGGTAAGATGATTGGATATTTAGGTTATTTTCCCAGCTGGAAAAAGAACTTAAAAAAAATGTTGATCTTTAGTAGCAGCTAGAATTTTTTTTTTTAATATGTGATCAATGTAATAAATGGAAATAACATCATCTACCAAGAAAAACTAAAATAAAGATACCATAGTCGGAAAAAATATAATATTTTGTCCGGAAAACCTGGAAAATTTGGGAAATTTTATTATAAGATTAGCATAGTTTAAAAAAATCTCCAAAGTTTCTTAGTTTTTCATGTGGTGAAGTACATGTTATTTATTCCCAAGTTTTACCCCTAACTTCTGTTACGAGTCTAAACTCATTAATTATTTATTAGAGTTGGGTCAAACCCACTATTTTAATAATCTGAATCTCCACTTTAACTTCGAATCTTGAATCAGAATTCTAATCTTTGGAAAAAATTATAAACATAGGAGGAAATATGATTTTTTGAATGTTTGGTTGCTAATAATCTTACAGCATTGAGTGCTCAAACAATTACTAAGCATGAGGAAACTTTTTTTCAGCTACATTAAATTTTAAATAAATGAGTGATCACTCGTTCATAAATATGATAATTTTATCACATATAGAACTATACAATCATTATGTATAACTTAATTATCTAATAATTCAAGCACCTTTATTTAGTAGTGGGTGATGTTTGGTTTGTTATAAGCATGTTAGGTTTAAATTAGGTTTTCATTCTTTGTGTGTAATACAGTAGTTTTAATTTAGGGGCGAGAAAGAATGTGTAGTTTTGTAGATAAGTATATTTATTCACTCATTCACGAAAGTTTATTCCTATTTTGATTGATTCGAGTCAGGTGGTAAAATTTGCTTTTAGTAGGCTAAATTTAAATTTCCTTTATAGGAAAATTTATGAAACTCTGGTATAACATCTTTATAAACATACTTCATGATTGGTTCGCATGAATTTAACACCAGGGCCTCTGCATTAGAATGTCTTATTTTTAACACATCTAATGTCACTTTTCTATTTATTTTTAGTTTTATCTTACATTAAAGTACTGAAAAATTAAAGCTAATAAATATTCTTGTGCCTTAAGATAATAGCATACACTACCCTAGTTAACATTTCACTGTGGGGAAGGTTCACAGTAGGGCCCCGTTTTACAGTGTTCTGCTAATACAGCAATTTTCAATTTTATATAAATGTCTCACTCTTACAGGGTTTTTGGTATGACGCGCACATTGAATTGCTTTGGCCACCATTTTATGTCTATAATTCAGTCTATATACATTAGTGATGGACACTATCAAATGATTTTCAACTATTAACTCTCATATGATCATTCAATAGTTTTAATTTGACTGTTTTTATTTGATTGTTTTCATTCATCTGAAAAAGCTAATGCACATTTTATATATGATACTTTAAACATGTTATGATTTTATACGTATTTGAAAGTTTAAAAAGGCTATGGTCCGCTTTACAGCGGGGCTCTGGAATCTAACCCACCATATGAGCAGGGCACTACTCTAATTGCTAAGTAAGAAAATGGAAAGTTAACATATTGTACCTGACACCAAATATAATGGTAATTATTAATAACTGTAGCATCCTTTATCACCATTCTGTGCCAGGGTGTTTGACTGACAATCTCATTTCTGATATGGCAATTAGGGATTTGATTGATCACGGACAGGTGTACTGAAGATGTTTTTCCAACTGAAGGATCTCCTTAAACCTTATCTTTTTCATACTTCATTCTTAAATTGTGGGTTGTGATTAGCTTTAATTGGCAATACAACATGTAGCACCGAAAAATAGTAAACACACCCCTTTTGTGAAATAATTATGGGCACTTAGAGCCATGTTCGAGGTGCCACGATTGGTGTCACAAGCCTCAATGGCACAGTCCAATTTTCAAAGTAAAGGCCTTTTGAAAGATGTGAACTTTTTTTATGAACAAAATTGATTACATTTTACTCAATTATTAGTGCTACGTTATCAAAACTGACAGCTAAGGAGCACATGATTGGACAAATGTATACATGAAAGTAGATCTAGTAGCATCTATATCGGTCAGCTAAGGCCCTCCTTATGAAAATTAGACCTAACCCACCTAATGCCTTTTTGAACGATCTCCTCTTATTAAAAATGTATATTTTCTAAAGTGTAGAAGATATTGACTTAAACTTGCACCTAGTGTAATGTAATATTATTTCAAATTAGCTAAGCTCCTTCTTTTTCCTTCAAATACCTGTAGTACTATTATTCGCTGATAAAAATAACAAACCTATGACCTGCTTCAGTGGCCGCATGGTCTAAGGCGCTACTCTCACAATATACTAGACTGCCGATGACGGGGAGATTGTGGTTTGATCCCAGTTGGATGTACTGAAAGTGGTTTTTCCTAAATAGTTACACATCCCCTCTCCATGCAAATGCAAGTACATGTCCTATAAATTTAACCTTCCTCAGCCCTAATCCATTAACTTAATTAGTATATAAGCTGATAACCCAAGTGGGTGGTAAGACACTGTCTTAAAAAAAACTGTGCTGATCTTATTAATTTTGCTGATGTTTAAGGCAACTCAGTGATGACGGTGATTAATAAATAGTTACAGCTCTCTCAAGCTATAATTTTGAGTAAAATGACCAATCTCAATTTAATGTATTGTTTGATTTTATTTAAATCAAGTGAACCAACAAGAATAATTTCCTGATAAACTGTCACTTAATCTTGAAGGGCTATAGGACAATATAACCAATTGGTGAGCCACATACAAACCAAAATTTAAAAATGCGCTCTAATGAAAATAATTAAAGAAAAAGAGCTTAGTTAGGAAATACACCAAATCATCCCTACCCTCTTAGAGTAAGTACACCAACAAACCGAAAGGGTTGTAAGACGCAATGCACAGAAAACCTTGCAATGTTTATGGCGATTTGTTAAGCTAACTTTTACAGTAAGATAACTCAAAGCATATTTTTCAATTCAGATTGGATGTTCTCATAAACATGCACCATATTATTTTCGCTACGAAAACACCATTGAAATATTGTCATTTTTTTCCCTCCTAAATATCGGAAAATTTCCGTGAAAACATACCAGCATTAACCTAGAAACATAATTTAAAGCCACATTGTGGGGGGGGAAATCGCAAAGAAGCCATCTTGTATTGAACCTAGTTCCCCCCCAAGTCAAATTTGGGTGTGCTAATCACTTGCTCAACTATTAGATCATACATACACATCTGCAGTTACCTCTGATTGTACTTGAAGTGAATGTTGCTTGCATTCTTTGTTGGTTGTGTGTATTTTATTTTGGTTTAAAAATATATATATATATATATATATATATATATATATATATATATATATATAAGTTGCATTTGTGTGGGTGGTTTCTGTTCAAAGCATGCACTGTATGGTTGAGATTGTTTAATTTAACTTTTGTTTCAAATTATGTAACACATCTGGGGTGTGAATCACTAACCATTATGCTAGCAAATACAGTTTGAGTTTCCACAGTTCATTAATAAAAATTAACATACTTTATCAATTATGTCTTTATACTGTGTAGTGTTTATTTGGATGACATTTTCATTGAATATATTCTTGTAGTCCACAAGATTCAAAGAATGACATTTCAATGACACTCTTGCTATCTAAGGATATAATTAAACAAAAGTCAACTTTCAATCAGCTTAATCTAAAGGTCTGCCTGAAGGTAATCCCAGAAACTTTTGCTAACTAAGGGTACAGAAATGTTTATTACGTTTAATTCTTTCAAAGAACCACAATTGAAAGACTGCACACATTCCAAATGATGTTGTATTATTAGAAAAGATATTCAATGGAGTGTGTAGGCTGTGGAAAGTCACACTGTTTTTTTTAAACCACCCGCTAATAATTGTCTTGAATTGGCCGCTGGCTTGAAGTGCATGAGTGTGACTCGGATCCTTGTTGCCCGATAACCATCTCCTCGCCATGTGTGATTCAGAGCTAAACCCAGAGACTCGTGTGGATTTTCCTGCAAATGTTGCACAGCAAGTAACAGCAGCCAAGGCTGGACCATCAAAACTCCAGGACACATTATCGGCGGTAAGTTGGAGATTATCAATGTATAGTGTTTCTTGTAGGGTTGTCACACCTGCACACTCAATAGATGCTTTCTCAGCTTACTAGAAGTAGGGATGGTCAATTAGGATAGGATGCATTAAGTCCATTTAAAATATTGGCTCTGGTTTGCATAAATTATTTGGTTTGCTCCAGTTTTCATTTTTAAATTGTTTGAAATCATTACCTATTTGAACTGTTTTTTTATCTTACTTTTTGTATAAAATAATATACCTTGAATATATAATGCTGTTATGTTGAATTATGATATAAAAAGTGTAATGAGCAGTAACAGATGGTTAGGTTTTCAATATTTCTAATCAACTTAACATTAGTTTTATGCTCACCACAATTGAGGACTCTCTAACAACACCTCATTTGAAAAACTAAGTATTTCATACTTTGATTTTTTTTCCATACCTAAATGATTAGAGATCATTCAAATATTGAACTCTTAATAAGTAGGAATATTGTGTTAAAATATCAACAGGATTCCCTACAACTTTTTTTTAAATTGGTTTTCCATCCTCTGGTAAAAGTGTTTTTGCATTTCTTTTTAATCGCCCTCCTTATCTCACACTTTTAGTTTAAGTTGAAATGTCCATTATGTCAAACATGTTATTAATACAATAAAAAATCTTAAAGTTAGTATAACTATGTGTTACCGAATAGGTATTGAGATTGTAAACTGGCTTATGTTTTGATTATTTTGATGTTATTAAGGTATTTATTTGTTTTTATTTGTAAAAAGACAAACTATAAGAATTTATTTATTTATGATAAACAGCTTTTGGTTTACTGGTACACCTCTTTTCACCTTTTTATTATTGCGTTTTAATGTACATTTTATTAATGAACATTAGCCCACTACTTAAGCTAACACTAAACACACCACAAGAAATTTAAATATTTGACAATATTATAAAATTGTACACAACCATTCTAATCTTAAGTGAATCAGTTAAAATTAGAATAAAATATTGATTGACAGGTTTAATATAAATAATTTAATTTTTTTTTTATAATCAACTTTCATTAAGAGTTAGAACTAATAAAATAGAGTATAAATGTTTATTAATAGTGGTTGCTCATTTTTTCAAAACTTAAATTCAATTCAGTGCATCTACTAAAATCTCTCTAAGGGTGGCAGCTCCAAAATTGTTAATATTCCTAAACTCACATTTTTTGCAAAACGCATATTAAGAACACTTTTAATCTTCAAAAATTGATTTTCAAACTTTCCCCTCTTTATTTTTTATTTTGTTTCTTGTCCTTAATAGATTTAAAATTAATATATTTTGTGGATTTTGAGCTTTTATAATTCCTTTAAGTTTGAAAAATGTCTAACATCAAATGAATATAAATTGTTTTTATCTAACGGTGGAAAAATGAAAATTACAATAATAAAATAAATCATTTTTCAATGTTCATTTTAAGCTGCTCTAAAATATTTAATGGTTGCCTGCATTTGAGCCAACCTTAACTAACTTTGAGTACAAATAGTCAAACTCAAAAAAAAAATCAATGTCTATAACAGCCACGAAGCTATAATTTAATTTGGCAAGGGATTCATAGCACTTAACCACAGCTTTATCAATGTTGGGGAGGGGGAAGTATCTGACTTCAGCGGCTACACAATACCTCTAGCATCTGTGACTCAGATCGCTAGTGTGGCATGTAGCATAGTTGACAATAATTCATATACAATAATATGATTATTTATGACTCATCACTAATATAGATTTTGTTTTATTGAATGTCTTGAAAAGATGCATTTTTACTATTAAAAAAATAGTTCTAGTTGACATTTTTAGGTCCATGCCCACATATTTCCCTTCTTGGATGATATAAATTAACTCTTAAAAATGTGTTTGTATTAAAAGTTAAAATTTGCAGTTTGGGGCTTAATATTTGTAAAATTTTAGCATATGTGTAGCACTGATCTTAAGCTTAATTTAAGTTAACTTAGGAGCCATTTTTAATTAACATTTATACTTATTTTTTTAAAAAACCGAAGAGGTAAGATTTGGTAAAAATATTTAAGTGATTTTCCAAAACCTGTGAAAGTGACAAATTGAACAGTTTGGACAACTAATTTTTTTTCATTAAAGCTGAAGTGAGTACACCACAATTATTAGTTACATGTTTTAATTTAAAACTTTCACAAAAATGTTGTCAAGTGTATAAATTCCCTTTTCTTTTAAATGGAGTTCTTTGAGTTAATATAGAACAAGCTTTTTATATATTTTTTTATACCACAAACAATATCATTTTAACTGTAAAAAGTAGTAAGTAAGATTTTGTTTCTTAAAATAATTTTTTACCTCTTAGCATCTCAATTCACAAAACAGCTCAAATTAAATTATCAATGGTAATTTTTGTTAGTGCTTTCACATCCACAAAAAAAAAATATATTTTTCTATGCATACCAAGTTTCTAAAGTGAACTGTAAAGGTTTTATACAACTATCCAGTATTTTTTTTAGTGCAATTTGAGAAACATGTGACTGTGATTATAACTGACATTTAATAACTCACTTTTTATGTTTGGTTGTTGTCCTGATGGGTTTGCTTACAGCTAATTGCATGGTATGGGTAATGCCTGAGTTGTTTGAAAGTGCGTATCTCTGTGAACCAAGCTAAACTCACAGGTCCTCTGTGTCAACTCTCTCTATGCCGCGTATTTATCAAAGTTTCCAACATTTAAATTGGGAGGGATAGCCATCACACTTAGCTGAGTGATACTGGAGTATATATTATTTAAACAAAAACACAAACACATTATTTTGTTGACAGTCAATCTTTCAGTTCAATCAAGACCATCATTTCACTTGACTATTCACCTGAAGAATTTCTCCGTGGCAGTGAAAGTTTGTCTTTAAAAATGAGTTTATGGTTTGTTTTGTTTTTTAGTTTTCTTATCCAAACAATTTCTTCTCCGTTATCACTCAGGTAAGTGTGCTGTCTGGATTGGATATTTTTCTCACTTTAGACCATTATTAGTTCTATTCCCAAATAAATATTTAAAGAAGAAAATAGACACACTATTAAAGCTAGCATATTATAATGTATGTTAACATACACCAACATGAAAAAAAATGTTTAATATAACAATATTCAGTTAAGGTTTTGTACATTTTCCTCAATTATCATTAAAGCAAAATTTGATATTTCGAAAAAAAAAGTTAATTTGTTAGAAACGTGACCAAAATGTTTATAACATGCAATATTTATTACTAATTAATATTCTATTACGTTAATAGTTTAAATTTTTATCAAGAAACAAGTACTGAACTCTTGAAAACTGGCCAATGAACTGAGTTTATATCCATCTGGTATCCACCAGTGAGGCGATCTTTATTATCACTTGGATAGGCTGATCTTGTACCTGATTCCTCCCCCCCCCCCCCACCCAAGTCCTCATGTGAATAAGAACTTGTCCTAACTTAACTAGCTAATACAGCTTGAACCATAACTTGCATCATTGAATCCTTTTCTTTAGTCTTCAGGGCACTGTGTACTAAAGATGAGTGGAATGATAATTTAATATATTAAAAGATTCTAAAAAAGTATTACTTTAATCTTGAATTCACATTCATCAAGTTAAGAATTCACAGAACTGCACTTTGATTCCTTTTATGCTTCATGTATAATCTCATATATCTAATTTCCCAGTTCCCATTTATAAGATGCACTCTTAATCTCACATTCCATTCTAAACCCAAACTTACTTTGTAATGTTTATGTGTTGAATAGTTGACTATAGTCTATGAACCATAATATTTAATAGGTAGGTGGTGTTTATATAATAAAACAGAGCGTCATCACTATAATGATCTTTAATTTTGGGCACCATAGTTGTTTTTACAATATGTTTTGTATCATTCAACCTAGTAAATATACACGTGTCATTTGTCCAACTTAAACAGGACTGCAAAAGTGTTAGATAACCAATGTGTTGGTTAATACACAAAATACACAGTGTACATATGATATTTAAAGTATTCTATATGTAATAAGAATCAGAAGAAAGTTTATATTATGTTTTATAAATTATAAAAGGCAAATACAAAATTGCTAAGCAGTAATGTCCCAATAATAATACTACATTTTTTATAAGCTAGTAAGTGGGAGTAATCTTTTTGGAACATTTGATGCGCTTGTTGAGTGTGCGGATCAGACCCCCACCATTGGTGTTACCCATTCTGACACTGCTGTTACTTGGAGGATACTTTGAAACAAATATTATAGGGAACTTTATTGGTTTACTTGTCGTTAAAACAAAGGTTGGATAGGAAGGACTCTTAGTATACAAATTAATCATTAAATAATCTACTGCATTTTATATAGATTTGTGTTGAATCCACTATTTTACAAATCTGATCATTTTAATTTTGAATCCCAAATCTCAAATTTGAATCAAAAAAATTGGAAAAAATTATTAACCTCAGGGAAAAATAAATATTATAATGGAAAATATAAAATATAAATACAGTAGGGCCCCCATATTCGCGAGTAATACATTCCTAGATCAATGCGGATAATACCTAACTATTATATAACATGAAATTCGTGTAGGTAACATACATAAACACGGTAAAGTTTAGTTGATAAATTATTCACAGTAAGACATTGTCAACATTAAATAAAGTACATACTAATAACATGTACTGTACACTACAGTGTAATTACTATTCTTCATTCTTCTTGTTGCTATGAATACATGATGATGATGGTGATGATAACAGTGATATGATAGCACTTTGTCCATGATAAGGAGATTAAATCAGGTTATGGTGTAGGCATTTTGACTTATAAACTATTTGTTTCTTTAATTAAAAATTAATCATATTGGGCAGCGGTGAACCGCAAATAACTAATATCGCGCATACGGGTGTCCTATATATGATATATGTTAAAAAAAAATTCTTACTCACAATTCATAATTACATTCATACATTCAGTCATGTGTTAAATTACTGGTCTGAGGCCTGGTTGTTGAGTTTGTCCAATAATTATGTTGGCTCTGAACCACCATTAAGAAATATTAGAACTTTAAAACAAATTTCAATTGAAAAATTGAAAGAAATAAAAATAACTTTTTAAGGATTTGAGTCTCAAATCCATTATTTTATTGACTCCTTGAATCTTATTAAAGAGTCTCATTTATAATCATATAATATATTTTCTGAAATTTTACTAGTGTATCTGCATTTAGTTTTGTATCAAAAGTATAGCTAAAATACCCGCTTCAGTGGTGTGGTTAGCTAACGCGCTAGTTTTGTGTTGAGCTAGACTGTCAAGGACGGGGAGATCGAGGTTTGAATCTTGGTCGGGTGAACTGGGGGTGGTTTTTCCTAAATAGTTTTTCACTCTCTCTCTACACAAATGTGGGTTCACTTCCTCTAGATTCAACCTTCCCAATTTTTAAGCCATTAGCATAATTAGTACTTAAGCATATAACCCAAATGTGTAGTAAGACATTGTGCTTGGGGGGGGATTCAACTAACAACCACTAGAAAGGCCTAAAATGTTGTACATTTCGTTTACCCTGAAAGGTATCAAGTCTTACCTTGATTTATTATACTATAGCTCCATTCTTATAAACTATACTGTAGTGGTAGCAAGCAATACAAACTTGCTACCCTCCAAGGTAAATTCATGGTACTTTTCTAATTACATCATTTCATCTTGTCACACAAATAATTTATCTAGTAAGAACTTTAAAGGGCTGTAGTTTATCTGTGTGGTAACATCCAGATTGAATACTTTTACATGTATATTTAATTAGTTGTTTTTTTTAGTGGAATACAATTCATAAACTTCTACATTATATCTAAAGGTTTATTTTGAACAAGGTAAAGTAACTTTGATTTATTAAAGTTGCTCTTTATATTGATCATGAGATTTTTTTGCTTCTTTTTTTTTTTTTGTATTATTAAACAGTGCTCTCTTTATTTAAATATAATATTTATTCAGCATCTTCAGCCATCCCAAGGTAATGCATATTGTTAAAAGAGATAGCAAATATTTGTATAAAATATCCATGTCATTTTTAGATACATAATATAAAAAGTGTATAAAATATATGGAAAATATCTTTATTTGAAGATAAATCACATCTAAACATAATTATGTGTTACGTAATGACGCTTCATGGTGTGTGTACAGTCCACTTTTCATTGGAAGTGTCTTAACTGAAAGCTAGAAAAGTTGGTAGATTTGAGCTCTGTAGCTAACATTATTAAGAAGGGGAGACTGAAAGGTTAGTAACAATCATCTTAACTATTATAATTATATTGAATTAGCTCTAGCTGACCGTTTTGTTAGTCAACCCATTTCACCAATGGTGGGTTTGTGAAGGAGGACCTTTACTAAAACTGCTGTAGAACTATTTGCTGAATTCAAAATGGAGAAAAAATATTAACTGCTATTGATTCTGTCCAACTATCAGCATGCACTGTGACATATATTTGAGCTCATGGTCACAGATTTAATTAAACAATTTAAGGCAGGCAGATTTAGAATCCTTTTCTTTAGTAACATTTTACATATGCATGAATCAAGTGATATTTCCATCACAGTTTAGCTAATAATTTTTTGTTAAAATTAGCTTCAACGATTTTTCAAGTAAAGAGGATTTTTTGAAAATCATACAATAACCGTAACAACCACAGGAACATATATTTTTGCCAAATTCAAGAATTACATGCTTGAGGAGATGTTTCCTATTCAAAAATTAACCAACATAACCATAGCCTTTCAGATATTCAAAAAAGTGCTTCTCAAATAAAGATATTTTCTTAAAGAAATGGATATTATGATCTACTATCCATAACTGAAAGATTCGGGATGGCTAGTAATCTATATTTTGCATTCCTACTTGATGCTATGCTTGAATGAACTAAATTTGGAACTGCAAGGTAAAGAGAAAAAATCATTAACATTATATCTGCGGTTTAACTATTTTCAGGAACATTTTCATTTTGGAGAACCAATTTTCTTAAGAAATTACACTTTATATATTTCAAAAGTGTGGTTAATGATTTTGATTACACTTTATATATTTCAAAAGTATGGTTAATGATTTTGATTACAAAAACTTTGAGCCGGAAAAACAACTTAAAATCATCACTCATGTGGTAAGTTGGGTTTTCTTGAAAATCTGTTAAGTTTGAAAAACTAGAAGCTGTTGCAAGAATGGTTTTAAACAAATCTTCTTCTTATGATGTTGAAGATAAATTTCAGTAAGTTTTATTCTGTCTTTAATCATCTCAATTCTGCTAAATTAGAAAATTAAAATCATTACAATCCAAAATGATGTTGAACTTGAAACACACTGCCTTTGCCGACTAGCCAATATTCAGAAGTATCTGTCTTTCTAATGTTTCATAATAGTTCTATAGTTGTTATGCTACTTTACAATATTTATAGGGAAAGTATGTCTTAATTTTAAAATAAATATTTTATTTATTCTATAATTTATTTTTATTTAGAAGGGGACATAAGTATTGATTAAATATGAATTCAAGAAATGAAGTTAAGAGGTATAAAAAAAGATAAATCAAAATTTGAATAGAAACAGAATGAGTTATCACAGGACCTTAGCTATATTTGTAATTCGATTGGTGCCCAAAAAGGTTGCCAACCCCTGCTTTAGATGTTTTCCACCTCCCAGGCTATGCTCTTTGTGTACAATTAATTGCACAAGTGTTTGCTTACTTCCATATTATCAATTTGGACTGTGTAGTGTTTGTTTTTCTATAAAAAGCCCTTCCTATGAAAATTCGACTGACAAATGTTTAGTGAATATAAAACACCTGATTTTTTACTTCATAATGGCAGCTATTCTATTTATTGAAGAAACTTGGTAATGGTTATTTCAGGATGCTGATGGTAATAAAGTATGGATTTGTCCTGCGTGTGGTGGCAAGGATGATGGAAGCCCTATGATTGGCTGTGACCACTGCGACGCATGGTACCATTGGTAAGTACACTTAACCTGGCAGCCATTGTTACAAATAGTGTTCACTTATGGTTAGCTTGGATTTTTTTCAGTTGCAATAAAATCAGAATATATATTAATACAATGGATATGATTGGTTTTAAAACATTCTTCAGGCGGAAAAAATATATACTGTATATATCAAGTCCAAAAGACTCTTATAAAGCATCAAAAAATGTGTGAAGGTTTCTATTTAGTTAAAACCTTAGCACTCTCACATCACTTTGTTGCAATAATATCTCATACTCTTCTTGTTTTACAAAACAAAAATTCCCTGATGCCCTAGAAATTTATAAAAACAATGTGGAAATCCTATTAAATTAATCATTGTTGTGATAGGGACGATAATTTAGGGATTACTTCAAACAACATATTATACACAGTTAATGAGTTTATTTTTCAAACATTTAGCTGTAATTTACGTTTTTCTCTGTTATAATATCATAAAGCAATATTTGAGAAAATATAAAATTGTGTGTAGGTGTAAAAGTGATAAAAATACGGTAGTGTGGAAAAAGAAAGAGAGAAATCTATTTGTTTTCTATCAAGGCCTAACCTAAGTTGGCTTACTTCCTCCATCACCCACATTAAATATTTCACATTGTTTCATACTGCTTTTTGGAATTGATGTAAATTTGTGGATATATCATCCAGCCCAAATTTTGTAGCACACCCTTAGTTTTCTACAAACCCATTTTGATTCCTGTGTATTGATTATTTTGTTTCCTACATTCATTGTATAAAGTTTATATTACTTATTTAATGATTGTCTGAATAGCCTAATTTTAATTTATTACATACATTTATAGTGGTGATTGTTGTTTTGAATATATAATAGAACACCGTGAGAATGTATATGTGGCTCTTAAGGAATATTTTGGACACACTTGTTATTTATTTTATTTTATTTTTATGCATATTAGTTCATCTTGGTGTTTAGTCAAATCGCCATATTGGTGTTATGTTTTTTTGTTTTTTAACATTATACTGACGTGGTTAAGTTAGAAATTGTGGTGTTAGGAATGATTGAATGTGTGTATCAAGTAGTTAATAATGTCAATCTCACAATTAAGTTGACAACTTTAGAAGTGAGAAAGTACATTTTTTGGGAGGAGTTGTAGTTTGAGTCAGTTAAAGTGTACCGCCTCCGGCTTCAAAATAAATCTTATAATTTTATAACAATATATGGTAAATATATCATTATAATTTTATACTTTATTTATTCATAAGGACCAATATTTGTAATTTGGATTTACAAATTGGTTTAAATATTTGTTCACAATGTCAAAGAAGTTTCCCATGAACTCTCTTGAAGCATTTAGTTGTAGTAAATATGTTATTACTCATTAATATACATTAACCAGTTACGAAGAAGTTGGTAGTCGGACATTTGAAAAATATAGGAGTCAAAGGCTTGGCACACCGACTCAACAGCCCTGATCTTAACCATAGCCAAGGGTTGGAGGTTAAGAAAATATTTTGAATCAAAAAGATTATCCAGGAATTATTTGTGGGTCAACTGCCATCTCTCCTCACCAAAAAGAGCTGGTTTAGCCGGAAAGCCTCCATGGTAACCAAATAATAACATTGACAGGTAATGCTCTCTCAACCCTGACCTACTTCCATGGTGATTCAACTCTATCTCCTGTTTACTGCTCTCCCACGTAATTAAATCAGTTGCCCAGTATCAGCCTACAAATTGAGCCTTTTGTTATATAGTCTAGCATTTCCTCTATTATGAAGTATCGTCAAAATTGGTAAGTGTAGTTTCATGTTAAAATATTGATGAATAACCACAACTGGACACAGGAATTAAACCAGTGTCCGTGTATTATTTGTCAATTGTATTTAAATTGATTTCTGTGAAGATCTGTCATCTGTTACCATTGATAATTTATACAATAACGAGCGGAGCTCTCAGTCAGCCGGAATGATACAGATCCCATGTGTGATGGGGAAAACGTCTTCGTGTTTCATTTTTCACCTATATTGCTACAGCCTTTAAGTTTATCAGGTTTGGCCGGTCTATTAGATCAAGAGGGAAAGATACACAAACACACTTAATGCATAATTCTTGTTTCCCTTTAAAAAAATTAAAAATTGTGAAAATTAATGGGTGTAATACCTTATACAGGGTGTCTACCATCCGGGAGAATCAGGGAAAACGGGAATTAGCCGGGAATTTGAAGTGATCGGGAAAAAACGGGAATAAGCCGGGAATTTGGTAAATTACAATAAAAATTTGGGAAAATGTGGTTTTACTCAAAATATGAAATATAATAATCATTAAAACAGTAAATAATAATGTTATTCAAACTGTAGTTTTTTTTGTAGCTGTGTAATAAATTTTATAATTCTTAATAAACAATGTTAATACAAATTTAAAAAATATGTTTATTTAAATTTTAAAACTTATTATTATTCATAAAAAAAAGATTAATAGAAAAATGAGGGGGGAGGTGGGGGAATTAGAAGGATGTGACATACTTTTTAGTCAGGGATTTTAGGAAATGATCAGGGGAAATCAGGGAAAAAGTCGGGAATTTCATTGGTCAAGTTGAGTAGACACCATGTTATATCACACTCGTTTGAAAATTCTGTTTTGTTACAATTTATTATTATTATTATTATTATTATTATTATTATTATTATTATTATTATTATTATTATTATTATTATTACTATTATTACATACTTAAGAATACAGAAAATCTAATAATACCGGGTTATATAAAGTTTAGTAATTTTTAATTCATAAAATTAAAACCAAAATCATAAGGAAAGTAAAAAACGTAATTATTGACTATCTTTTGTTTAGACTTGCTTTATAATGTAGATCCCTGATCGTTTCTAATGGATGATTTAATCATTTCCATAGAAATTAAATTGTTTATTGGGTCAGTAACATTCATATTGTTAATTTATTAATGCTAAAAGGATAGGTTTAGCTAGTTTGGGTAGAGAGCGTAATAATATACACGCATATACAGTAGAGCGTCGATAATCTGGATCGCCAAGAAATAATATCTAAGAAAATAACCACAGTGCTATCAATATCAGAGACATTGCCATCGGAAGAAAAAAATACCTCAACCAATGAAAAAAAATTACTGAAGCCTTTTTTTATTGTTAGATTTTTGCCTATCATATTCCTTCAGTACCATGCTTCTCCTTGCTGTTCAATAGTCGTCCTTAAGAATTTTTATGTATTCCTTGCTATCCTTATGGAGAATATTCATTGCTCCTAAGGTTATTACTATAGCTCTCTTGCCACATCTTCACTCCAGCTTGTTCTGGGTCGCCCTAAAGGTCTTCGAGTGCTAGATATGCCGTCCATGACAACTTTTGCGCTTCTTTCTATTTTCATTCTGTCTACATGTCCTGCCCATCTAATCCTGTTTGATCCCCCCCTTTTTTTTTCTCTTTCTATCCAATTGCTCCATCAGCTCATATTTCCTGGTTCATTCACTTTACATATCTGTCTTCCTCTCTTACCAGACCCCATATTTTTCTTATGGCTTTTCTTTCCAAGGCCCTCAGTCTTTCCCTACCCTTCTTCTTGGTTGTTCTCCAAGTCTCTGAGCCGTACAAGACTACCGGACACACAATATGCCCTCATTTTTTATATCATGTAGATACTTCTGGAGCTAAACAAGGTAGGTATTTAGACTTGTAGTAGCTTCGGGATCCAGCCATCATTTCTTCGTTCAGTTTCTGCTTGATGTTGTTACAGTCATTGAACCAGCATCCAAGATATCTGAATTTCTCCAACTTTCTCAGCTTCGTATCTCATGCCTTTACGGTACTCCATTTGTTCTCCTCCTAGACAAGATCATTATCTCCGTTTTCTCTTCACTGATGTGTAACCCAACATTTTTGGCGTTCTTCTTTTGCTCCAAGGCCATATCTCTACCATCTCCGTCCTCTCTTTAGCTACTAGCGCAATGTCGTTGGCAAATATCAACCATCTATTCTTTCCATTCATCATACCACCATTTTAGTCCGTTGTATTTTCCATTTATCGCATGACCTTTTCTAAAACCGAGTTGAACACTTTCGGTGATATCGCATCTCCTTGCCTTAGTCATGTTTTTCTCTAACTCAACTGACAACATTCCTCTATGCTTCATCTTTGCTTTTTCCGCTCTCGTAAAAGCCCTAATCTTCATCCTTATTTGCGAGGGTATCTTCATCTCTTGAAGAACCTTGTACAGGGTCTCTCTGTGGATGCTATCATATTCTTTGGAGAAGTCCACAAAAGTCTTCGCTATGTCCTTGTTTTACTCCCAACACTTTCCCCATAGCTGTCCCGTCGTAAAGACGTGATCTACCGTAATTTTGCCCTCCCTAAAGCCAGTTTGGTACTCTCCGACTTTTCCTTTGGCGAAATGCTTCAGCTTGGCCAACGAGAGTATGCTGTACTTCACGTTCATTAGTGAGATTATTGAATTACATCTTGCTCTTTTTGTGGATTGTGACAATTATCCCTTTCTCTCATTCTTCAGGAATCCTCTTCTATGTCCAGATAGTTCTGATTAATTCAAATATATCTATATACAGTCCTTCCCCTTCCTTGATCATATCCGCCGTTATATGATTTTCCCCAGAAGCTTTCCATTTATTCAGCCTTCTTATTGCCTTTCTCACCTTTTCATCGAATACTTCCACCTAATCTTCTCTTCCGCCCTCCTTCCTCTGTATCGTCTTCACTCCACTAAAATTTCTCCTTGGGGTCATCGCAATTCAAAATCTCTTTTGAAATAATCTTTTCAGTGTCCTCATAGCCTCTCTCCATCTATTAACATGTTTCCGTTCCCTTATATTCAAAATCATGTTCCTTTTATTGTCTTTCTGATGTTCCTCTGCAACATTTTTCACTATCTTCGTCAAATGGGCCTAATTTTCCTTAATAACACCCATGCCGTATCTCTTCTTTCTATCCAATATGTTTATTTGTTTTTTGCTTTCTCCGTATCCTTTAGCCACGTATGTCTTGCCTTCTTTCTCCTTCTCACAGCTTCTTCACATATTCTATTAAACCATTTTCGTTTATTTCCAATAGATTTTTTCCGCTACCCTTAATATTGTTTTCTTGATGTTCCCCATTTCACGCCTCCTCTCTTATCTTCCCCGTTGACTTGTTTCATGAGTTCAAAGCCATTTTCAATTCCTCAGGCATATATCTCCCTATATTCTTGGTTTTTCAACTTGCTGGTGTCATATGGTATCATTGCCTTTCTTTCTGTCGGTAGATCTACATCCCGTCTTTCATTTTGGCTACTACCAGAAAGTGATAACTCGCACCACCCGCTACTCTGTAGGTTCTGACATCCTATAGCCAGTTTCGGAATCTTACCTCATTCATAACGTGGTCAATCTGGTTCATTACCCCTCCATTCGGTGAAGTCCACGTCCCTTTGTGTATTCATCTGAGTACGAACATTGTCGAGCTCACTACTAGGTTTTGGTCTCTCGCAAAGTTCACTATTCTTGACCCATTATTATTTGTAGCTTTATGCAGACCCTCCAAGTCCATTATTGGTACATACCCATCTTCCTTCTCTACTTTCGCATTAAAGTCCCCCTACACAATTTTCACATTTCTAACATTTATGCTCATACATATTTGCCAAACGTTCGTAAAATACATTATTCTCCTCTTCCTCGCTATTTTTTGTATGTGATGATAAATATGATGACTCTCCACGAGTGATTCAGTGTGATAAAGGATATCCTTTTTTTTATTCTGTTTAATTCATGAACCATCAGGATTAATCTGTCGTTCGTTAATCACAAAGCCTGTGCCGAACTCGTGTCTCTCCGTACAACCTTTGTAGAATATAACGGATCTGTCTTCATGTACTGTCCCCTCGCCAACCCATCTGATGCAAGGCTACTACATCGAGCATATATTTTCGCACTTCCGATACTACCGTCATTGTTGCTCCTGATCGGTATAGGCTTTGAATGTTCCATGTTCCAACCCAAAATCGTTGACGTTTGGAAATGTTGTTACCATTATAGTCACTTAATTTCCGAGGCCGCTTATGTGTTTTGAAATCGGTTATGTTTTTACGAAACGGGCTGGTAACCCATCGGTAACCCTTCGACTTTATCCAGGCTTGGACTGGCTGTATCTGAGTCTGTAAACCCATCATCGGCGTAACTAACATAATGAAGAAGGGGAGTCTGCGATGTTAGTTAAAATCGTCGTACATATTATATTTATATTGTATTAGCTCCAGCCGACGTTTTGGAAATAGAATATTAATCACTGATTTTTGCTCACAAGAAACGTCAGATTTATAACACACTAAACAAGAGACATTTATCAGCTCCTCCCCTCCCATTTTAAAACCTAGCTACAAACAAAGGGCCAGTTTCATAGTCAGATATAGTAAGCCTAAAGTGCGAGTCGATACTAAATACAGGACGACACCTACCTAGACCAAAATGGAATGGGCCAGTTTCGCATATGAAACTGGCCCATTCCATTCAATTTCAGGTAGGTGACGTCTTGTATTTAGTATAGCGCCGCACTTGAGGCGTACTAAATCTGACTATGAAACTGGCCCTAAATATCTTTTAAATAATTAGAGTGCACACGCTACACTAAACTAGTGATGGGCACAATCGAGTAAAAATAATCGAGTAACTCGATTGTGTTGTGTAATCGGGATTACTCGAGTAACTTTACTCGGATCGTGTTATTCTTTTATTTACTCTTTTCTTACCATCTAAGTGAGAATCGACCTTATTGGCCGGATTGTTTATCATGCTATTTCCATTTAAAAGGCATATTCCCATAGAGCTCATTTTTCACCAACAGTTTCTGCTGCTAGGCAAAAATGACCCTTTATGGTTTAAATGTTGCACATGCGTTTTCAATACAAAAATACTCGCAGATGTAAGGTACACAATCGAAAAGCAAGCTAACTAAGCGTATCACATTTCTGATTCGTTTTAAAAGTACTCGATTCTATTACTCGGCACGTCGGCAGTCTTATTTTCACAATCGCATGGACGAAACTAATTACCGTATATTTCTTAATTATTCTATTGGTAATAATTTATCCTTAGTAAAATATGATTGTTTATAAATTGAAACTAATTAAAGCAAGTTACAAAATAGAAAAAAAAATTAAAACCGTTTTCACTTTTATAAAGGTACAATTATTATCAATTCCTTTTACATGAATGTATAAATACAAGTTTATTTTATTAAAAAGGGCACACAACTTTTTTTTTTTGTGAGACATTTCTTAAAACGCGTACTTTCATATTGACTGTACATGTAACGTGAAACCTGAAAATAAGAGGGTGGAGGTCACTGTCAGTGTCGAGTGCCTACTACAGGGAAAGGTTATCAACATGTTATTAGTTTCGAATTCCATTGCAAGACTCCCGAGTCCCGAGTAATGTCAAACCGATTGCCACGGGACGATTCGAGTAGAATGATTCGCTAAAAAATTACTCGATTATTTTAAAAAAGAATCGAGTAATTACTCGATTGTGCCCATCACTACACTAAACATTGTTCTCGGACTCAACGCTTTTGTCGAGTACTAACATTCCTCCCCCCCGTCCCTCCTCTTTCCACCTAAACTTCCCAAAGCTCTCTTCGTGCCACGCCCCTTGAAAAGAGTTTAAAATGCAACGTTGCCTAGTATAAAAATATAGTCGAAACTTGACACAATATTGCATATAAACTTAATAAACTAGCATTTATAGTTGAAGATATTTTGTTTATTATTGTTTACAATATAACTATTTGTTTATATGCACAATATTACGAGTAATACTGATTTATTAATATTATGTTAGCTCTGCATCTAAACTTAAATACAATTTGACAACTCTGTCGAGACAAGCTTCTTTTCGCAGTTAATAGCAGTACTTTTGGAATAGGGACAGAGGGGTATAAAACAAGTGAGGACATTTAGAAAAAAAACAATAGGCCTGTTTGCCACGAAGTGTGGCGAGTCTCAATAGTGGGAGGGAAATAATATTTTCTCCTTGCCAGAAGCATTTATGTAAGTTTTATCATTTTGGGAGTTGTTTTTAAACTTAACCCCCTATATAAAGCTTTGGTATTTATTTTTCTTAGCTGTCCAATAAAAAGGTTTGGTGAAACTTGGTTTCATAGTCTACTCTGGCGTTACGCCCCTGAAATCCATACTATATGGATGCAGTAGACTATGTTGGAATATTTTATTCCTACGGCAGGATATATTAACTAATCTTATGTTATTTTAGTTCTGTTTGTATTGCACGGCACAAGCAAAAGGCAATGAAATTGATAATAGACCTTATGGTTTTGAATAGTCAGCTTTGTTAGCACTAGAGATTATGAAGCGTGCAAGGTTGACTTTCGATCAGTAGCTGAGAACGAACAGCTAGTTCATTCCATTCAAATACGAAATACAACCTGCTTTTGTTGAATATCGAATGATTACTCGATAGTTTGTAGACAATAGTTTTCATCATTTGATATTGTCCTTCATTTTATCCTATACACAGTAGGAGAGGTGGTAGCTGGGAGCTGATAGAAGGTTCTTTATTGCAAACATTGACCGAAAGTCACTACTACCAACCCATTCGGAATAATTATTATTTGTATAATAAAACTATAGTATCAATAAAAAGTTTTATCAAATCTTTGAACTAGGCTTAACCTAAAATCTTGAATTGATTTTTTTTAGTTCACTTATTTTGAGTTGACTTCAAGAAAGATGTCTCGTTTAAATATAAAAGTTCATGGATTAAATATAATTAAAGTTTTAGAGTCACTTGGTTGTAAACATTTTTACAATTATTTTCAAATATAACCTTTTTTTAAGCAGACATATTTGTGATCGCAAGTGTATTAAAAGTTTTAAAAAAAACCATTAGAATCGCAAGTGTATTAAAAGTTTTAAAAAAAAACCATTAGAAGACCGAATGCAAATTCTAGACCTCGGTTTGGTAATAATAAAAAGCACAATTATCTTAAATTAAGATTTATAGTAGTCGGTGGTTGCATGGTCTAACTCGTTATTCTGATGTTGAAGTGGATTATAAGGTGACACTATGAAAGGATTAAAAAGGCGTTCGCGTCGACGCAACCTAAGTAAATATTGCTTAAACACAAACGAACATGGTTTGTATGACGTTATCAACCGCCCTTGTTTCGGCTAGTTTGCCATCTTAATTTATAAAGAGAATGCAGCATTTTAGAAGCGTGTTTTAATATTGAAAAAATTTAAAACAATGGTTTATTATATAAGTTTTGTCTGCCAAAAGTAACAACTCAACATTTAGTCTCGCAGATCATATGGTTTATCTAGTAGCTGAGTGGTAATTTTTCCTAGCTCTCACTTTCCAGTTTCCAATCGTCTTTTACCAATACCCTATTACGCGCGCACTGTCTTTTAGAATAGGTTGTCATTCGAGGTTGACACCTACTTTTCATATTAAAACAGGCCACGTCAAAATCTTTATTATTTGTAAAAAGTCTAACAAACTTGTATTATCAATATTAGTTTATTTTCTAAAAAAAATCTTATTTTAATTTTCGTGAATATACGAATAAAAATCTTAATTGAATAAGTTTATTTATTTTTTAACTAAATTAAATGACATTTTCTTTGCCCAAGTTGGCGACCATGAGCCCTACGAATAATGCGATGCACCAATATAATTATTTAAGTTAAACATCATATGGGTCACGTCACGATTGTGAATTGTCGTATACGCGTCAAGAATGATAAAACTAGCATCAGGCCACTTTCTATGCGTAACCCACGCTCGCTTTTTCAATTGTCATTTTACGATTCGTCATTTGCTAACCTTGCCCCTACATTTAACGCATGCGCACAACTTAGTAACGAGCGCGACGATAGCTTGCTCTGCACAATTCATTCTCATATCTTTCAGTCAATACGAGCCGGTGTAGGGTGTATACTGCGGTAAGATTTTTCTCTCGTCACACGGTGTTAAAAGTTGATCGTTTGTTCGGTCCTCCGTCGATCATGGAAGCTTTTCTGGGCAAAAAATACAAGTTGGTTTCGTCCGAAAATTTCGACGAATACATGAAAGCCCTTGGTGTGGGTCTAGTGACCCGCAAAATGGGCAACGCGCTCAGCCCTGTGATAGAGCTGACCGAAGCCGGTGGCGTGTACACTTTCAAGACTAGCACGACTTTTAGGAGCACGGAAATAACCGCCAAACTTGGCGTCGAGTTTGACGAGGAGACGGCGGACGGACGTAAAGTCAAGTCGTTGCTCACCTTAGAAAATAACAAGTTGGTTCATGTTCAGAAAGGGGAAAAGGATACTACTTTAATCCGAGAATTCTCAGCTGAACAAGTCAAGGCGACGATGACTGTCGATGATATTGTTTGCACAAGGATTTACAAGGCGTTAGAATGACTTGAGGGAATATTTCTTCATACAATTAGGTAACTGGGATATTTTCAAGATGTTTGTTTAGGGAGAGGAAACACCCTACAACACTTTTTTTATTTAAATCCTTGAATTTTTTATTACTATCATATGGAACTAATTTGTTCGTTCGAATTTACTTCCCCTCTTCAGTCTTTTTAGCATCATCTTCCTACCCGTTAGGTTTTAACCCTTCTCTATTACACTAATGGTTTTAGGGATTTGGGGAGATTATATTTAGAGGAAGTGTACCCACATGTGCATGGAGGGAGAGTGGGGAAACAATTATTTGTTTAACTCGGTCTACACCCGACCAAGATTTGAACCTTCATCTCCCAGTCATTGGTTAAGAGGAAGTGTACTCGCATATGCCTGGAGGGAGAGTGGGAACAAATTTTTTTTTAAGTTGGTACACCCGACCAAGATTGAATTTTTATCTCCCAGTCATTGCCATCCTTATTCTATGAGAGTAGTGTGTTAGATCATGGGGTAACTAAAGCAAGTTTTTTTAATATCAATTGCTGGCAACTTGAACTAGAAAAGAGGGAGAAGTGCTCATTTTTTTAAATTGCACTAGCATTCAAAACTTAAGAGGATTAAAAAACTTTTGGCCTGGCCGGGCAATGGAGGGGTGTTTGGCTCAAACCCACACCATCAGATTGGTCTCATGTTGATCTGGTACATAAATCCATGCTTCATACCAAATGAGAGAAAAATCTAACAGAGGCCTTTTTCATAATATTTTGGCTTATAAGTTTGAGGGGATGTTCCAATACGTATGAAACTTTTTTTTTCAGTAAATGTAAACATATGGATAAAAACATGATCATTTGATACAAGTGGGTAAAGCACAAGTACACCAGCCATTATTGTATTCTAACAAATCATACATATTTTTTAATTCTTAAACCACAAAAAAAACTCGTTTTTTACTTTCTCACTATCTTACAGATAAAGAAAGTATTATGATTGTAAAAAAAATCTTACTTGAGATTTTAATGAATGTCGACGTTTCATGATCCCCAAATCCAAAAAAGTGATTTTTGAATATCCGTTTTTTGTCTGTCTGTACCTAGGACTAGAGGCTAAACTATTTTACTGATCGGGCTAAAACTTGGTATTTAGGGTTGCCCATGAGGGGTTATTGAAATTGGATATCTAACCCTAAAATTAAGGGTAGTTTACTGAAGGGCGAAAAGAGAAAAATTATATTTTTCCAACATCAACATTTATAAATATTCAAAACAAAATGGCTACTCTCAATATTTTGGCAAAATGACTAAGGGTTCCGGTCTGATGCGTAAATTCTTATTTTATATCATATTTTCTGTAACTCTTTGAAATATGAAATTACTTATCATTGCATATATGTGGTCACAATACCGTCTGTCAATATTTACTTCGGGCTAGATTCTAAATTATTTTACTGATCGGGTTAAAACTTGGTATCAGGGGTTTTTGGAATGGATATCCAACCCTAAAATTAAGGGTAGTTTCCTTAAGGGTGGAAAGAGAAAAAATCGATTTAATCAAAATCAGCTTTAACTATGTTGAATAAATTTCCTTTCTAATCTTTGATCAATATTACAAACTAAATGGCTACTCTCAATTTTTTGTCAAAATGACTAAGGGTTCCGGTCCGATGCATAAATTCTAATTTTTAATTATATCACCATAAGTCTTTGAGATATGAAATTACTTATCATTGCATACATGTAAGATCTATTTATAATAAACATACTTTACTTGAAATATATTTTTATATAACCAATATTTTATATATATATATATATATTTTTATATAACCAATATTTTATATATATATATATTTATATAGATATATATATATTTATATAAATATATATATATATTTATATAGATTATATATATTTATATAGATATATTTATATAGATATATATATTTATATATATATATCTATTTTAAAATGTTATTAACTTTTTCAACACTTAAGGTAAAGTATTAGGACCGTCATAAAAATCTAACTCGAGATGTTGATGGATGTCGACCTTTCATGACACCCCCACCCTCCACCCTAAAAAGCCGAGAGTAGCAAAGTAGATGATTTTATCGTCTCTAACTAGGGAAGATTAGATTATGTGCTGAGCTTCAACACTAGTTAGGAAGAATAGTTTGAATCCAGACATGGCCACAGCTGGACCTGAACCCTCGGTCACAGCAGTGTAACCTTCAAGTAAACATAGGGTGTTTGGACAGTAACAAGTGTGGAGGAGCTAGGTGTGGTTATTAGCTGCCCAAGTGCCATAAAAACTATTAGGTTGTTATTTATAAAGAGGTGTATAATAAATATTCACTAAACTGCTTTCGTGAAGATTTGGAATGTTATGTTTGAATCACCGTCAGACAACCCTGATCCACGGGTCGATAAACTTAACATTTATTGGAAGTACGCGAAAAACTAGGGTGGGGTACATACTGACAAATGCTATTTGGATTGTCATGTCTTTTACGCCATAACCATAAAAGAGAACACTTTTTCATTAAATTAAACAAAATGAGGGGAAAAGAGCCATTGGGCTTCCTCGTTAATAAAATAATATAAAATGTTATCAATGTTGCACACAAAAAAGTTTGTATTTTCTTAAACACCCTTCTGACCTTGTTCTTACTGTGGGTCAACTATACAAATTAATATTAATAGTAACATACTAATAACCTAAACAATTAGTAGGATGTGGTAATAAAAAAAATAGTATTCTTGGCACCAGGGTTGTGGAGTCGACACGCCAAGCCTTCAACTCCAACTTTTCTATTTTTACACTGCCATACTTCAAAAAATGTCCAATGTGTTTCCTTGTTTCCTTAAGAGCCCATCTCACACAATCGACTAAGTGGAAAATTAGATACAGAACAGTGAAATTGAAATCAATTTTGTGTATTTTTTTTATTTTTAATTAACTCTTTTTCATTTCTCTTATATAACTTTTAAATTGTGAGAAAATATTTTCCCTGGTTTAATTACACAGTTTTCTCAAGTAGGATACATAAAACCACATCATGATGTGAGGTTTAGTTTGAACTGTATTGACCTTCTGGGTTGAGAAGGGGATTTAAGGTGGAAGTATAGGGAAGGTGAGAAAAATTGAGTGTGTTTGCAGTTTATATATAGCAAAACATTATTTTGGCCGAAATAGATCAAATATTGTTCCATTAGAAACATAAGAGTTTAATTTTCCAGAACTTTTGATATCACCATGTGTAGAAATTAAACTAAATGTTTCTACTATAGAATTATTTAATTAATCCTGACCTAAAAAATGTTTTGCTGTAAATACTTTAAAAACATTGGTCTTTTCTGGTGTCCCCATCCACCTCATTTTCACTTATGCACATCATACAGACATATTTCTAATTTATATATTGTTTCCAGGGTGTGCGTAGGAATCCAAGTTCCTCCAGATGAGAACGAGGACTGGTACTGCAGAGTCTGCATTATCAACAAACAGGAACTTATGTCTCACAAAAAGAAGAAATCTCGTAAACGGAAACAAGATCTAAAAATGCCGTAAAAGGCATAGGCTAGAAACGCACAACCCTTAATTATGTAATCGTATGAATGATAACAAAATTAGATGTTAGGTTGCTATGAGCTCTGTCAAGTTGTTTTTATCACTGTGCGTTTAAAATTATCATTCAAAATTCACAACTTGCTTACTGAGACAAAAACATTACTTGACATTTTTTGGACATAACTTTGGTCTCGTTGATTAAAATAGGCATTCTTATGCATGATTTTATATATGAATGCTTTTGATTTATTAATTATTTGTAGGCCCGTTCCCAGATCTGAAATTCACTGCAGGTTGTTCTGCAACAAACTTTAATACAAAAAAAATTCTGCTTCTTTCTTTAAAATAAAACTTAGTATGTAATAAATTTAGCTACTGCTATAGAAGCTTAAGCTATGAATATTTGTGAATACTTTAAAGAGTTAAAAACAAAACTTAACTTTGGGTTGTGTTTTTCAAAGTCCACAAAAAATTATTTAATCGGTTTTTGTGTTTTTATTAGAGATGTGTTGGATCCTTTAATCTTTAAAAAAAAATGTAAAATTTAAGTTAAAGTGAAAATATTTAAAATGGAATTTTTAAAAAACATTGTTTAATGTTTGGTGCCACTGACAATTGCTATTTTGTCTGTCATGTTTACTATCCAATAAACAACAAAGGTAATACTTACCCTAGTATCTTAGTTATATTAATACAGTTTGGTCCTCTTTAGTGGTTTTGTTACTCTTCCAGTGAATCTAGGATTCGAGTTTCTAGTTTTTATTTTTATGATTATATTTACAAATGTGTAAAAGTGTCATAATTTTTTCTATTTAAATGTCATTATATAGTTTGTTTATTTAAATAAAATAGTTTTATATTTCAGTTTAGTTATTAAAAAATAAAACTTCCAGTACTTTTACATTGTCTAAATATGGAAACTAAACAATGTGGGTAAAATTATTTTAGTATTTTATTACCAAATATCCTGTTTCCAGCCTGTGGCCTGGTAAGTTTAGTAAGATGCCTTCATCATCTTCTATCTTTCCACCATTTTTCATCCTCACACTTACACACTTTCTGTTATCTGCACCTCCTATGTATCTACATTGAATCATAAACACTTACTAAACAATAAAACATGAAATAAGAAATAAATCCATGCTACAGATATCCTTAGAAATTTGTTGTTCCTCTTACCTCGTCTGCTGTTGGGCTAGCTTTCATAAGAAGAAAATGTATGTAAAACATGAATGTATGTGATGATAAATAATGTTAAATGGTATTTTTAAGTTAAAAAAAACTCTGCCAGGTGAACTTGGGGTGTTTTTTCCTAAATGGTTTTCCACTCTCCCGCCACACAAATGCGGGTTCACTTTCTATATATCCTTCCTAACCCATTAGCTTAATTAGTACTTAAGCGTATAACCCGAACAGTTAGTAAGACGCAGTGCTAAGTATTAAAAAAAAATTCTAGGAGCCTCACTCAAAATGTGCTATGTAATTTATTGCAAGAGTATTTTTAATACAGGCTTACCCTATTATCTTAATTTGTATTCACGTATACATTAAATTTATTTGTAAAGGATAAATGACGCAAGTTAACAGTGCGGTTTACTTTTTGCATGATAGATGGCAACACTTGCAAAAGATAATGACATCTGCTCCAAGAAAAATTACACAACTTTTGGTTAACAGACATTGATGAAGAGGATCTGACCAACAAAGAATTTTTGGAATGAGAGTACAGTCCAGATAAAGTAGAGCCTGTGAGAATCCTCACAGATAAAGTTATGTTCCAGCTCTTTAAAATTATCAACTTTGTTATTAATATTTTTGATGGAACACGACTCGACTTATTAAGAAGTCTAACGTGAGGAGGTAAGTTGAACATATGCTGGAATGTTACAAATATCTTTATTAGTCAGAAATGTATAAACGATTCATCGTATCCGGCTACATCTTAAACATAATCCGTCAATTTCGCTTCTGTTTTCGACCCAAAGGGAATACTGCAGCTTAAACTTTTACCAAAATCATATCACATTTATTAGCAGAATGCTCGTTTTGATCACAATAAAATACAGATAGTACAAACATTACAATAATAGATTAATTTTGTAAAATGGGTTTTGATTTATTACCTTACAAACAGGTAAAAAATAACTATTAACATATTTTTACAAAGGTCAGCTGAAACTTACTAAATAAATTGGAGCATAACTTTTTTCTTCCCCCACCCCCCTTCTAAAAAAAGTGTATGGTATATTTGATCATAAGAGATGGTTTGGTCGCCGTGTATGTAGACTTTTAGGCCTTCTTTAGGGCTGGAATGTTGTCCAGAGTTGACTTTGGGAGTTCTTTACACGTCATACTGATTAGCTTATGTGATGATAGTAATTATGAAGGTGTGTAGCCAGTGGAAATCTTAAGCATAATTAATCAGACCAGGCTAACCATAGGAACAGTTCTCCTTTCGGGAAAAATACCTATGGAACCGGAGACCTTTAGATCAGTAGCCAGAGGTATTGACCCCTAGACCAAGAGACCTGTCATAACTTCTATTATTACATATAAAAAGAAGTCATGGCAAATTCTTTGGGTTGTATCTGCCACAGATGAGGGCTGTGTTACTAAGGTATTAAATTCCACACCGCAAAATTGATAAGTATTATCTATTAGCAAAACCAGTGACAACTATAGATACTTCTGTGTAATTTGAGGAACACTTGCGAGATAGAGAAATTGAAATCCAATGCAACACTATCTTGGAAGATAATTTCATATCAGACAAAAACAAACTAAAAATAAAACGTAAGTAAAATGAAATGGGTTACAAGAAAGTTGTGTGATTTTCTTGTGCTTTGCATCTTACTACCATGTCTAATCACAACTTGTGAATGTGAGGAATGCCAGGCCTCTATCGTGGTTCGGATTCCACGTTAAACTGTAGGTCCTCCATTTCATCTCACAATCACCCTACCATTGCACATTAACGTAAGAGCGTATAACCCGAACGGGTAGTAAGACGCGGTGATAATAATAATAATAATACCATGTCCTGAGTTACTCACATAGGCATACATTTCATTTAATTCTATCTGTATTTATGTACGAGAAGAGTGGCTAACCATTTTATCATTATCGACAACAATTGTTTAAAGTCTGTGGCCAAGTCAGTTTAGTAAAATGCCTCCATCTTCCTCTATCCTTTCACCACTCTTCCTCCTTTAATTTCTTCTTTTCTTCTCCTCTCACTTGAACACCTTTTGTTATCTGCTCCTTCCATCTCTTTATTTGCCTCCCTTGCAGTCTTTTCCCTACACACTTCATTTCCATCCTTTACTTTGACACCCTCTCTTTTTACATTCTCATTACATGACCACACCATTTCATTCTGTTTCCACTACCTACCTCATGTACTCCCTGTACCCCTACTCTTTCCCATATAACCTCATTCCTAATCTTGTTTATTCGCATGATAGCTAACAAGCTAAGAAGGTCTACCTGAGGACCTATAAGTGGCAGCCCTGCTACTCAGGTGTAGGCCACAACAGGTTCAGTAAGCTAGTGGCCGAAACAAACCCATACTCGAGAAAACAAGGCAAAATGCCGGATTGGCTAACCATTTAGGGGGCAAAAACTTATGTAACCTGGCCAAGATTAAAACTTTGTCACCAGCAATTCCGACTATAGGAAATCAATACCTTTGTTTACTAATGCTTGTTTTTTTTATTCTTAAATTTATTAACTACTATTAAAAATGCAGGTGCAAATAATTTGAATGGTTAGACAATCTCGGCTAGTTAGTTATAGCTTGGCTCTCTAAAACTTGTTAATATTATAAGTATTAAAACCACTTAAAGTCAGCCGTCTAGGATAAACTCGACGACATTTCATATAGTTTGGTTTTTAATCCTCTAAAAATATTCTAGATAATGGTTTAGTTTGTTTTTTTCCCCATTAAAAAAAGAACACAAAACTTAAGATATATATTACTATACTATCAATATATACGAACCTTGGAAAGGCTCATAGATAAGTAAACATTCTCCTAAAAAGTACAAAATGTCCCCCCAGAACCAAGAATAGACTAAGTACTAGAACCTTTATAACACTCCTGACTACACAATGTAAAAGTTGTTCAAACTGAACTTGGTACTTACCGTACATAGTTTATCACAATATGAGCTAGCGCTGTGGCGTTGCATATCGTTACAAATTTCTAGCTGATAAAAATAGCTGTTTATTATTGTTATAGACAAATATAAAAAGAAATCCTAAGTTTAGCTTGAATAAAAAAAGATTTTTTTTTAAATTTAAACTCTAGTATTATCTATGATAAATCATTGAAATAAATAATATAAATGTGAATTTAATATAAAGAAAGTTTTTTATTTGAATTGAGGGTTCATTTTTGGGTTATAATCCTAATTGAGTTATAAGTGTTTACTCGATCATTTAGTTTCTACAATAGGGGTAACCTTCTAATGCTTTTTTTCTCCTAGTTGTATGCCTAGTTTATAAAATACCTATTTTGCTTCACTTTCAAATGGCCTTCCTTATTGGCTTATCTTTTACTGGGATTAATGTGTAGACAAATGATTTAAAATTTCACCATAAAGGATTCAAACGTGAATTCCATCAGATGCCATAAGCTAGTTGATAAGATTGGCGCCTTAGTGCCCTCAAACTTTAATACAGTGATACCCGCCTTGGTGGCGTAGTTGGCTAACGCGCCAGTCGTGTTGAGCCAGACCACCGAGGACGGGAGATCGAGGTTCGAATCTCGGTCGGGTGAACTGGGGGTGGTTTTCCACTCTCCCTCCACGCAAATGCGGGTTCACTTCCTCTAAATTCAACCTTCCCAATTCCTAATCCATTAGTGTAATTAGTACTTAAGCGTATAACCCGAACGGGTAGTAAGACACGGTGTTAAAAAAAAAATACAGTGATTCCCAATTTAGGGGTTGCAGTGTTTTTGGATTGTTGCCACTGCGCTTGTTGAGGTTATAGATTTAGATTTATTTTATCAATTTATTATAATGACCATAGAGGGAGGTGCAAAATCAAATAGAAATATAAGCAGTTAAATTGATAAAAACTGCTTAGGTCACTTTTGGTTACATAACTTTGACTTTATTGTCTAACCGTCTAGTATTTGGACAAGTGGCGCTGCTAGTAAAACATCCCAAATAGCTTCTTGGTTATATGATTCTTTTTAAAGGCGTCTTAGTCGCATTCGTATAATCATACTAGCAGTTTATAATATTTAAAACAAGTATTGGCAGGCACGTGGGCTTAATGTATTACCCATTTGTTTGGGTTTTTGGGGATGAGGGCAGGATTCATATTTTGTCTGGGCGTCCTGGGGGTGTTTCCTAAATGGTTTCCACTCCTCCCTCCGCACAAATAGAGATCCATTTCCTCCAAAATCTACCTACCCAGAAATAAATGGATAGAACGAGTGCAGTGAAAATAATTAATAAAAATTGATATAAAAACTTGCAATCTATCAAGAAGTCATGATGGTCCTATGGACAAAACTTGAGGTCAAACCCTGCCAAAGGTTGGAAACCGCTGCTCTATATTTGATTAAATATAACACAATGTATATAAAGTGGAATGTTAAATTCTCTCTACAAACTATAATTGGAGATAAATAACCCTAAAACAAACTTTTTTTGTCAATAAATGTGTGTCCGCGGATGTCCCCCTTAGGTTCTAGAGGCTACTGTTGGTTCATAAATTAAAGGCAGAAAGGGTTATGCCTGATAGCATCAACACATTGATTGTCATACATTTTCAAAGATTCCCCAGCCCCATAATGCTAGATGCATGTAAGCCATCTCGGAACCTGTGAAATGCTCCGTGCTACACGCAGGAGGTCCACGTTGCGAATGACAATGGCGAAAAATAATCATTTAATACACCTCTTAATGGCAACCCTCTAGAACCTAAGGGTGATGTCCGCGGACATACATTCTTAACGTAAAAAAAAGGTATTGAAGTTAATAGATTAGAACTACCTATAGAGTAGATTTTATTTGATTAAGATATACACATCAACTAAAGATAACAATAATAAATAATTGGGCAAAGAACAAACAATATAATATACCAGAGAGAAATTAAAATTATTATTTTCATTACATTCTCCTCCACCAAAGTTTTGTAGTTCTGGAGGTAGGAAGGAGTATGTTGTACCTGTGAGCTTCTCCGGAGATTGTCTTGAGGATTGGATGCATCCTGAGACCTTACTATATATGTAGCAGTGATCAAACTTTCAGGCGAAAAATAATCTGAAGATCTTTTTCGAAAAGTAGCAGGAACCAGAGATGATGGAGCTCTTAAGAGTAGAAGGGGATTGAGTTTCAGGAATCGATTTCAATCAAGATTCTTCTCCATGGGGGTGAATCCTACGCTGTACCTATAGTTTTTCTATATTCTCAGAATCTCCCTCTATATATTCAGAAATCCACGCCGGAGCAAGATGTAGTTTTGATTCCTTAGTGTCCCGTCCATATCGCATTCTGACATATGCGTACTCAGGGTTGTCCTCAAGCAGGGCAACTTCATCAACGAGAGGGTCATACTTAGAGTACCTCACGCGTCTTCGCCTCAGTATAGGTCTAGGAGTCATCAACCAAGTTGGAGTCGATGAACCGTAGATAAATTTTCGTGAGTGCTTAAATATTCGTTTATGCGGTGTTTCTTGTGTCGTGGTTCAAATTATCGAACGTATCGCATGAATAGCTGTATCCATTACTTCTCACTGCTATGTTTCTAAGTCTCTGATCTTCAGTACGAGCTCGATTGTCTTCCACACTTCCTACATACTTCTCTGTCTGAGAATTGTTAGATTGTATCATGCTAGTAGCTATCCCTAATTAATTCAAGTTGTTTCTCAGCTATTCGGAAATTAAAGAAGAGCCCCTCTCAGAATGAACGAAGGACGGCACGCTAAAGAGGGAAAACAAATTTTTCATCTTGGATATTATAATGCTAGAGTGACGTCTGGGCAGGGAAACGCAAAGGGACAGCGTGAATACTCTTCCACTAGTGTGAGTAAGTAGTAATTTCTCTATCTTGAAAGTAAGGGTCCCTTAAAGTTTATGTTCAGACGCTCTAACGGATGGATAGCTTTAATTAAGATACTTTAATGCTTTATAAATTTTGCCTTTAGCTCGGCATAAACTTTGCAAGTTTTTGTAGTCTTCCTGAAATCTTCAACGGAATAAGGCTATTCCTCGGTATTGATCCAATGATGTAAGCGAATCCTCCCCGGATGACTCAGCAACTAATGAAGTTATTTTAGTTTTGCATTCGAAGGGCTGATTGCTGAACACACTAGCGAAAATGCATCAGCAACGTCATTGTTTTTCCCGGGCCTGTAGACAATCTCCTAATAAATACAGATCAGCTCCAACCGCCAGTGTATGCGCTTCTCATTCTTTACTTTCCCTCTAGGTATGCTGATTGTTGAATATGAAAGAGGCCGACTTTTGATCTGTGATGAGTTTAAAGCGCATCCCTATCAAATAGTGTATCCATTTCTTCGCCACTTCAATAATAGCGTAGGCCTCTTTCTTTATGTATGAGTGTCCCAGTTCCCATCTGTTGTGAGTACGAGAAAAGAATGCGATTGGTCGGCCGTGCTGTGATAAAGTCGCCCCTATGGCGTACTCCAAGCCATCATTTTCTACTGTGAAAACCACTTCGTCTACAGCCATAACGAGGTCCTGTTCAACGTCCAATTTAAGAACGTCAAAAGTTTGTACAGCAACGTTATGGAAAGGAAATTTACTGCTGGTAAGAACTTGAATTTTCTTTAAAAAAATTTGGAATTAAAGTGGGAAAATATGAGAACATACCCATCATCCTCCGAAGAAAGGCTGTATTTGCGAGAACAGAAAGTTCGCGCAATGGTCTTAACCATCCGGGATCAGGTCTTGTCGTTTTTTTCCAAATACGTATCCTAGGATCCTGATAGATTTTAGAGAAAGAACGTACTTGCTTTCATTACTAGTAAGACCATACTGGTTGATAGCGTTCATAAAATTCCTGAGGTTCTCATCATGCTACTGTTGATTCAGATCGTGACGTCTAAATAGGCAAAAGTGTATTTCAGAGGAAATGGTTTGAACTATTTTCCTTTGAAAGCACGCTCCTCCGTTGCGTGAATCTAATGGTATTCGTTTGAATTGATAGAGTCGACTGCATTCTTCAAACGTTGTGTATGGTCTGTCGTCTTCATATATAAGAATCTGTTGATAGGCATTGCGCAAGTCGATGGAGCTGTATACTTAATAGCTCGCTACTTTGTTCACTTTGTCGTCAACTCTTGACAGCGGGTAAAGTCAAGTTCCCTGTAATGATTTATAATTTGTGAATATTCGACCACTATTCTGCGCTTGTGATTCTCTGTTTGGGAAACCAAGGCAAATAAATCTCTTAAATGACATTTTCTTTTAAAAGTCAATCTTTTTCTATTTCAATAAATTTGTTATCAGACACAGAATGTCACATGGATTTTATAGAAATGAGTTTACAATTATGATTGAGATTCAGGAATAATCGTACTGGTTCTATCTTAGTGACAGCTAGACTTCACAGTCTCAGGGGATCTTCAGAACCACCCAATTTTATTTCAACAGATTAATTACGGCCTAATACATCATGATCGAAAATAATGTTGGAACAGAGATCTTGTAGGGCGTTTAGAGTAACTTTAGGATGGCTGTGCTCCTGAAATGAAATATCTACTTGATAGAATCCCATGTCAAAAGAACTCAATGACGTGAAAGTCATCGTAGCTGTTATTCCTCTACTTGAGTTAATAGGGACGCAAAACCTTTTAGCTACTCGTTCATATATAAAGCTGATAGAGCTTCCCGTTTTGATTAAAGCAAGTGACGTAAAACCATTCAAGCAAATCGGTAATAATAGCTTTCGACAAACAAGCTTGAATTTAAGTAACGCATCCGGAAACAGTAGTATGAGCTTGCAGAGTACATAGAGTTTCAAAACATCCTGTAGAGCTACCCCCAATCCTTCCAGTGCATAAAGCTAGGCAATTTAAATAACTATATATCCAGCATTACCTAGCAACTTTAAATGTTTTTACAATCATTAGCGAAAATTTGTTGTTGTTGATATATTTGTTAGTAAAAGGTTATTTGTTTGTAAGATACTGATTATTTTCTCTAGTCACCATATTACCTAGATAATAAAATGAAAGCTAAGGGATTAAACTTCTTTGCAATATTATTTGAATAAGCGCGCGTGCTGGTTTGCGACGATACTGGCGCTTTTTGTTTTCAACGTGCGATCACCTGAACTAAAGAGTTGCCAGACTCTTATATCCTAGACCTTAGGCACTTGACATTATTAAAATTAGTAACACTATTTATTATTTCAGCGTTGGGCATGTTTGTTCCTTCAATAATAAAACACAATAATTTTGTAAAGGGAAACTTCAGCTATTTTAAAATCAGTAATTGTGATGTTATTTTTGGTTAAAAGAGTTACTTATAATAGAAATCTAATAATCAGTTGACTAAATTCTTCAAATATATAACATCGTTGTCAATTTTACTGTTTATTTGTTTTAAATTTCATTCATAACTCCTAAAGTTTTGAATATTCATTATTTATTCATGTACAATTAAAATATATGTTATACATATAATCTACTTACCTTTATTTCACTATATTAAATCATCTTTCTTTATTTTTATTTTTATTCATAAAACTGCCAACCCGCCATGTTTATTAATTTTGTTGGTAGGTGATTTTAACGCTATCTGCTCCAGAGAGTGGTTTATTTCGGAACTATTCGATTCGTTTATTTTTTATGTTCTTGGACACTTATAGCATCTGGCTCTTGAAACATTAATTGCCCCTAGCGGAAGAAATTATTATTCTCGTTTTGTTTTTTTGTTTGGTGCCAAGTTTAAAATTAATTCTAAAGATGAATTATGTTTCTTTGTAAAAATGTATCATTATCTTTTTAGTAATACCCCCAATGTCTAAATAATTAAGATTGTTTGCTTTATTCTTGCATACAAATCCCGGCGAATGTTTTCTCCTAGGCCGGTGATTGTTTATTTTAAACAAAAATAACGTGTTTGTGTTTTGTCTTACTTATTGTTGTGAGACTCTCAAAATTGGCGTCGAAAGTGTAAGGAAGGATCCGATCTGCGGATCCTTCAATTATATCTTTTTTAAAGGTTCATGGTAATGTTATTCATCTAAAACTTCTAAAAGCTGTATAAACTCGTGAAGAAAGTTGAGTGGAAGCACTCAAAGAAGATCTTGGTGGAAATTTAAGGTCAGAGAGTTAAATATCGACGGAGCTTTGATTCAACATTTTTACCAGAGCAAGGACATTTTCGGGTGAGATCCAATCCATCTGTAAACATCCTGTTACGGATGTAAATAATTAAGCATAATCCTTAAAATTACTAAAGAAGGACAAATAATTTTCAGTTTCCAAACTAGAATTAATACTTTTTGTCCACCTCAGAACTATTTTTTTTTTGTTTATTATTGTTACATGTTATAAAGAATAAATTTTGTTGTTAAAATCTTATTTGCTTAAAGAAATATGTATATTCAAATATACTCACAATTCAGGTGAGAATTTAACAATTTCAAGTATTGCTTAACAATACTTTTAATAGTATTATAATATACGAGGCATGCTTCATAGGTAGGGTTCATTTAAGAATATCATTCACTTCAATAATTAAAATTACTCTTTAAATTTAATTGTTTTATTGTTATTTACATCAATGTACATTGTATTTTCTTTCGAACTTGCATCCCATGTATAGCGATGCTCAGTAGAGTGGATTGGTCAAATCAAGAATAATAACCTGCATCAGGAAGTCTTCGGTTGTAAGTGTCCAACTTAAGTCCAAACTTTAGGTAAAGTCCAGGGGTCTTGAGAAAAGGGGTTTTCGTATTACCGCTGAGCAGTTTATGGGGATAAATTTATTCTATAATTAAAAATCTACCTATCTCACCAAAATAAATGGGGTTGGTAGTTGGCGCCCAATAAAACACAAGATTATATATTATAGATTATAGATTATCCAAGAATTAAACTAATTCTTTCATTCAAAAGAAATAAATACATACACATATTTATTTATATTTTTTTTCATTACAGTGTCGCCTTAACGTGGGGCTATTGTTATACCTAAAGTTATTTTAAGGACTGTATAGGTTGAGGCCTGATTACACTAGGGTCTATTTGTGACTTGAGGAAGTAGTTGATGTTTCTTTGCGGCCAACTTACACTAGAGCATTTTTATGACAAGGCCAGTTTACCTCAATTAGGTTTTGGGTCATTTTACTTCGTATAGAAGGTTATGCAAGAGGGGCAATATTATACACGTAGCAAGGCACGTAAGCAGCTCGAAAATATAGACATGGATGCCCAGCGACCATCGGTCAGTGTAGAAGCAGAGGAGTTGGAAGAGGATGTTGTCATGCCTCAAGCCGAGCGCCGAAAGGAGGAATGGGATGATAGTTATGTCACATCTTTTGAATAAATATTTATGGCAGGTGCACGACCAGTAGTTCCACCCATGGAGGATGGTAAACCATTGGGGGCAGATGCCCTGGATAGCAGTAGGAGTATTTCAGCTGTGGAGAAGTTAGAGGAAGCTCCAAAGACAGTGAAGGAATTTACCATGTTTGACCTAATGCAAGCATTGAGGGGGGACCTAAAAATAATGGAGGAAAAAATGGAGAGTAACATGAAATCACTAAGGGATGATGTTATCTCAAGATTTGACCATTATAGTACCGAGTTTAGGTCAGTCCACAACCAATTGGCGGAAAAGGGGAAAGAGGTCGAGGCGCAAGTACAGGACTTGTCAACGACTGGGGAGAAACTAGTGGCAGCAGTGGAGGAAGTACCAGAGCAAGTGGTAATAATGCCAGTTAAGGACCCTTCGACGAATGGTTCTTATATTTACCCTTTCATATATTTAGGTGCCTACTACTACAAGAAATGCGATTCACAATTGTGTGAAACCCCTAATGAGTACTACATAAGTCAGTCACGTGTTCCAATAAGGGGTCAGTCTCGCAATCATGTGAACAATTTTGAATGGGAAGTTGACTATGATGTCATGCAGTTTAAGGAGTCGAATGAGTCATTTCATGTAAAAACAAGGGTTTCTGAAGTAGAGAAATTATCATGCACTTTGTGGGTAAACGATGAAGTGTTATTGTCAAGTTGTTTTGGTGTGTCGTCAAATGGGCCCACAGAGACAAAACTTGTAGGAGATGTCTTGTCAGCTGCAATGATAAGCCAGGATACAAGGAGAATTATAAGAGTGGAATTGCAAACTGAAGCTACTGCCATTGGGAGGAGTGTTCTTCACCAACACCGAAACAATGAAGAATGCCCTAAACATTTGGATGTTCAGGATGTATTATTCAATATCTCCTCGCATCATTGGACCAGGAACCAGGTCACCCGGCAGTCATCGAATCAAGATGATACCTGCAACAAAATCAAACCAAGGATCAAGAAACGAGGCCTCGGTAAAAGGAAGCGACATGGATTTCTTCCAGATCTAGGAAATGTATGGCTAGTTGGAGGAAGTGGAATTAGGCCCTCTCTTCCACAATCTCAACCTAGGGATTGTAGGAGGACTATTTTTGATCCTGGAATAAGTTTTAGGACATAATTACAAAGCTTTTGTGGGAGTCGAGAAATCCCTGAAGCTCGGGTTGCTGTTTGAGGAGGGAATGTTTCAGAACAGAAGAAGGTTGTGGGAGTCGAGAAATCCCTGAAGCTCGGGTTGCTGTTTGAGGAGGGAATGTTTCAGAACAGAAGAAGGTTGTGGGAGTCGAGAAATCCCTGAAGCTCGGGTTACTGTTGGAGGAGGGAATGTTTCAGAACAGAAGAAGGTTATGGGAGTCGAGAAATCCCTGAAGCTCGGTATGCAATTGGAGAAGGAATAGTGTGAACAAAAGAGGTCCCTAAAAACTTTCATTTGAGGCACATGTCTAGGTGAAATAATACACATTTGTTTACATATAGGCCAATTCTGTTTTGAAGAAAACAAGATCATTTTTTTTTTACAATTACTATTTATTTCTACCTTATTATACGTCGAGGAAAAAATATATTTATATCACCAAAGAAATGCCAAAGTACACCCCAGCGCTCCAATGAAGATGATAATTATGTGTATAGGAGGTTCTACGAGATGAGGAAGCGATGAGGAGAGTAATGTTTTGGAGTTTATGACAGTTGTCAATATGTTTGATTGCCCTATAAGTCCTCACTGATAACAAGACAGTGACAGTACCAATGTAGAGGTGATTTTTGTTTACTTGGAGGAGCTACATCTTATTGAGGGAACTAAGATACTCAATTATTTTTCATAAAGGATCTACGGTTTATGGGAGAAAGTTATGTCTGATTGAGGGAACTAAGATACTCAATTATTTTGCATAAAGGATCTACGGTTTATGGGAGAAAGCTATGTCGGATTGAGGGAACTAAGATACTCAATTATTTTTCATAAAGGATCTACGGTTTATGGGAGAAAGTTATGTCTTATTGAGGGAACTACGATACTCAATTATTTTTCGTGAAGGAGCTATTTACTTTGTTTTTCCAACAGAAGTAATTATTATTAAGTGATTATCAGTTACTAACAAGGTCAACAATGTTATGGAGAGCGCTGGTATGAGAATCTGTATGCAGCATGGTGTAACTAAAGCCAAAGTTCAGTTTCGTCTAATTTTATGGACTATCTATTATTTTGTCTCATTTTTCCTCTAAAAATTATGAGGCTACTCAGATATTATACTATCAAAGAAAAGTCTATGGTAGAGCCTTAAATACCTTCATAATGTGTATTTCATCCTAATAAGATCTTGAAGACAGGTCAAGCAGTTGATCTTGTGCAAATACAAAGAAGGCCAAGAGTTGTTTCGCAGTGGGACCGCAATGTAGCGAAGAATGCTAGAACAGAAGAAGGTTATTTATGTTATGTTATATTATATGTATGTTATTTGTAAGAAGAGTGATCAACTTGTTGTTTTGTTTATATATCAAAGCTAAAATCTGCATTTGACTGTGAAGAATTGAAGAGAAAAAGAGTTAAATCCATTTTAACACTTTAAAAATATATGATTTTTGAGTTTAATGAAATGTTATTTAAACATTTCTCTTTGAGAACTGACATTAATATTGAGGGGCTGTTGGAAAGTACCCATATAACAAGTTTGAGTAAGTTTAAATGTGTATACAAACATTTGATAATACTCAAGTTAGGCGTGGGCCTAAATTTTAAACTATTCTATTTCCTTTTCAACTATTTTAAAGGGTTATTACTAACATTTTTAAATGATACTTCTACATTACCTTGAAAAGAGTTTATAATAACTGGTTTCACTAAAAGAATTGAGAAATACAAGGAAATAAGGGTTAGCCTACTCTACGTTCTGTCAAGATGTGAAGAAAATGACTCAGAGAGCATTTGCTTTTTCAAGTTTTGAGGAAGAAATTATAAATATATTTTAATTATTTTAACAAGATAGCTGAAGAAGAGGATGTTTTTGATATATTCATTAATGGAATGAAGAAATTCTGACTTTAAGGTCAAGGCCTATTCATTTTTCTGTGGCAAAGTGCCAAAACCACTAAAAGATTTGTTTCCTTTTTACAATTTAAAAGTACAAGATGTATAATTTTGGCAATGAAAATACTTTATATAGTTAAATAATATCCTTAAGTTAATGAACATATCCATCGGAAGTTAAAATAGTTGGTTTTAAGCCATTTTATGTGGCTAAAGAGAATGACTACAGGTGTCACAAAGGTTGTGATAACTTGAGTTTCCACACCTACATTTGTTTTTAAAGTTTAGAGAGAGAAATATTTGTAATTTTCATTCAAGACTTCTACCTGATTTGAAGAAGGGTGTCTATTTGCCATATCAATTGAAGAAATTTAAGGATTTTAATGGAAAGGGTTCTAGGCCCTCAAGTTTTTATGGGATGAGAAGAGTAAACTCAATATAAGCATGTTTCTTCTAAATTATTTTTGTCTTTAAAAATATATTTAAGTATGGAGAATACTTTTGTTAAGTAGAGGATGTCTCTAAGCTGTTAAGAAAATAACTGTGAATTCTAAATATTTGATTTTTCATTAAGTTATGAATTAAAAGTACACAGCAAGTTTTCCAGGAAATTGTGTATTTTCGACTATATCGATTTAAAGTGAGTAGTTTGGTTATTTACCATAACCGTGGCATTAAATTAAATATATTATCACATGAAGAACAATATTATAATCACATATATTTAATAAATTCTAACCTTACAAGCCGAGTGACCTTGAACTTGAATGTTCAATGATGTAAAATGATCAGCTGATGTTAACAGCTGACAAACATGTAGCATCTCTAATATTTGGGAAGTTGTTGAAGTAATTCGTTCAGAATCTGGAAGAAAATACCATACCAAGAAGACTTGAAGAGTTTTGAGTAAATTAAATAAACACACATTTTAAACCGTAACCCGAACTAGAGAGAGTAGGGTGCATTTTGAGTCGGGATGATGACATTCAAATCCACTTTCATTAACCACGGAGATCAACTGAGCGTCTAAGTTTGATATCAGAAAATAACATCTTTTAAGTAGATACTACGCTCTTAATATAATAAATTAGATTAAAATCGTAGCATCGAGGGGCATTTCTGTGATGTTATTTTTGGTTAAAAGAGTTACTTATAATAGAAATCTAATAATCAGTTGACTAAATTCTTCAAATATATAACATCGTTGTCAATTTTACTGTTTATTTGTTTTAAATTTCATTCATAACTCCTAAAGTTTTGAATATTCATTATTTATTCATGTACAATTAAAATATATGTTATACATATAATCTACTTACCTTTATTTCACTATATTAAATCATCTTTCTTTATTTTTATTTTTATTCATAAAACTGCCAACCCGCCATGTTTATTAATTTTGTTGGTAGGTGATTTTAACGCTATCTGCTCCAGAGAGTGGTTTATTTCGGAACTATTCGATTCGTTTATTTTTATGTTCTTGGACACTTATAGCATCTGGCTCTTGAAACATTAATTGCCCCTAGCGGAAGAAATTATTATTCTCGTTTTGTTTTTTTGTTTGGTGCCAAGTTTAAAATTAATTCTAAAGATGAATTATGTTTCTTTGTAAAAATGTATCATTATCTTTTTAGTAATACCCCCAATGTCTAAATAATTAAGATTGTTTGCTTTATTCTTGCATACAAATCCCGGCGAATGTTTTCTCCTAGGCCGGTGATTGTTTATTTTAAACAAAAATAACGTGTTTGTGTTTTGTCTTACTTATTGTTGTGAGACTCTCAAAATTGGCGTCGAAAGTGTAAGGAAGGATCCGATCTGCGGATCCTTCAATTATATCTTTTTTAAAGGTTCATGGTAATGTTATTCATCTAAAACTTCTAAAAGCTGTATAAACTCGTGAAGAAAGTTGAGTGGAAGCACTCAAAGAAGATCTTGGTGGAAATTTAAGGTCAGAGAGTTAAATATCGACGGAGCTTTGATTCAACATTTTTACCAGAGCAAGGACATTTTCGGGTGAGATCCAATCCATCTGTAAACATCCTGTTACGGATGTAAATAATTAAGCATAATCCTTAAAATTACTAAAGAAGGACAAATAATTTTCAGTTTCCAAACTAGAATTAATACTTTTTGTCCACCTCAGAACTATTTTTTTTTTGTTTATTATTGTTACATGTTATAAAGAATAAATTTTGTTGTTAAAATCTTATTTGCTTAAAGAAATATGTATATTCAAATATACTCACAATTCAGGTGAGAATTTAACAATTTCAAGTATTGCTTAACAATACTTTTAATAGTATTATAATATACGAGGCATGCTTCATAGGTAGGGTTCATTTAAGAATATCATTCACTTCAATAATTAAAATTACTCTTTAAATTTAATTGTTTTATTGTTATTTACATCAATGTACATTGTATTTTCTTTCGAACTTGCATCCCATGTATAGCGATGCTCAGTAGAGTGGATTGGTCAAATCAAGAATAATAACCTGCATCAGGAAGTCTTCGGTTGTAAGTGTCCAACTTAAGTCCAAACTTTAGGTAAAGTCCAGGGGTCTTGAGAAAAGGGGTTTTCGTATTACCGCTGAGCAGTTTATGGGGATAAATTTATTCTATAATTAAAAATCTACCTATCTCACCAAAATAAATGGGGTTGGTAGTTGGCGCCCAATAAAACACAAGATTATATATTATAGATTATAGATTATCCAAGAATTAAACTAATTCTTTCATTCAAAAGAAATAAATACATACACATATTTATTTATATTTTTTTTCATTACATAATAAAAGTTTTTCATGTTTGTTCTCAACACCATATAGAATAGAAATATACTCTCAAGTATTTATGAATTTCACTTTTACTTAAAGAGTAAGTAATAGACAATCACCTGTTGCAGATACAGTTGATTGTTTTATAATTCATAGATAAAACCATGATTTTTTATCACCGCGTCTTGCTACCCGTTTGGACTAATGCTTATGTACTAATTACATTAGTGGCTTTAGGGATTATGAGTTTATATTTAAAGAAAGTGTTCCCGCATTTACCCTCCTCATTACATCCGACTTAGTAGCGCGTTAGACCACATGGCCACCTAAGTGGGTATGAAAATTAAAATCGGTGACAAACTGACAATATTACACCTATTTCCAGATTAGATCTAAGATTTATTATGCATTGTAATATTGTTTTTATTGTCAATATTACATACCGCACCGCTTTGGTGGTCAAATGGTCCAAATCGTCACGCTTACTATAGATAGGACTGCTGATGACTGGAAGGTTGGGTTTCAAATCTTGGTTGTACTAAGTGTGTTTTTTCACTCTTCCGTCATACGAATGAAGGGACACTTCTCTAAATGCAACCTTCCTCATTTGTGAACACTGCTCGAGGTAAATTGGAGGCTAGGGCTATTGTAGACCCCTATTAATGTACCACATGGTTTAGATTCGTTGGTTCTTTCATTAGAAGTATTTGTGAAAGTGGTGTGAATAATAATATTTTTCAGTGGAATAAAATGATAAATGATCTTTGTGTCCGACCTCAAATAAATATATAAATAATATTGGCCTAAAATACTGTGGTTAACTATCACATTCATATATTACCATGTTTTCATTACATTTATCCAAAGTTACATTATGTCAGCTGTTGGCATAGGGATGTATTAGGGACTATTTCTAGTAACATTTTGAGCTGTCATCCAAGTAAACTAAGGTCGTGATTGTATTTTAATATCCATATGTACGTATCGGTAGTGTATTTACCAGTGTTATTGCTTCAGTAAGGATCTCTTTTGGTCCCCAAATATCACTTTATCAGTAAGACTTATGAATGTGGGATTTAAAAGTCTACCCCAATAATAGCAAGGGTTTTTTTTAAATAAAAAAAGATCCCTACACCAAACTGTTTATTACATATGTAAATTAATTATTTACCCAGTAATCTTAAATATATTGGCTCATTTAAGTTAATATTATTTTCAAAATCAATGTTAATATTTCACCTATGAAAATACCCATGAGCAAATATATTTAAAACTGATATGTGTGTCTCATATTGCCTCGATTTACTTTAATCAGGGGTGACCTGGTGGTCTAGGGGTAAGGTGTCGGACTTCTGAGCTGGCGACCGGGTTCAATCCTCGGTCCCGGCACAGATTTATCTGATTACCAAACCCTTCCTTCACCTCTGACAAGATGTGTATTAATCACAACTTGTGAATGTGAGGAATGCCAGGCCTCCACCGTGGTTCGGATTCCACGTTAAACTGTAGGTCCTCCATTTCATCTCACAATCACCCTACCATTACACATTAGCGTAAGTGCGTATAACCCGAACGGGTAGTAAGACGCGGTGCTAATAATAATAATAATAATAATAATAATAATAATAATAATAATAATAATAATAATAATACTTTAATCAGCTAATATTTGTATAAACCCGAACTGGAAATAATATGCAGTGACAAAAAAAGTAATCTGCCATTTTTAATACTTCAGTAGGCCTAACTTATATTGTTTGTAAATTTACTTATTTCAGACAATGAAGATTTGTAAAGTTCCAGGATGTAAGAACTCATCTAGTAATATCAAGAAAACTAAAATTTCATATTTTAGATTTCCAGCTAACAAAATAAGGTAAGGCACTTATATTGACTTTTATGTGTGCTATTTAAGGGGGCTGCCTCATTAAGCGAAAAATTGCGGTGCAGACGTTCGGCTCTAATGCAAGATTTAATTATACTATGTGTTATTTCAAAATATGCTTCACATCACAATAAAGTTAAGAGTCCAAAAAGTCTCAACTACTTTTGAACCATATTTGCAGAGCTATGAGACTAGGCTTGATGAAAAAGGGCTCTAGATTTAGCCTTCCTTTAACAAATACAGTAATTTTTTTTATAGGCTCACAACAGAGAATTAGCAGTGAACTTTCCTATTTACCTTGAGATAAAAAGTTTCATAGTTTTCTTTCCCTTATTTCTTATTGACATGGCAAAATGTGGTTGTAGGTGAAGAGCAAAAGGGAGCAGAAGATTATACTAGAGAAGTAGTTCCAGAAAATGACACAAGCCATTGTATTTTAAGCCGTGTGGCCTGACAGTGGTTGATACTTAACTTTCTCACTGACCAAGGCGACCATTTTAGTTTATCAACACTTGTTTACTTTCTTATATGTAAATAAAAATAATTTTTTGACTTTACTTGGCTGACTTTAAAAAAATATATGTTATATAAATGGCTGGATAAATCTAGCTTAATAGGGTTGAACATTTTTATTTTGCTGACCTAATAAGATAATATTTATTGAATTTTATACTATAAACAATTTAATATTATAGGTGCATGGAATGGGCTCGAAGAATTAGTCCCACTCTGTCCACTAAAACACCTACTCAACTCAATGAATTACGTATCTGTGCAGACCATTTTGCACCGGACCAATTTATGAACATTCTTAAGAAAAGACTGGTTTGGAATGCTGTCCCTTCACTTTTTCTTCCTAAAAAGGAGGGCATTTTTGGTAGGTAACTTTTTCTGTCCAAGCTACTTGATGATGTTCCTAAGCAGCAATTAATTTAACTAGAAAATAGGCATTTTCCGAAAATATACTGAAATATTTTGTCTGATACACTAATATGCTGTGTTGGGCATTAATTTTCTTAAAGTACCTACCTAAAGTAATTGATTGTTCCTCTTGACTAAGTTAAAACCAGGGCTGCGAAGTTGGTAGGCTAAGCCTTCGACTCCGACTCCTCTACTTTTTCTATCTGACTCCGACTCCATTATTAATGGCAAATTTATATTAATAATAAGTAATAAAAATACTTATCAAAATAATTTTAACACAGTAAATTTGTTATAACTATTGGATATATACATTAAAATACTTAAATGGTAGCACAGACAATTTCATACTCAACACTTGAATCATCAGGCTACTTGGTTAATAGAACCTAAAAACAATGTTTTGTTTACTACAATTTGTGAACAAAAAAACTAAATTCTTATGAGTCGGAGTCGGTACCTTTCTACCGACTCGGACTCCACCCAAAATTGCTTCAGACTCTGACTCCGACTTCACAGCCCTGGTTAAAATTAATTTTAGCATAAAACATGTTTTGACTAGTCGGTTTTTGTTACTGCATCATACTATTCCACAATATCTGCATTTATCTGGTAGGAATTAGGAAGTTTGAGTTTAAAAGAAATGCAGACATTTATACTTAGGGAGAGTCACGTAGTAACCCCGGTAGACTAGGGTAAAGTGCTCGCCTCAGGACCCAATATTTGTGGGTTCAAACCCAGTTGGGGTTGATGAATTTTTCTTCAGCGATAAAAATTCGTAGCACAACTTCCTTCTGAAGGGAAGTAAATCCGTCGATCCTATGTCGATTGTGGCATGTAAAAGAACCCTGTAAGGTATGTGCAAATAACTTCCCGGCAAAATATTTGGGCTCTTTCTCGTTTGCTCGTAGAAATTCTCATGTGCTGATATAATCAGTCAGTTTAGAAAATGCATGTTAAATACCTCAAATAAATGTAAATAAAATAATCTTTTGGTCCACCAATTTGAGTGATTACTTTATTGGAAACTAAATTTCTAACTTTTGGTGGTTCTCTTAATTTACAGAAATGATCACTTTATACCAGGGAGTCAAACTTAAACCAGAATCTATAACCGAAATTAAGTTTTTTTTTTTTACGAAACCAGAATAGGAACCGAAAAAGTAAATTGTTTAGTAACCTGAATCGTAACCGGAATTGTTATACCTATACCTCAGTTTTAGCTTATGTGGTGCTGACTGACAGTTCACAGCTGACTTCTGACAGTCAACATTTAGGTATATACCTAAATTTTGACTGTCAGAAGTGACAACTGCTAAACACATGTTTTTTGCAGATAATATGGTTCGGCGTAGGGATACATAATTTGGTCTGGTAAGCTTTTTAAAGCCGTCAGAAGTCAGCTGTGAGCTGTCAGTCAGCTCCACATAAGCTAAAACTGAGGTATATGTATTTAGGTTAAAAAATATTCTTATCAGTTCTTACATTTTATATTAAAAAAAATTATAGTTGCACTTTATGCCCTTTTTTCTGAGACTTAATTCTATTTTGAAAATTAAATTTTCTTTTTCTCAGGAATTTTTTTGAGGTTAGGATATATTTATTTTTTAAGGGATTATAGAAGTATTAATGAGCACCAATGAGTTCAGATTTTTTAGGAATGATTGTTGTCACATGGTGTAGGATTTTCTTATTTAACTCTTTAGGCTATGAACTTTTATTAGTAAAAAGTGTTTGGCTTCGAATGACTGCAATTAAGTCTGACAAGGGTGAGCATTGAGAAATGAGAAACTGCCCAGTTGTACAAGAAGTCAAAACTAAATATGAAGACATTTATTTAAAAGTGTTAATATTCCTAACAATTTATGTGGTTGTTGGACGGCCGGTTTGCTTGGAGGGGTAGAGGCGGGATGATCAAAAATGATTAATTTTTGTCTTCGCCATCAAATATAAAATTATAAAGTCATCCAAAGTTTGTGTTCATTGTGTGTAGTCCAGAAGTGCTTTTATAGTTTTACTAATAATTGATTATTTGAATTATTTTATAGATTAGACAAAATAAATATTAAAATATTACCCAGTGTGGAATTTCTTTAAACAAGATGGATAGTGAGTGCAATATCAAGGATATTATTAAGATAGTTCTTAAAATAAATTATATTACATTTTTATTATTCTAACCCTGCAAACCCATTTAGTGTATCTACAAATTAAGGATTTAAGAAAGTACTAACATTTTAAATTTTAAATGTTTGAATTGAAATTGAGAATATTGCCATAACATTTTAATATCCTGTTAATAAAGCCTAATATAATGTTTTCATGCCGGTACATAAAAAGAATTGACATTACACACAATATAGTTGATTTAAATTGTTTGGACAGACAAACTAACTTCATATAGGTCAACACTATTTTCTTTTGGTTCTGATATGGTAAGTAGCTGGTTTAGTTTAGTTTGGTTGCATCAAACCAGCTTTAGATAATATATTTACCTTTTTTTCAATTGAAAATATGCATACATTTTTTTTATATATATTAATTTTAAAAAAAAATGTCCATGGTGTCAGCCCGTAATTGAGTCATACTCAACGATCAGTCTCCATCTGTTGGTGAAGATAGTGCCAACTCCTGAGAATAAAGGGTGTTGTGTGTTCAACGTGACAAACGCTTTGGCCTTTAATTTCAATTTCCTAGATTGGAGCCTCTACTTCTATATTCACGTAGGATCCTAGCTCCTCATTTATCCTCATAAAGCTGAGTTTGACCTTGTTCTAGACCCACTGCTTCACAGAAAAATCTGGAAGCGCCAAGGGTCGAACCCGGGACCTTTATATCTGTAGCCAGAAACTTGGATCAATAGACCGCAGAGACCGTTTTTTATTATTGTTTATAGTTCTGGCAAACAAAAATATCAATGATCAAGCTCCTGAATTATTTGTAGTTTTTTTATATAAATAACTCATTTTGTAGTATATTTTGTGTTAATATTATTTTTTATTTACAAATATTTTAATGGAACTAAAACTAGTAAAAAACATTTTTAAGAACCAGTTAAGTAATAACTGAAAAGAACAGACACTTTTATTTTTCTATAACTGTAACCTTTAAAATCTTGTTTGAAGAACTGGAATAAGAATCGGAACTGATAAGTATTTCGGAGCACTGATAAGTATTTTGGTTCAACTCCCTACTTCTTACAGTATCTGTGTACCTGTCAAAACCATGTCAGAAGCACCTAATAGCTGAATTACTGGAATCTAACAGAACTCTCTATTACATTTTCAGCTTCTTCTGAGTCACCACAGCCTTATCTGTCTTCGCCTGATCTTGTTTTTGATGATGCAGAGCAGTCATCTCTCATATCCAGTACAGCTGTTTTCCCACATCACAAAGTCAAGTTAGAGAGTGCTGATTTAGACACACGACCATACTCTGTGACGACAACAACACTAGTACCAGAACAATCATATAAACAGCGGTTAGTTCAAACTTTTCATGAAATCGGCATCACTGCCCGGTTTCGCAAGAGGTCAGTTAACTATGCCGAAGACATCACCACAAGCACACAAAAGTTTAGAAATGGCCAAGAACAGAAATTTGAGGTCTTACAGGGAGACTGGTTGCATTCTCTACAAGAAACTTTTGCTGAAGAATCTGTCCCTTTTGAATCTCTTCAACCACAAGAACTAATGAATCCTCCTTTGCGTCAGTCACTTGGTGAAAATGTCGAACCTACATCAGAATCTTGGAGTTCGTTGTCAATAAATACACTCCCACGACTCCGGATTGATGAAGCTCGTGCCTTGAGGCTTTGCCTCTATTTGAAGGACATTCTTCTGGAGACTCCAGCTGGTAGGACTTATTATGAGGGATGTGCAATACTAGAAGCTTTATCTAATTGGTTTTCACTACCTATAGTGACACGAGAACGTCTTCTCCATCGAGCGAATACTCTTTATGTAGCTTTAGTTTATGGATGGAACACAGCAATCCATGTTGCTGGAGATTCCACTTTTGGGGTTGCTGTCCTTCCAGAATGATAACATCCGTCTTATCTGATATTGTTTCCAGCAGCAACATTAGGGATCTGAAGAGGTATGATACCACTACATTTTGATCAATTAACAGTATTCACTCCTAGGCTGGAGTTAAAAATACACTTTCAAGGCCAAGGATGTGTGATAAATATTGCTTTAGATTATAGTTATTTATTCACTAAAGTAGGACAGCAATATGTGGTTGATTCACACTGGTATCTGGGGTGGTGTTTGTATGCTTTATGAAGAGCATATTTATGATTTGGACCTGTCTATAAACTATGCTTCTTTTTTTTTTAACTCCTTGTCACACATTGTCACAATTTTATGAACAATTTCTAATATTACATCACAAAATCCCTCACGGCCCACTTCCATATTTAAATAATATTTTTAACTGTAGAGTCGATATATAAACCTTTTATTAGTAAGTGTTCCTGTGTGTTTGTCAAGCTTGATGATAGAAATCGATCGTTGTTTGTTTATACATGCTCGCCCACTGCCCGATATGTTTAATCATAATGTGACGTCACACATTTACTGATTCTCTCCTCCCTTGAGCTTGTCATGCGAGTACTACTTCCCTCCACCTCCCTAGCCCCACATGAAATGCATACATAATGTATGGACAGCCCCTTTATATTCATAAACACAAAACTAGTACAGTATTAAAATTATATGAAATATTATTAATGTGATATACAGTAAAAATTTAGTTATTTTTTTAACTTTGAAAACATAGTATGTATAATTTATTTTGTGTACAATACACTAAAATATCTTTCCAAAAATGACATCATTTTTCTCTTTGTTCACCTGTTTATTATTAACACCAAACATCATTATTTGGTGGTAATACCTGCTTTGGTGGCCGCATGGTCTAATGCTCTAGGTTTGTGTTAGACTATACTAGCAAAGACGGGGAGATCAGGGTTTGATCCTGGTCGAGTGCACTGAGGGTGGTTTTCCCTAAGTGGTTTTTCCATTCTCCCACAACACAAATACGGGTGCACTTACATAAATTAAACCTTCCTAATCCCTTACACATTAGTGTAATTGGCACATAGGCATATAATCTGAATGAGTAGTAAGATGCAGTGCTAAAAAAAATAATTGTGGTACTCTAGTTTCATTAAAACAGTTAACCTAGTCCAGAGATTATTATAACATATGGAATAAAACCATTAACACCCAAAGCTGGTTAAATTGAGGAACAAACTATCTGAGTTTTTTTTTTCTTTTCGTAGACAATTTTACAATATAAAGGTATAACTATAGTTTTCAAACAATTTCAATTAATATGATGTACCATGTCCTCCCTTTTGTTGACCTCGATGGTCTTGGGTTAAAGTGATCGCCTCGAGCAGCATTACATGCTCAGCGCTGGATGGATAGAAATCACATCAAATCATATTTCGGGTTGTTAACTTAAGAAGCTTCTCCCTTCTAGTGAGAAACTCACTAGCTATTTTATTTATTTGGTGCATGTAAAATCTACTGGCAATTTATTTTTTAAGATAGCCAAACAACTGGATCCCAAAGTGACAATATACTTTATAAAAGGAAACAAACTCAATTTCACTGTGTTACTTCTAGACCCTCATCAGAAATCAAAATATAGACTTAAATCAACAGGCAAGCTCTATATTGATTTAGTTAAAATGTTGGACACACCCTACAAAAATGTAATACCATAAAAAAAGAATGTTTTTAAGGGATTTCAAGTCTACTCAAATATATATATACATACATACATAGTTTGGATGTTATAGATGTAAAAAAAAAGAGAAAACAAATTCTGTTTTTGAAAATACTACTGTAAGCCTAATATTCATTTACTTTGTTTCTGAGATTAACGGTCGGAGGCTCTGTTGGGCTGACCACGTGAGAGACACTCCAAAATGTTGGCACTATCATCGCTAACGGCGGTGACTGCTTGCTCAGTATAGCTTGCTTACAGACTCACATCATTGAGTTTTATTTAATATATATATATAAATTTAATAAAGATTTTTAATGTCAAACTAATCTTTATTGGCACCCAAAACTATGTGGTTGTCAGTTATGTTGATGAAATTATATGATAGGCATCTGTACATTTTTACCTTATGTGTGATACATTAGAACCTCATTAATCCATACCCTATTAAACCAGACTTCGCTTAATCTGGACAGCCCTTTTCCTAAAATAATACATTAATAAACACCCATGAGAAAGCTAGGTTACGGCAGTGTGACTGTAAACTAATGTACACGTTCACTACGGGTATTGATTATTTACCAATTATTTTCCATTTGTATTACTTTAAATGTAAAATAAATGTTTGTTTTTGTATAATCTGTTTTAATCGTACCATGGCTTATTTTATATACTATTTTTTTAATCTGGAAAACTTCAATCCTCAATTAGTCCTGATTAATGAGGTTTTATTGAATATTAATTCACTCATTGAATGAAAGGAAATAAAAGATTGTACAAAAAATAATATTATTAAAATATACATTATGATTACATTTGAATTTGTTCCATTTAGTTTTGAAGGTTGAAAACAAAATGTGTTATTTACAGTTTTATAGCAAAAAAGTAGAATGTTTATGTGTCATTTCTTCTCTTTTTTTACTATATTTTCCATCTTTTCCTTTTTCTTCTTTATAAAATCCTCTTCTTCCTCATACAAATTCAAGTTTTTTACCTATTTGCCACGTTCTGAAATCCAATATGACTCCGATAACCATAATAGCTGAAACAAATATAAAAAAAAGTGTGACTGTTTTAGCAACAAGGAAGATGGCGGAGACCTGCTTCGGTGGCCACAAGGTCTAAGGCATCACTCTCGTTTTAGACTAGACTGCCAATGACAAGGAGATCGGAGTTTGACTCTAGGTCAAGTGTACTAAATGGTTTTTAAAAAACTCCACACAAATGTGGGTACATTACCTCTAAATTCAACCTTCCTCATCGCCAGCTCATAAGCGTAATTAATATATATGTATACAGTTAGTAAGACGTGGAGCTAAAAAAAAAAAAGGCACAGAGTCCACTTGAATAGTGTAATTCTCTCATCCAAGAGACCGGCCTTTGATTTCAACTGGTTGCACTAGAGGTGATATATTTTTTACATTCTTGATATTCACCCTTTCCCCAGACAAACAAAAGTTTCTTAAAATTAACTTTCTTGGACTTGTTTCTTTAGCTTAATAAGTTAAGATGCTGTTGGTTCTGACACGGGTGTAAAAATTAGATATAATAAAAGTTGACTTTCATTATTACTACTGTACACACTGTTGACATCTACGAAATAACTACACTTTGGTGTTAGATGTGGTTTGTTTTATATTAATTTTGTAAGGAGTTAACTTTGGTTTGCAAGATCAAATCAACATTTAAGATGACAAGAAAGTGTTAGTGAGCTAACAACTTTCACCAACTTTGGTTTGTGAAATTTAGAAACTATCCACATATTATCCTCTACTTTAAAAACCTTCTCCTCTTTCCTACAGGTATTTACTTAGTATAAATATGTTGGAGGTACCAGTATAGAAGCCACATCAATGTACAAGACCTATAATGGTTGAGATTTGTTGTCTATTCGAATCCTAGTCGAAACCTATCTAAATGTCTGTTTGTGGAAGATATACTATAGATTCATATTTAATAAGCTCTATTCAATTTCATAAAAAACACTTGCACTTGATAACTGTAATTTAAAACGATTGATAATTATAATGACAAAAATAAATAAGAACCAGATGTGGGAGTCCAATTTTAGGCTTGGTATTCAGATAAGCACAATGCGATTATTAATTGAAAAAGTCTATTTAGTCTGGAATTTGAATTTATAAACTATCTCATTCAATGAATGATTTATCTTAACTAAAGGTTAGTATTCTCACTAATTTCAAAGGACGGGGCTCTATCCAATATTTTTTCAAAAATATATTTAGGATCTATGTGACTGCTGGCTGAGTTTCTACCCTCATTTTTATATTCCCTAAATATGTATAGATTAAGGGCCAGTTTCATAGTCAGATTTAGTACGCCTCAAGTGCGGCGCTATACTAAATACAAGACGTCACCTACCTGAAATTGAATGGAATGGGCCAGTTTCGCATATGAAACTGGCCCATTCCATTCAATTTCAGGTAGGTGACGTCTTGTAGTATTTAGTATAGCACCGCACTTGAGGCGTACTAAATCTGACTATGAAACTGGCCCTAAGAGCCTATTTCACTTGGATATTAGAAACAAGATTATGTTCAAACCAGAAAATTTTTTTGGCAACAGATACATTAAAACCATTTAAATAGTTTTTTCAGTACTTTTGTTTTATCTAAAATATGGTAAAACAGTCTTATTGGTCTCAATCTCACTGTTTATAAAAGTAAAACTCAGAAAAACCATATGATATGATGTCTAGTTCGAGCTGTGTTATGTATCAAAGCTAGGTCAAATAAAAGCGATGGGAAGACACTCTTGTTGCTGTTAGCCAGAACTGCTACTATAGTTCATGACACACACACACACACACACACACACACACACACACACACACACACCACACACACACACACACACCACACACACACACAACACACACACACACAACACACACACAACACACACACACACACACACACCACAATATATAAAAGAATCTATTATTCTCTCACCTGCCGCTGCGCCATCCATGTACAGTCTGAACCTATCCTTGTGGTACAACCAGCAGTTCCCTTTGTTCCCACATGAAGCATTCCACACCAAACAAGAAGCATCTGAACACAAACAAATTGTATTATTAAAAATTAAATACAAGTATTTATTGTGTTAAAATTGTTTTTAATACATGGTAAAAACATTCATAATGTGGATAAAATAAATAATATAAATTTGCTACATTCGACTATAGTCCATTTAGAAAACAAATCATGTTATTAACCACCTTTCATCATCATCATCATCATGGAACCCCTCCATTTTGATTTATTAAATTAGTAATTAGACATAACAATTATACCCATTTAAAGGGCTCATCAAACATTATATGGTATCAGGCACACAGACAGGATTACTAATTATGAGGAGGTTAAATCTCGGTGAGTAAACTGGGGATGGTTTCATGGTAAATGTAGATACATTTCCTCAATCCCCTTCCTTGTCCTTAACCTATGGATAAAGCCTTTTGTTAAAATATATACAATGGGACCTTGACTTTCAGGACCTGGAAAACTAATTAAAATCAGGAAATTTTATAAAATTTCTGAAATGTTCACATGTTCACTAACAAAAAAATGTATACATTTTATTTACAATGGTCAAAATAACATTTTTCTTCCAGTTAGTACGAGTATTTACTGTCAATCTCTTTTAACACAGTTATTCCTGGTAAGCATACTAATCTCATTTCTCAAAGTCAACATGTGATTTTCATGTCGTCTTTCCACCCTATCTATCACATGTCCTTAGACTAAGTTTAATTATGGTTATGCACATGCAGATGAATTTTATTACCTCATAGGAAGAATAAACTAAAAAATGTCTCACAAAAATTTTAAACTATTGGTGCAAGGTGATCTTTAACTGTCTCACTGAAATCTACCTAGATGCACTACCCATCACTTTAGGCCGAAATCCTTTAATCCCTTCATAGAGTGACACGATTTCAAAATGTATATGTGGCAACATATTATTGCATTAAGTTGTGATCTTAATATAGTGACTTGAAAAGTTCGAAATTGGCTCTTGAAAAGTCAGGGAATTTTAAAATATGGTTTGGCAGGACACTATTTTATGTCAATAAATACTTCATAACTAATTAAATATAATTCGACAAGTGGGTTTTCAATTTGTGCGTAAGCCTTCTGAACCAGTTAATCATGAAAATCAAGGACTTACTGTAGCTTAAAATAAATATGATCTTACCAAGAAGAGCTCCAAATATAATGGGCCCAGGTATGAATGCGAAAATACTGGCAAACATCAAACTCATCCCTTGAGCGAATACTTTATCTCGCGGCTCCACACACCTGAAACATGGATCAGTATTCGTTGCAAGACTTTGGATAGAGGTGTTTATAGTTGGTTGAAGGGGGCCGGCTGTAGTGTTGCAACTCAGTTGAGTGTCATGGGGGGGAGGGTTAAGTGGGGTATCTGCCCACCATTTCTTTTCAAGATCGAAAATAATTTCCATAAAAGCTTAAATCATTTGAAAAACAGCTCTAATATAGAACACTCACTATGTGTCAACTGCATAGGCTACATTTAAGACTTTAGGCCAGTGGTTTGCTAGTCGAAATACCTACTTCTACGCACATTAAAGTTGGCCTAAAACTCCTATTTGCAAAAAAGTATAGAAATGGTAGCTTTGATACATTATATTCTCGTTCCACTCCTCCTAAATATATTCATAAGTGTGTCACTGGGCCACCAACTAGATCATAGACGTCCTGAAATTCGTTATTAACAACAAACTAGTTTATTTTAAAATATGGTTCACTCCAAAATGGAGGCGGAAGGTATCAACATATCGTCATATAATTATAAAGATTCGTGTAAAGGTGAGATAATCACAGCTTCACTATCTTTTTATGTGGAATGTTGTAGCTTTGAGTTTTAAATCCACTACCCGCCTCGGTGGCGTAGTTAGCTAAAGCGCTAGTTTCGTGTTGAGCTAGACTGCCGAGGATGGGAAGATCGAGGTTCGAATCTCGCTCGAGTGAACTGGGGGTGGTTTTCCACTCTCCCTCCAAGCAAATGTGAGCTCACTTCCTCTATATTCAACCTTCTCAATTTCTAACCCAATAGCGTAATTAGTACTTAAGCGTATAACCCGAACGGGTAGTAAGACGCGTTGCTAAGTATTTAAATCCATTGTTACCACTAGTTACAGTTGAAAACGAAATATATATAATTTTTAAAACATAAAGAGAGTCAATTCACACAAAATGTGCACACGACTCTTCTTATCGATCTTGAAATGGAACACACATGATCAAGTCTTTCCACAAACGAGACTGGAGACAAGACCTGTTGGAAACTTTTAACTGCGCATACGCGACTTTTCACATTGCCCATAGATAGAGCGAGAAAGAGGATGTTTGCTCCTTTATATGGATACAGATTTGACTGAGCCACCGATCACAATACAGTATTTTCCTCCACTAGATCTTAATCATTATCTATTTGAATTTCCGAGGGTTTTATTTTATTCCTTGATTGACAAATAATTTCCAGCCTTTGTTTGGTTTTTGTTTGATTTGATAAAGTAATATACCTAATACAAATTTTGGAAAAATGGGATGTTATACATTTGAAAATAGGTTGAAATACTGTGTTTTACGATGTAGGTAAACACTTTCTCAAAGGTCATACAGACTTATGACAAACAAGGACCCACCTGAAGTTGACTACCACAGAGCCAACTCTGCCCAAGCTGCTCAGAATGGAGATTGTAAATCCCAACACGCCGTTAATGATCAATAATTTGGTGCAATCAACAGGACATGGACCATTCATTATCGTCACTGTGCTGGTGTTGTTTAAGAAAGTTGGAACTTCTGGTATATCATTCACGTTAAAAGGGACTGTAATATCCTCCGGAACACAAGAACATTCACCAAATTGCTATAAAAAAATAAATAAAAACAACACTTTTACTTTTAATTGTATACGTCTACACTAACACAAACACGAGTGCATATTGTAATGTATATTTTTTAATCCTATTATGGGGCGTTTAAGTATTACGTAAGCACGTTAGGGAGTGTTTCGAGATTTGCTTTTTTTTTTTTTGCTGACTGTGTGGGGCCGGGGGGGGGGGGGGGGGCACAACAATGCTTACGTAAGACAGAGAGACGGGAAAAAATGGCGCATTGACCCAGCCCACTCTCCTCCCTCCCAATGGACACATAATAATTAAATTGTCGAGACGTGGATTCAAGGACCCTAGTCATCAAATTAAAATTAATAATCAAATAGCCAAAGCTATTATTTATGCTTTTAGTGAGGATTACTCCATCTAGATATCATATTCTGAAAATTGAAAAAGACCCCTAAATACGAGTGAAGAATGACCCTACGTACGGGACGATTCCTGGATAGCTCAGTGGTTAGATTAATGGTGTATAAATTCTAAGGTCCCAGGTTTGATTCCCGTGTCCAGGTGTTATTTTCAGATTAAAATTAGTTTAGAGTTTTTTTATGACTATAATAATTTATGATTTCACTAATAATATCTTTTTTTAAATTTTACCTGTTTGGTACAATACATTTAATTTCAGTTTGCTACAGTATTAATAGATAATTATTTTACATAATTAATTTACACCCCTACATTAATAATTACCAGTAATTTCTAAATTGCATAAAAAATAATGGTGACTCCAAAGACAAATTATAAAATAAATATTACGGTGCACCGTACACTTTTTCGTTTACCTTAAAAAATAGAGAGATTTACTAAAAACTCGTCTAAGATTTGCGAAATGAAATAGTTTACAGTCATATATTATTATATAGGCCTATTAATGTTTGTTTTTACCCCAGAAACTATTGGTTTTATATTATTATTATTATTATTATTATTATTATTATTAGCACCGCGTCTTACTACCCGTTCGGGTTATACGCACTTACGCTAATGTGCAATGGTAGGGTGATTGTGAGATGAAATGGAAGACCTACAGTTTAACGTGGGATCCGAACCACGGTAGAGGCCTGGCATTCCTCACATTCACAAGTTGTGATTAATACACATCTTGTCAGAGGTGAAGGAAGGGTTTGGTAATCAGATAAATCTGTGCCGGGACCGAGGATTGAACCCTGGACCCTCAGCACAGAAGTCTGACACCTTCCCCTAGACCACCAGGTCACCTACTATTGGTTTTATAAAAATGTATATTAAGTAAAAGATTTGTATACACTACTACATCTCTACAATAATAAGCTATTTCGTAGTTGCGAAGATAGGATTAAAATTGATAATTTATGTTAATGTAAAATACCCTTAAAATTAATAATAATAATAATATTTAGCACCGCGTCTTACTACCCGTTCGGGTTATACGCTTAAGTACTAATTACGCTAATGAATTAGGAATGGGAAAGGTTGAATTTAGAGGAAGTGAACCCGCATTTGCGTGGAGAGTGGAAAACCATTTAGGAAAAACCACTCACAGTTCACCCGACCGAGATTCGAACCTCGATCTCCCCGTCCTCGGTGGTCGAGCTCAACACGACTAGCGCGTTAGCCAACTACGCCACCGAGGCGGGTTCCCCTTAAAATAATTTTTTTTTATGGTAAAATGAAAATTGCCATTTTATGTATAGTGTTAAACAGTGTCTAGATACAAAGTTTAATTAAAATCGTTAGAAAAGATTTTGAGAAAATCGATTTTTTCTCTTTTTACCGTTCACTAAACTACCTTTAATTTTAGGGTTGAGTATATAATTCCAAAAACCCCTCGGGAAGACCTTATGAAAACCCTAGTTACCAAGTTTTATTTTAGCTTGATCGGTAAAATTGTCTTGGCTCTAGTTTGACATGGCATCACGAAAACCACTTTTTCGATATCAGGGGGTCATGAAACGTCGACTTTATTAAAATATTGAGTTCGATTATTTTTTTTACGACTTCTATACTTCTCTCTTCAAGGGATCGAGAGAAAGTAAAAATAAGCCGACAAATGTAACGTAAGCAAGATGGGGGGGGGGGGGGGAGTCAGGCTTATTTTTGCTTACAAAAGGGGGAGGGGGTACAAAATGGCCAAAAATATACTTACGTAATACTTGAACGCCCCCAGATTAAAAAAATACTAATAATATAAGTGTCTATGACGTGTTTAATATCTTTCTGAGCCATTTTTCTGGAAAATAGCTAACATTTCACTCGTGTTTAGACTATAAATTTAACGTAAATTTATTAAGGTGCTTAAATATTAAGAGAATGTTCATATATAAGTATACATCACTGTAAAATACAAGGTATAAAAATTTGAAAACTAACATAGTCTCTTAATTTGAATGCACTTATAAAATACATTAGGCTATCCGACGATAGTAAGATTGGGGTTCGAATTCAGGTCGTTCGTTAATAAATATTTTATTGCCAAATTTCAACAAGTATATAAATATAAACAAGCCATCAAATCATTACAGTTTACGAGTTTATAAGGAGTCAAATTTCTTATGTTATGCTTTTTCCATACACAAAAAAAAAAAATGAAATCATTGAATCACTATTTAATTATATTATATTTAATTATAATTAATATAAACTTGTTAAAATTGAGCAATACTTTTTTACTGTCGAATGACCTTAGTAAAATTTGGTATTTACTACTACTACTACTACTACTACTACTACTACTAATAATAATAATAATAATAATAATAATAATAATCCTTGTATCTCGGTATTTTAGCATTGTGGCGCATAGCTTCTTCAAAAATATTCAATTTTTATTTTAAAACATGACCAATTTAGACTATTTTCAAATATAAATATATTGACACCTATTCAATTTGGCACGCCCACGCTAAAGGGGTCACAGTTTTACTAATGTTAGTTTTGGAATAAAACTTATTTTTTTCTAATTTTGGCCAAACTAAACAATATATTTTTCTTCGTGAAGCAGGCTCTTTGATTTTATATGTATATATATAAAATAACTCACCGTCAATGATCCATTCGGAGAGAGGAACTTGGTTTTACATCCGAGCTGACAAGGAGAGTAAAGGTCATATCTTTCTCCACGTAACAGACTGGTTGATAATGTATATAGCTTATAAACTCACCGTCAATGATCCATTCGGAGAGAGGAACTTGGTTTTACATCCGAGCTGACAAGGAGAGTAAAAGGTCATATCTTTCTCCACGTAACAGACTGGTTGATACTTGACTGCTTCACAGGCGCAGTTCATGTTGCAATCGTTGTAAATATCAATCCTAAAAATATTCACATATACTGATATCACTTTTCTGTGAATTTGTTTAATTGGTAGGAACATTATTTATTTATTAATTCACAGCGTCTTGGTTATTCTCTCCTTTCCTATCCTAATTACATGACCATACTATCTCAGTCCTGCTTTCTATAATATCTCATTTAATCCCTCTATCCCCACTCTTTCCCGGATAGCTTAATTCCTAATCCTGATGAGCGATGAAGTTATCCGGGAAATATTGGGGGTAGGAGAAATGTTGGGGCGTCGCACTTGAAGCGTACCAAGTCCGTCTATAAAACTGGCCCTTTGTCTAAACTGTCTATAACTGGTTAGCTCCAATGTGACTCGCTTTATATTATTTCCCCTTTGACACTTACTTCCCAGTATTGACATTCAGACCGTAGAGACCGTTGTCGTCACATCGCAGGAAGATGTGAATGATGTTGTTACTTATGCTCAGGAGTCCCAAGAAGACGTTGTAACCCAAAATAATTCTTGGTTTGGGCTTGTATTTGCCCATCAAGTAACCGGATAGCATAAAACCAACTACCATAGCGAATATCCTGGTACTACCTGGAAAAAAAAAAAAAAAAGTCATGGCATCTCATTACCCCTTCGGGTTATACTCATATATGTAAATTATGTTGTTGTGTTAGGGATGAATAAGGTTGAATTTATAAATTTAAAATTAAATGGAATGGTGTTTATTTTTAAGAGCTATACAACTTTTCAATGATACACTATTTCGATTTATCAAAGAGTTGCGAAGAAATGATCAAAATTAGAAATTCACTCTTATTTAAAGATCTCCGAAGTCATTTTAATGGTAAAATGAGATGCGCCATTCTGTTTGCAATGTTAACAGTGTTTGGATAAGAATTCTAACCAAAATCATCAGAGCCTATTTTGATCAGATATATTTAACTTTTAGCCCTTGAGTAAACCGTCCTTAATTGTAAGGTTAGAATTTTTTTTTAACTCCTCTGAGAAATCTTACTGAATAAAACCCTAGATACCAAGTTTTAGCTTGATCGGTAAAATGGTTTTGGCTATAGTTCCAGCAATAAACAGACAGGCGGTCGGCTTAGCAAAAAACACTTTTTTTGGGTTCATGTGGTCATAAAACGTCGACATCGATTAAAATCTCGTATTAAATTGCTTACTATCTCCAAGGGGTCACGAGAAAGTATGTGTCATTTAAAGCCGTCACCAAGGGCGTAGAAAGGTGAGGGTCCGTACCCCCCAGAATTTGTTGGAAGTCCCCTTAAGGGGGGGGGGGGGTCTACAAATACATAATAAAAACCTAATGTTTAAGTTTTTAACTATTACTACAGTTTTAATTGTATATGTCACCAACCAAATATTAGTTAATGAATATTTAATACACCTTGTAAAACTTACGATTGTAAAATTAGCTCTGTCAACATTTAAATAGTGTACTTTTTTCATACATTATTCATATATGTATTGAAAAATAAAGGACGTTTCTTGGATGAGCTGAGTAAGTGGGGTCCGATAAAATGAGACAAATATATTCTTTACTATCACCTGTAAGATCATACTTGAGGAATCGCCTTAAGAAAAGAGCAGCTTAAATAATAGAACTGTCAGAAGTGGAGTTTGTAACTTATGTGGGCAGGTTTACTACCTTCCCCCACTCATTAGCTCAACATACCTACTTACTCAAAAAACTATTTGATATGAAAAGTTTGAAAAAAAAGGGCAAGGCTGGGGAGTCCTGAACCCCCTAGAAAAATGAGCTTTCTACGCCCTTGGCCTTCACAGTATTTAAACAATTATTGTTCTTATTTTTTTTTATCGCCACGTCTTATTAACCGTTCAGGTTAAACGCTTGTGTACTAAATACGCTAAGGGTTTTTAGTGATTAAGAAGGTTATATTTATATAAGTGTACCCGTATTTGCGTGGAGGGAGAGTAGAAAACTATTTTGGAAAAAATTTAGTAGACCCGACCGAGATTCGAACCTTGACATCCACTGCCATAGTAGCGCGTTAGACCATACGGCCACTGAAGTGGGTTGCACTTGGTTACCACCGAGAAAACTCAAAATAGCTTCTAAACACTGAATACATTCGATATCATTCTCTTCGCCTGAGGCAGCTACGCCCCAACAATTATTTGGAATATCTACGTACGACCTTTGTGTCAAAACTTATAAAGCACAGCCACACCAGGAGACTATTCTATAATCACTCTTAGGTGCTAGAATCAATGGACTGACAGTAAAAATATTGTCAATATCGGTGGTTTTGGGGTAAAATACTCGCCTCATGTTCGTGGGTTTAAACCCAGTCGAGGTCGACGGATTTTTCTTTAGCGATAAAATCCGTGGCACAATCTTCTTCAAAGCGTAAATTTTTTTATTTATTTAAGGTATTTAACGTGAACTTCTGAACCTGCGGATTACACGAGAACACGACTTATAAACTAACTTAAATCTATAACAGAAACAACACCACCTCCGGCCGTTAATTATCACTGTGAAAGGGTATACCGACATTTCACCAATAATAAATTTTTTGGCCATGCCAGGAGTCGAACCTGGGACCCTTAGCTCACTAGACAGACACGCTACTGATTGAGCTAAGGTGTCGAACCGGAAGGCGAGTAAAACTATCTGTCCCATGTAGATTGTGGCGTGTAAAAGAACTCTGGAAGTAATGCGAAAATACCTTTCCGGCAAAATTGGTATGTCCTTTCGCGCTCGCTCGTATGGATTCAGTGTTGAAGGTAAATGGGAACACTCACACATTCTTAACTCCTATAGTACATGGAATCTCTACCAGATGGTGGAGGTTGCACTAACCAGCAAAAGGTCTGAGTGCATGCCTAGCTCCGGATGAATAGAAATTACATTATTATTATTATTATCATCATCATCATCACCACCACGTCTTACTACCCGTTCGGGTTATACGCACTTACGCTAATGTGTAATGGTAGGGTGATTGTGAGATGAAATGGAGGACCTACAGTTTAACGTGGAATCCGAACCACGGTGGAGGCCTGGCACTCCTCACATTCACAAGTTGTGATTAATACACGTCTTGTCAGAGGTGAAGGAAGGGTTTGGCAATCAAATAAATCTGTGCCGAGACCGAGGATTGAATCTCGGACCCCAGCACAGAAGTCGGACACCTTACCCTTAGACCACCAGGTCACCTAGGAATTACTTCAAACCTTCAGGTTGTTGACTTAATAAGGAGTAAAAATATTATGTATTTTACCAGATATCATGCTGGCCCCAGAGGCAGACATGTGATACTGAGTCTCGCTGTACTTGGTGAAGAAAGTCATATGGCCTGAACTTGCAATAATGAAGAAAATCCCCGACCAGATATTGTACATTAGCATCTGGTTCTTCAGAAGACGTTTTAACGAGGGTAAAAAACCTATAAACAAAATAAGAAAAACAAGGATCATTCCAAAAATCAGTATGAGATAGACTATTTGTAGGCTATTTCGAGTTTTTATAAAACAATACAGCATTTCTGTCTGAATCTCTATAAATAACTAGCGGACCCGACAGACGTTGTCCTGCCGAAAGTTGGCTTTTCATTTGGGTGGCATAATTGATTTCTATAATAAAACAAATACTATGTGATCATCACAATTACAAATTCACAATGAACTCCAATTAGTGAGTTACACAAATATTACAAATTCAGTGTTTGTCAAGAAAACATACAAAATAAAACATCTTTTCATTTTTGGCATTTCGCCCACAACTCCACAAATATCAGCTGTAGCGAAAAAAATTGCGAAGCTTGCTTACAAATTTGTCATGAACTTTTCAGAAGGTTTTAACGGTCAATTATTAATATTATATTCATTATTATAAATATTGGGGGGTGGTGGTGGGGGTGAAATTTTGAGGTTACATATTCTGATATGCAAAAATCTAGAAATAAATCCCCCCCAAAAAAATTCACTAAAAAATAAAAAAAATCCTAGAACCCGATTGCAGCGCCACCTACCGGGTCCAATTGTGAATCTAAACCATCCACGGACCCACTCAAATACACACAAAAAATTTCATCAAAATCGGTCCAGCCATTTAGGAGTAGTTCAGTGACATACACACGTACAGAAGAATTATATATATTAAGAAGATATAAACATATCGTACCATCATCATCTCGAACTTCTGATTTCTTCGATACCTCTTCTTTCTCGGATTTTTCATTTTTCTCTTCGCTCTCTAGTTTCTTTGTCAAAAGTACTGTCTCAGGAGTATCTTTCTCTCCTTCGCTCAATGTTGGTTCCAGAGGGATGAGCATTTTCTCGGGATCTGTAGTTTTCTCTTTGTTCTTTTCCCTTTTTGGCATTTTCCCGGGAAACCAAATTATCAGGAACGAACACAGGAGCATAAGTGTTCCCAGCACAAGCCATCCTAATGAAAACACACCAAAAAAAAGTTAAATTACACGCAATGTAGATTGAAGTTTTCTTCCTTCATTAGTTATTTCGTTCCAGAAAGTCCTTCACTTTTGTGTTTAAAGATTTTGGCTCAACAAACGCGGTATGCATCAAAGCACGGTGTCTATAGAATTAATAAAACTCATGTTATCTGTTATGTTTGTATAATACTCAACTCAAAGGTTAACCGACCCCGTAGTGTAGTGGTCAGTGCACCTGGCTACGAGATTAGGGGTCTGGGGTTCTATACCCGGCTGGTACCTTGGGTATTTTTCCCCAAAAAAGGAACCACCCCAACTGTCGCCAGGATTTGGTCAGTTAGATTTAAGTGTTTCCACTGGATGTACACCCGTCATACTCACTATCACTCTCATCTCATCGGGACATGGAAAGAGCCTCCACGGAAAGGATGTACGATTAGTACATTCGGGCGTCCCCTGGACAACAGTACATCAGTACTGGTTAAACTTTCCACAAACTGGGCTACGAATGATGTAGCCTAGACGCGCAATATTATTTAAAACTCGTAAGTTTGGTTGGATCCTCAACCGTTAGGAGTAAAGCCTAGTCAGCACTAAAGAGGCGTACTAGGTAAATAAGTAGTGAGTTAGTTTACCAATGCTTTCCTTACTGAGCCAGAAAGTACTATTGCACATCATTCTGCCAAGCCTACCAAAGGGTTTACACCAACTGACCCTACAAGCGATTCATCACAGGGACTGGCTGTATGTTGAATGATACTACTCTTTCCTATTTGTCAGAGCTATAAGTGAGACTGAGACAGATCAATTAAAGCCACAACCTGCTCTAGCCCATGCCAGTAGTGCATTGTAAACACTATCTGACCACAGAGGTGGATCTGGGCTAATCATGTTCTCTAACATAAACAATATATTTGAAGCGGGTGGGAAGCAGAGAAAGAATGTTCCTCCGTCACGACCTGTTTCCGGTCGACCACTGCAACCTACCCTGCTTTCTGGGAGCCGATGAGGTGGTAAGCTACCTCACTCCTGGATCAGCTTCATTTTGACTTGAATTGTAATCAGTGACATAGACTTAACAAAATGTGTATAGGTTACTACTTTTGTTGCGTTACACAACTTGTTTATTTACAAAGTATAAGACATTAAACGACAGAACCCCGTCTTGTGTTTAGACAAAGTTCACCGCTTACCCAGCCACCATGCGCCCATCCATCTCGGGTCTGACGGCGTTATAACTGGTGTCAGCGTTGGATCAATGTACAGTCTTAGTAGAATAGAAGTGAACGTCATGCCAAAAACTGGTCCGACCATTCGTAGAGACATAACAGCGCCTATACATTTTCAAGATAAAAAAAAGTATGTATTTAGAGTATGTTGTACACACCGCTTACCATGAAAGGTAAAAACTTACCTTGTACACTTCCACTACGATATAACTTATAAGATAGGGTCATAGTGTAACCCATCAAGTTAAGACTTTAACCTTTCAGGATCAACTGAGTGAACGTTTGAACAAGGGTCGTCCATAGGGGTAGTTTGACCTAAAGCCCTCCCGTCTTCCGGGATTCCCGATTGCCCAACCATCTGTCTTTTACAGTAGCAAGTCGTGCTAGAGCCCACGTTCATAAAATACGTTTTCTGTGTCTGTATATATATATATATATATGTATATATATTAAATTTGACTGTATTTATTCACAATAGCCTTATTAATAACTATTGAGCTATATATATATACATATATATATATATATATATATATATTATCCTGACTTCCCCAGAGTTTTAGTTGGATATATTATGTAAACAGATTTCCAATTAAAATTCTGAAGGAAAAAACCCCAAACCCATGGTTATCAGTGACAAATGGGAGACAGCTATCAATCAATGTAACTTAATAAAGACGGCAACTCGGACATTTTACCATTGAATATTTCCTACCCCAGGTGTATTAGATAACCTAATAGTTATTGTGAATAAATACAGTACAATTTTTTATAGGAAGGATACCTGGAAAAGTCACTAGATCTAAATTCGCCTAAAAACGTCAAGTCACGTAAACTATAATTATCACTTTTCATATTTGGTATTATCAACAATGAGATAACACTAATTATTTAGTAAAATGTTATCAATGTTGACTGCAAAAAAAAGTTTGTAAATAAAAATACTTTTCATGTTAAAATGGGCTATCTTAACCTCTTTGCATCTAAGAAATGCTGTCATTCGAATGAGATTTATATCTCGGCCCCGAGAGGACCAAAATAGTTCTGCTTGGAGTACTTACCAAACATGAGCGGAGCATTCGTCTTCTTGACGTGATCATCCAGGTAAGTGTTCCCCAGGGCATGGCACATCGTCGTACCTATACCCAACACAAACTGAGAGAGAAAAATCAAGAAAAGTGGTACGTTCGATTGGTCTCCGGAGGAAATATCTTGTTTGCAGGTAGCGTCCATGGTTTGGTTGGCCACGCAGAGCAAGGGGGCTTCACTGGAAGCATTTGAAGACATTCGTTATAGTTAGCTCATTGCAATAGATACCTTATTCATGTAACTGCTTCACCCCACTTAAGCCCGACTCCGTATTCGTATGTCTGTAGTCCATAGTCATTGGTCTTGGTCCGTAGATATTGTTATACAGTCCATATCCTTGATCACGTGACCGTACCAACCAATAAAACAGTCAGTGACTTCGTCCAATAAAACTCTTCGAAAGAAAATAGTCTACAGCAAGGAACAACCGCCAAGCAGTCAGTTGATCAATAAAAGAAACTCTCGCAATAGATTAGACTGCGGAAGACGGGGTGATTGGGGTTCGATCCCGTTCGGGTGTACTAAGGTTTTATTTATCAAATGATTTTCCACGCTCCCTCCATGCAAATGCGGTACACCTCTTCTAAATTCAATTTTCCTAATACCTAGCACATTAGTGTAATTAGTAGGCCTATATATGCGTACAACCCGAACGGGTGGAAAGATGCAGTGCTGAAAAAAAAAAGAAGCAAACTAAACTGAGAACATTTCATTTAATGTTAGATCTCTGTGTTTCACTATCCGTTCAAACTATCCACATATTTGTTCTGAAAGAATAAGAATGAGGAAGTTAGAATTTAGAAGAGTTAAGCTCATATCTGCGTGAAAAGAGGGAAAGAAAACATTTAGGTTATAAATAACCTTACTACACCCATCTATAGATGGCAACGATGTATCCAATACAAAACTACAGTTAAAACTCTTTAGTCCGGCACGTTTTGAATATGCCGCCATTAGTTCGAGGAGCGGCCACCAGGACCGTGCTACTGGTAGCACAAAGGCGCCAAATTTGTTGTCATCACTCTGAAGCCGAGTGTTTTGGTTATACGTTCTTGTTGTGGATTACATTCTGGCTGTATTTGAGCATTTAATTATGTCTTCCAAGAGACCAAGAGTTGTGAAAGGTGGTGAATTATTTCTTGTTTTAAGCTTTACTATACCGTGTATGACAGCAACCCAGCAATAAGTATGTAGAGTGGAATGGCAATCCTAGGGACAAGTCATATGGGGTAAATAAAGGGTTTTAAGGAGTCAAATTCGGTCGTCTGGCAATTTCTGTGGTCCGGTACTTGCCAAATCATTAATAATAAATAAATAAAAAATAATAATTCCAATTGATTTTGTAGAATTGTGTGGCAATAATTTCCTTAAATTGTGTCTTTGCTTTTGAAAATTTGTTAGTTAAACTTTGATATGATAGCTCATTAAGTAAATGGTCTTACTTTTATTATTATTATTATTATTATTATTATTATTATATTAAAACTATAAAGTATCATTTGATTTTTATTACAAAAGAAGAGCTATTTAAGGAATTTCCCTATCATCAATATATTATGTAGTTATATGTTCTACATTATTTTGGTTTATTGAGTTTTAATTAAATAATATGTATATTAATCTTTCTTACTATATTGCTTTTTATCCTCCATTTACTTATTTAAAGCATTACTTATTTATAATTGTGTTCTTATTTAATTATTCTTAAATGTTTTCTTATAACCCTATTATATATTTTTCACTACTGGCCTGTTATAGGTCTTGTGACTATAGTCAACACTATAATAAAGGAAATTGAAGTTTGTATTATTATTTTGTTAGAACTAAGAAATTTTTGTCGAAATAAATTGTCGTTATCTGAAATGTTAGCTTCCCCTTTAAATATTTATGAACATTCGGACACATCCTCTGCCTATAAAGTTCCCTTTTTTTTATTAAATTGGTTGGGGTAGAACTCCAGGAATCATTGCGGAAAGGCATCGCGTCGTGTTTTTAATAAATACAGATGTTATCTTTAACATTTACTCGAAATGATCGACATATCAACAAACACTAACTTTTCACTGTTGCGGTAGAGTTGAGCACGGTTGGATCCAGATATTCTTCAGTTAGTGCTAAAGCTTCTCTTCCTGGGCCATAGATCATATGAGGGACGGCAAAGATGAAGCAGATAAAGCCGAGAACATCACACCCCAAGCCATCCACAATGGTCTGCTGCCCCTTCCGCCATAGTACGCCATGATGAGGGACAGAAATATCTGACTCACCTCGTTACCGCTCATCAGAACACCTAAACACGTTTCAAAAAACTATAGCTATAAAAATGTTAAATAAATAGAAACTCGTAAGTTTTGAAAAGTAAAACCGGTGTCATGGTGTAATTTTTCAAAATTTACGAATTTGATAACTCGATGCGACTATATCTGTAACCTAAAGATAATATCTATCGCCCACGCATCACCAGTCGTGTGCAATTGATTGTACTCTCACAGTAAACTAGACTGCCGATGAGGGTGAGATCAAGGTTCGAATCTCAGTTGGGTGTATTTTACAAAATGGTTTCCCATTATCCTCCCCACACAAATGCCGGTATACTTCCTCTAAATATAACCTTCCTAATTCCTAAAACTATTAGATTAATTGGTACATAAGAGTATATCAACCCGAACGGGAAGGAAGACGCGGTGCTAAAAAAATAGATCCGATAGTCTGATTGTCTACATTTATCTCTTGTCACCGCGTCTTACTACCCGTTTGTACTATACGCATAGGTATAATTACGCTCATGTGTTAAAGATGGGGCAGGTTGAATTTAAAGTAAGTGTAACCACATTTGTGTGGAGGAGGAGTGAAAAAACCAGTTAGAAAACCCTCCTTCAGTAGGCTTTACCAGGATCTGAACCACGATCTAATTGTCATCGGCAGCTCAGTCTCTTGCGAGAATGACGTCTCAGACCATTCGACCACCGAAGCGGGTAGTATGTATATATATTTTTTAGCATCACGTCTTACCACGAAGTGAGTAAATATGAATAATTCTGCTTACACAAGTTTAAAACATACTGTAAATTCATCTAAACAAGGGGGGACGGGGGAGATTTTTGAATGTTAAATCACCCTTTCACATGTCCGAAAATATTACAAACAATTAGGGGTGTGGAAAGCTTCAAAAACTTTGACCTTACTTCGAATATTTCTCAACTTCAACCTCACTTCGAAAAAAATATATACAGTATGTTCGGAATCTCAACACCCAAACTGCACATATTTATTTAAACCAAAGTAATATAAAATCCTCTACACTTACATTCGGCAAACCATGCTAATACCATTAAGTTGTGCTAAAAGTTTCGACGTACAGCGCCTGGAAAGCAAAGCTGTGCAATCATGCGTGTACAACAGGTTGCATATGAATTAGGTGCGTGGCACTGCACATGTAATAATGTCAAGCACTTTCTGTGGTGTAGGACTGTTAATGACGACCCTCAAAATGTATTACCATTTCTAGATGACTGCGTGTTGTTTACTATAACCGTGGTATGTTCCACTGCCGTACTTCAAAGATGTCGAGGTGTGCAGTGCCACGCGCCAAACTCCTATGCAACCTGTTGTACACGCATGCTTGCACAGCTTTGCTCTCTCAGCGATGTACGCCGAATCTTTGAACGAAATTTAATGGTATTGGACATAGTTTGCCATATGAAGTAAATAGGGATTTTGTATTGCTTTTGGTTCAAACAAACTTAATGTGCAGTTTTGGCTTGAGTTTCTGAACACCTGCATATTTTGGCTTCGACAACCACGTAGCTTTGCTAGTAAAAAATGTTGTTAACTAATATTAATTTAGGCTTCATTTTGTCAATTTGGGCTGCTATGTAGAATACATCACAAATTAATGTTCACATGACAAACATTTCAAGTAATTAAATTATATCTGGTGATACAAAATTATTTATCAGCTTTGGTCATTAATATTTCCAATTTCTTAAATAAAATACTTTATAAATGATTATAAGTGTATAAAGTTGAATAAATATTAGAGAGGTGATGCTCGGATCCTTGATTCCCAGAATCCTATGGTTTTCTAGAGATTCGATATTTATAAAAATCACTAAGACCTTTACCTTCAAGCTACCAAGCAACTAGTAAAAGGAATTTTATAAACTTGTGTGGATGTAATAATAACAAAACCACAAAAGAGGACAAAATTGTATCAATATAATTAATTTACATAAAAATTGCTCACTTTGTTGCTTATGACGTAGTAGACATGACAAACAAAATATTATCTGTCTGTGGTATTAGACCTCAAGCAATTTAGGCTAAATTAAATTTAAAAATAGGGATTTTCACTTTGAGTAAAATTTTACGTTTTTTGTAGCTTCGAATTTCGAATTTTTGATTCAAGATTCGAAGGGGAATGAATTTAAGATTCGGATTCGATATTCAGCTTTTAGAAATATAGTATTCAACCCATCTATAATAAATATGTATAAAATATATAAAAATAAAAAATAATATTCTAACTTATATTCAGCTTCGAGAATATTTAAAATATTCTATTCAATGTAGCTTTGAATTAAAACATTGGACTTGGCTCTCCCACACTAGTAATATATTTCAGGAGTCCTCATTAATAAATTAGTTAGTAGCTGATGATATTGGAATCTATAAATTTCATGAACCGCTTATTTTTTATTCAAGAGAGATTAAATGTTTTAAAAAAATCCTTGACTTTTTCTGTTGGGGAACTTCAGCACAAGCCACCACATGTAGGACATCCTCTTTACCTCCCCTCCATCTCCACTCACACACAATTCTCCTCCCTACCACACACCTAAAAAAAATATGGATACTTCCTTGTCTTAAACTAGACTACTTATATTAGTAGCAATTAAAAAAAAAGATACCTGGACATGGGAATCAAACCCGGGACCCTTAGATTGGTGAGCCAATACTCTTACAATTGGTATATCCAGGATTCGTCCCGTACTCAACTTCATTCTTCACTCATAGTTTAAGGCAGAATCTGTGATGGACGTGTGGAAATCTTCAACCGACAATGAAACATCAGATACCACAGCCACACGGGTCCCTGGTTCAATTCCCGTGTCAAGGTGTCATTCTTTTAAAATAGGTTACGTGATACGGCTTATTTCCGTAACTAATGATCCTTTCCCCCTTGTGACCTTCACTGTTCATGTACCTTACATTATATTGTACAGTAAAACCTTGGATTGCGTGCATAATTCGTTTCGTAAACGTGTTCGTAATACAAAGCACTCGTATATCAAAGTGAATTTCCCCCATAAGAAATAATGGAAACTCAGATGATTCGTCCCACAAGACAAAAATATTTAATCTAAAAATGATTAATACATTTTTTTATTTTCGTTATTTAAATTTAACTGTACTGTAATAAAATGTATTTATTAAATTTAATGGTGGCTGGTGTGAGGTGGACGAGAGAGAGGAGAGGAGGAAGTGGGTTATTGTTTAGGACGACTTTCACTGTCACTAACGGAATCACTGCTATATGTTGGCTCACTCAAATATTTTTCTTTCTGTGCGACTTTAACAAAGAACCTATCCAATGACACTGCTCGGCAGACAAAGCGTAACCATAGTACTACTCGTATTGCAAGATATCGCTCGTTTATCAAGTTAAAATTTATTGAAAATTTTTGCTCGTCTTACAAAACACTCGCAGACCAAGTTACTCGCAATCCAAGGTTTTACTGTACAAGCTTTTACTCACTTCCATAATATACCTGTGTAACATTCAAACATATAAAAATAACGTCACTAAAACTATTAATGTGATAAATTTTACTTAGAATAAAAACTTACCTATGGTCTGGCTTTGTGTTTTAAATCGTTTTTCTAAAGTTGTCGTTGTGGCAGGGGTGTACATCCATGACATGGACTGTACAATACCGAGTATGGTATATACCACCATGAACCATTTCGTGTTAGCGAACATTTGCATCCATTTCGGTCGGAAAGAGCCGACACCACATGTGGTGTCGCGTACTGTCATCGTGTTCAAATATATATCTAGGACAAAACATGAATAACTTTTTAAGCTTGTGCTAAGTTTACAAATTTCAAATCTGAATCTGAATCAGTTCAAATTTGATTCGAAAATTCCAAATCCTAGCATTTAAAGATTTTAATTGGTTTCAAAATGTTAAAATTATCCTCCCAAAGATGTCTAGGCTTACCAAGGGGTATTTTATCTTCATGTTTTATAACTATAATTTTACATAATCACCCATACGTGCCACATGACCTCCTCAGCCTGCACGCCTTGATTATCATTGACATGTTCGGGGATGCACACAAGCCATGAAGTTCTAAACTACGTATATTTATATATTCTCCTATTTGTTTTCCTCTAATCAACACTTTAAATTATCCCCTAGCTCAAGAAAATAGGTGGCGTACTTAGTAAATTTCGAGCTCCTAATACCATAGAATAAATGTACTTTAGGTGGGAGTGTAGGAGATGTAAAAAAAGGTTAGTGTTTCTACAATTTTTAATTTTTTTTTGGCCAAAATAATTAAAATATTGGTTAAGTAAAAGCGTAAAGTTTAATTTT